>OY282581.2:14358532-14871032 GCA_958299025.2 Drosophila histrio
AGACCTAGAAAGAGTTTCCAGTTCTTTTTGGTGCCAAAGTTGTAGGGATTGATGTAAATGCGTTGTTCCTTTAGTAGACGCTTTGTCTCAGCCCCGTTAATGTGCGCCTCAACGCTTGTCTCACCGCGTGTTATCAGCTTTGCGTGCCAGGTGCAGAGGCTGCCTAAAGCAATGACCACGGCAACGTTGGTAAAGGCCATAAACCACAAGGCACGCCGACGTAACATTGACGATGTTTCCGGATCCTCTATTGGCGTGGGCAGATTGTGCACAGCTGGTGGTAGCAAGATATCATCATACTCGTTTGGATGCGTCTGCAAGACAAAGTTTTAAACATATTCCAGCATAGAATTGTTACGCAGTCAACTTACAACAGCTATAATATGTCCACTTAGATTGAATTTCACAGGGTGACCTTCCAGAGGCTCCAACTCTGTCCAGGGCTCGCTGTGATCCAACCAAAGGTATTTGTGGCCAATCTCCAAGCCAGCCACAATGAGAAACAGGCAACCCATCGTTGTATACAGCATGTATAGGAAGAAGTAGCGATGATTCGCATAGCCAACGCAGTTATTAAGCCAGGCTGCAAAAAAATGTATTTGATCAGGTCAAAAGGCGGCTTAAGTCATCTATTTACTTACGACAGTGATGATCCATTTTCAATATGCAGCGATTGCACACAGAACAGTGATGAGTCCGCGGTGGCTTTGGCGCAATGCACTTTGAGCACATGCTAACTGCCTCAACGTGGGAAACGCCCTCCGGTGGAACACCAGGCGGAGTTATCACAGCCATCACGTAGTGAAATATGATGTTCAACAGTATCCAGTTACCAAAGATGAGCAGAAAGATTGTTACCACTTGACTCTTGGCCCACCAGAAGGGCAGACCAATCCAATAGGCAACGCTGACAACGGATGCGGTCAGAATTGCAACACCGACAACGAAAAACTAAAATGAACACAACAAGAGATGAGTAGCGTTCCATGACAATTAAGTGCTGCAACTTACTGGGCCAAGGCAATATGTATAGTTGTCTACAATCCAAAAGATGGGTGTCATGCACACATCCGTCGCATAGCCGGAATTCATGTGCGCGTTGAATGTCAGCGAATGCCAACAGTGCTTCATATAAGACCAGCGTAAGAGAAGTGTTGAGCTGCCGGCAATCTGTCAGTGTTAATATACGCAACAAAAAGGGTAAAGCACTCTACTTACATTAAACTCAGTGAGGAGTTAGCACGCCAAGTGATCCGCGCCATTCTTAGCACTTTTCTCGTATATTTATGTACCTTATTGATATAATTTCTTTTTGCATCCTTTTTTGTTGTTTACAATCAGCTGTTTGGTGTATATAGGTGTTGCAAAGGACCAACTCTTATCGACCAACCCCCACATAAATAAAATCGCATTTATAAGACATTGGGGCTGCAAATCATCGATAATGGTTCCATCGATAAATAATAAAGGTTTTGTCATCGATACTCTTGAAGCCCTCCTCTATGAAATTGCAAAAATAAGTAAGTAATGCAACTGAATTTTTATATCTGTTTAAAAATACATACTTGTACTTTCAACTATTTATGAATAATCAAAATAATCGCCGATCCTCGCACAACTGTCAAATTATCGATAGTATCGACGTTACCATCGATGTTCTGCGGTTGCAATGTACGCAATTGGCTATTTTGAAAATCTAAAGTTTAAATCCTTTTGTATGAGAAACAGTAGAATTCCAGCAACCGTTGAGTACATTTTGTTGACCAATGAACCGTCCAACTTCAGCAGACCCATGGGCATCAATTTGAGATTGATGGCACATACTTCTAGCCAAAAAGCGACCACAACTTGTTTAAATCGAACATCGGCATGTTCCAAATTCATGCGTTGCAGCAAGTTTCCCGATTCCTTGGCCTGAATACGGATTTATAATTGATTAATTCCACGGTCAAACAACTCGGCAATAAAGCCACTTACCTCGTTCAGTTCCTGTTGACTTACGCGTGCCACCAGAACGATTTCCAAAAATGGAATTAGTAGAAACACAAAGTGGGCCAAAGCTCGAGATGCGTCGTAAGTTTCCTCAATTGTAAAGTAATTGGCCACAGCTTGGTACTGCATATAACAGCCTAGTGTCGTGCTAAACAGGTTGATGGCCATCGAGATGACCAGAGAAAAGGATGTGAGCACCAAATACTCGCTCGAGTAATTGGCTATTAGTGTATACTTGGTGGCCAGCTCGTCCAGTTGATCCGCTAGTTCACAGAAACGCTGCATGCGGTAATGTGGTTTGTGCAGGAGCATTCCTAACGGAGACTGCATTCGATTGACCTCCTGGAGCATCTCCCGTAGCAGCTTGTTAGTCTGCTTGAACAGTTCCTGGGCAATCACAATGCCGCCAAAGAAACAGTTGTTCAACTGGTTGCCCAGGACGATCGGTATTATGGTTCTGCCCGTGATCATCCAACTAAGCTCTGGATGTGTTTGCTTCTGGTACAACAACAGAGTCAGCTGCATCACCAAAGGAAATCCAAACATTTTGAGTAATGCAAACATCACGGATCGACTCTTTGACATGAACGAAATGTTGAAATAGTTGAGCGTACTAAATAATGGCAAATTGTTCAGTAACCGCAGAATATTTCCCATTATTGCCCATTGCGTTACGTAATTCAGCAAGACAGCAATGCAGTTCAGGTAACAATAGATCTTAATTGAGTCCAGTTGATCAAATTGCCCACTTGTGAACTCCTCCCATATGTGTTTCACATAGAATAATCCGAAAATAGTGGCCACGGCAAGGCAATAAACGGCCATCGGTCTGGAAAATACGAACTTTCTGCGTCTCATGCTAAAACGACACGGCAAAAGACCGTAAAGATTGTTCTGCAATACTGTTATGCTAATGCAAACCAGGACCACCTTGCTGATAAGACTCCAGGAGCTGAAAAATCGAGGAGAGTCCCACGAAGAGCGCAAGTTTCGTGCTGTCACACTAAGGAATCTCATTGTACTGAAATCCAATTGTTCATAGTCAATACTTTAATTGTTCACTTAATTAAACTACTCCGTCCTTATCTCCTGTTGGCATCCCCCATGTAACTGCCTTAGATACATAATTACTATCCATATACATAATTAGTATCCAAAAGGTACTTAACATTGAAGTAAGATAATTAAAGTCAGATAACGTGCTTATATATTGTATTGGTTTATAAAGAGAACTTTTCACGCCATCCATATTTAATGGTATATTAGTGAGATAGTCTTTTTGTACGAGCCATAATTTCACGCTTCAGTAACTGTCCTACTCACGAGAAATAACAGTAAGTAATAGTTTATACAGAAGTACACCTGCTCTCGATTAATTCGCATGTTTCGGGAGACAGCTAAACTGACTCACCCCTAAAAACATATTTCAATTTCGATTCTAATATATAAACAGTGTTCAAATGTCCTTGTTGCATAGTTAAAATAAACCCGCCACTTAACATGCTTTTATCGGTCGACCTCCACAACACATAAATTTCATAACAGAGTGGACTTTATTGAATTTTATCGATTACTTTAACGACAGTCTGACTGTTAGATCATTCTGAATTAGGAACAATAAGAAGCCGGCAACCGTTGTGTACAACTTCTTCACCATGGATCCGTCCAACTCCAGAAGACCGAGAGGCATCAGCTTGAATTGGATTGCACAGACTCCCAACCAGAATGCGTCCACTTCTTGTTTGAATCGTATATCGGCATGCGTCAAATTCATTCGTTGCAGCAAATTGCCCGCTTCCTTGGCCTAAGTAAGAAAATAACTGCAATAGTTTAATAGATAATATTTCTGCTTACTTCATCTAGTAACTGCTGACTTTCGTTTGCCAGCAGCACCATTTCCAAGAACGGAAGAGCCAGAAAAAGAAAGTTGGCCAATGACTGGGCAATATCATAAGGTTTATCGAGCATAAGGTAATCCACAAAGTATTGATACTGGACGTAGCAACCAAGAGTCGTGCTGAACAGATTGATTGCCATGGAAACCACTAGAGAAAAACAGGCGAAGTTCAAGTGTTCCTGGCAATAAACGCTTACAAGCGTATATTTTGAGGCCAGCTCATCCAAACGATCCGCCAGATCGCAGAAGCGTTGCATCCGGTAATAGGGCTTGTGCAGGAGCATCTCCGTCGGGGTTTGCAATCTGTTGACCTCCGCGAGAATGTCACTGAGGAGTCTGTTGATCTGCTTGAAGATCGCCCGGCCAATCACAACGCTGGAGAAGTAGCAATTGTTTAAGTGGCTGCCACAAATAATCGGCAGCATCGTCTTGCTCGTGGTCGTCCAGCTCAGTTCCGGATGTTTCTGCCTCTGGTGGAACACAAGGGTCAATTGCATCAGCAGTGGAAACCCAAAGATTCTGATCAACACCAGCGCCATGGCGCGAATCATCGACATCACGGACACTGTGAAGTAATTGATGACTCTAAACAGCGACAATTTGTTTAGCATATCCACAAGTTGCATCCATATTTTCCATTGATACAGATAGTTGAGCAATCCACCACAGGCATTCATATAGCAATAGATCTGAATAACATCGCTATTATCGATTTGACCGCTTGTGAATTCCTCCCAAATGTGCCGCACATAGAATACTCCGACGATCGTGGCCACGGCAAAACAATATACGGCCATCGGCTTGCAAAATACGAACTTTTCATGTTTTATGCGAAATCGAATCGGAAAGTATCCGTAGAGGCAGTTCAGGAATACAATCAAGGCGTAACCAGCCAGCACAACTTTGCTGATTGGACTCCAGGATCTAAAACGTCGAGGTGTCCGCCAGAATTTGCGTATGCGACGTGTAGTTGCTTTAAGGAATCGCATGTTACTAAATCATGGCATTGAAGCAACGATTAAACTAAACCTTAATCAATCTGCTTGCTTATCCAGTTAAAGTAACACTAGTCGGCACAGAATTTTGTTGAATTTAAGCATTGCAAATATTTAAAAACAATATTTAGTTAATGCGATTACATTACATTAATAAAAAACAAAATATTTTTAATATAATTTCTTTTATTTTCTTTGATTTAATCTAATAATATAGCAATTCTTTTGGTTAGTCCCTCCAATATACAATTGTGAAATGTATAGATGTGTTATCAAACTACATAAACCTAAAAACCTTCTCCAATTTGGCAGGACATTTGTACGGAGTATCTCCATTTCTTACATTTATTATCTAAACTACGTCCAAGAGGCTTTGAATACTAAAGGATCATGTTTTGTTATAACTTAAGAGAGAAGTTAATTTAAAATGATAAAATTCTTAATTATTTTAATTATACGTTTAGTTTAAATTCAAAAATAAGATAGTAACATTTATATGTCAAACATTTGTCGTTTTTTTAGTATAATACACATAATATTGCCTAAAATCTGAAATAAATGAATGGATAGACAAGCAACCGTTTTGTCAAAATAATTGTGCCCAACAGTGTACAATTAGAAAAGCCATTAACATATTACTGGATGATAACATGCATAATAAATACACGCGTTATATTAAACATATCATTAAACGTCAGTTACATTTGTCTTAGATAGGCTTGTAGTCCAGTTTGGTTTCCA
Organism: Drosophila histrio; assembly: GCA_958299025.2. Lineage (NCBI taxonomy): Eukaryota > Metazoa > Arthropoda > Insecta > Diptera > Drosophilidae > Drosophila > Drosophila histrio. The sequence goes on from OY282581.2 coordinate 14,364,158, forward strand.
GCTTTTTGTTGTCGGCGGTTTTGCGCACGGCCTTCATGAAGTCCTCGTGGATAACGTATTCGCGGTCCTCGCGGAGCGCAAAGAGTCCAGCCTCAGTGCAGATGTTGCGCAAGTCGGCGCCATTGAACATGTCCGACAGCTTGACAACGGCTTCGTAGTCGATGTCTCCTTGTTTGGCCAGGGGAGCAGCGTGAATCTTGAGTATGTCCAAGCGAGCCATTTCATTGGGCAGTGGAATTTCCAGCTTGCGATCCAAGCGTCCGGGACGCAGTAGAGCCGGATCGAGAGTGTCTGGACGATTGGTGGCCATTATAATCTTGACCTGACCAAGAGCATCGAAACCGTCCATTTGGTTTAGCAACTCCATGAGTGTGCGCTGAATCTCGCGGTCGGCTGAGGTTCCCTCCGAGAAGCGACGACCGCCAATGGCATCAATCTCGTCCATGAATATGATGCACGGCTGATGATCGCGGGCGTAGGAGAACATCTCGCGAATGAGACGTGCACTCTCCCCAATGTACTTGTCCACAATGGCCGAGGAGACGACCTTCAGGAAGTTGGCGTCCAGCTGAGAGGCAATGGCACGTGCCAGGAGCGTCTTGCCGGTTCCTGGCGGACCGTACAGCAAGCAGCCCTTGGGAGGATTGATGCCAACGCGTATGAAGAGCTCGGGATTAATCAGTGGCAGTTCGATCACTTCACGCAACTCACGAATCTGGTCGCCCAGACCACCAATGGCCGAGTAGTCGACATTACCGGGATCCTCGTGCGACATGTTGTACACGAGGGGATCCACTTCGCGCGGCAAGTAGCGCATAATCGTCAGCGTAGTGATATCCAGGGCCACACGTGTTCCCGGCTTCAGCTTCGCCTTGTCCAACTGACGACGACAGCCAACAACATAGCGGGGTCCATTTGCCGACTTCACTATAAAATTGTCGGGCGTCAGTTGCTTGAGCACTTCGCCCAACATTTGGCCGACGCTCTGTAACGCCTTCAGGTCATCCTCGGACTTCTGGAATGCCGCCTGCGACTCCTTGTGTTTGTCGCGAAGCGCCTTCAAACGTGACTCGATTTCGCGGTGCTCCAAAAGTTTTGTTCGATATCCGATTAACGCAGTTACGCGTTCATCGTCCAATACAGGACGAGAAGTTGTTTGTGGTTTTGCCATTTTGCGTTAAATTGTGCTGCTTAATTTCGAATTTTATTTAAATTTAAATAAATCTAATAATTTGAGCAGCGATTTAAAACTTGCAAATCACGTCTAACGATTTTGACGCTTCAAAATGAAATCAGACAGCGGAATGGCGCAAATGACAACTAGACCAGGGCTGTCAAACATTAGCTTTCGTAATACTGTTTTTTTTAACAGTTCATTTATTGTAAATACAAAGTATACTGTGACAGTCTATTTTATTTCCAATAATTTTAAAGCAATGATTTATTTTTATAATGGTAAATTCAGCTATGTGTGTATAAAATGGATGTACATACATTATACATTTATATACAAATTTGAATTTATATTATTAAAGAAAATATACAGGTGTTACACATTTTTAAATATTATATCGACTACGAGAAAACGTAAATAATAGGAGAATAACATAACATTTATCGATAGTTGTCTGAAATATCGATACTAAGGCAGACTGTTAAATTGAAATTTGAGAATGGTCTTATCAAATAAATTCTAATATGATTTTTATTTGATAATTGAATTAAGTAACTAGGAATATTAAGTGATTTTTTAGAATTAAAAAAGATATTAATTGACAGGTTTTTTAATGCAAATTTTATTGCTTACTGTTAATAACAGTTCTGTAAAAGCCAGTGTTATTGTCGCTGTTATAGCTTAATGTTAAGTAACATTCCACCTGGTTAGTTGGCCGAATTTTTTTAGTCCACAAGCGCGTCGCAGATGAATTTTTTTCTTGAAAAACGCATAAAACTTGATTTCCCGTGTCCGTGCTCCCGCAAATAATGTTCAATAATGTATAGTGAATCAGTTAATACTCGTATAACTATAACGAATTCAAATGCATTGGATATTGCACGACTCCAGTGTGTGTATGTGCAATTGGGTGCTGGGAGAGCGAATATGTAGACATGAAATAAAAGCAAATTTACAACGAACTGCGAAAAGCAGCAGCAGCAGCAAACAACAAAAACATCATCAACAGCAGCAGCAGCGCAGCCAGAGCAACGTCAGCTTCGTTGGTTGTGGTCGGACGGATGGTTGCTTGGTCGGGTGTTCGTTGCTAATAATTTCTCCGGGAGCTCTGGTGCTCCGCTGGACAAAGTGCGAAAAGAAAGTATACAGCGTGTGCTAGTGTGTGTGAGTGTGTGTGTGTGTGCATGTGTTTGCGATTTATTTATGTTGTTTAGCAACGAAATCAAACGAATTAGTTTAAGAATGTTTGTGTGCAAATATTAAGAATAAGAAAAGGCAAAGTGCAAAATGTTTACTAAGAAATCACATGCAGATGTTAAAAAGTCGACGGCCAAGCTGCAGGATTGCAAAAAGGATTCGGCCTCCCGCCTGCGACACCTGCGCACAATATTAGGTAATGTACGCCTTTGTTCTTTCATCAATTATTCAATAACAACAACGAAACTGGTTAAATGTATATATGTATGTATGTTTAAATAAATATGTGTGTATATATACAAACATTGCTATTTACCTTGACTTCGGCAGACAGGTGGGCGTTTAACCGTGGCCGTTGCCATATAAATGAACCACTTTGGTTGCTTATTAACAAATGCTGGTTATTGTTATGAATAAAGCTATACGGCCCACAGTGGTTAATGCTATTTCCTGTTGGAGAACTACAAAACAGAATCACACAAACACATGTGGTACTATGTCTATGTACTAAAAAGCATATCTCAACAAATGGCAACCACATTAATTTATGCAAAAAGTAGAAACACATACATGTACACACAACGCGCAATGTGTGAAAAAACGTCAAGTGATAAACGCGGCACAAATTATTACGGAGCTAACCAACTGGCGGCAACTGTTGACTGAGTGGCAACTTTGTTGTTACAATTTCAACACCAGCCAAATACATACATATATATATATATACATATGTATGCATGTGCATGTGAGCATGTACATATGTATGTGTTCGCTGTGTAACTTTCTTTTTGTGTCATTGAACGGAGCAATTTTGAAGCCACCCAACGTGGAGCAACAACATTTACAGCAGGTGCCTCGCACCCGCTTATTGCTCATTGCTCATTGCTCCATTGTTGTGCGTGTTGTTACACGCACACACACACACACACACACACACAAATGCGCCTATTGGAAGTTCTTATTCCAATTGTTTGTAACTTTATCAACATCATCAGCGTCGCATTTTGTTGCCGCTTTTTCATTTGGCCTTCTATGAAACCAGTTTTAAAGGTTTCTTGGCCTACTCTTTTCCCTCCATGTTTAGCTTTCTTCTGTTTTGCAGCGTTTCGCTGATGACAGCAAAGCCGGCAGTCCCCCCTCCGTCTACCCGCTTCCCCCTTTCCACTTGGCACTGATTCATCAAACGTTGTTTTTAAACGCATTTTTTTAAACCAACTGAGATTGCGGTTTTTCATTTGTTCATTCGTTTATTCGTCATGTGTGTGTGTGTGTGTGTGTGTGTGTAAACTATGTTTATTTTTCCAAGTTTGCCATAGAACATGCTTACAAAGAGTCGAAGACCCATATGAATTTACTGTTATCGGAGTGCATGTTTATATAAATATATGGTGACTCTTTGTTTATTTACTAAACAATGACGTCATCACGATCACCTGTTGTCCAGGTCAGCAGCAAAAAATCTGATAAATTTAGATGCAATTGAAATTGTGTTATATTCCAATTGGTATCCAAATCTCACATCATCTTTGTTTCTCTCTTGCAGATAATGTAGATTACGAGGAGTCAAAGTCGCTGTTCGAGACGAATTATAGCCATGTCTATTTTATACTCTACGACACCTTCATCCAGGCCGAGGCGAATCTCAAACAGAAAGGTAATTTAACCATATACATACAGCATATTTCCTCTTCTTTGTTTTTAGTATATTTATTTTGTATACTCTGCTCAACCTAATTTTGTTAATCTTATTTTCTGCTAATTAGGAAAGCAAACCACATTAAAATTAATGGTTGCTTCTTGTTTTCGTCTCTTTATTTTTTTTTATCTATGTATTTATCTATGTTTATGACGTTTGGCCCCATTCATTTATGCAGAGTTAAATAAAACAAAGCAAGACACAAAATAGATTTGAAAGCGTTTTCTATATATGTAATTATGATTTACGAAATATTCACTCTAAATTCAAATCCATTTATTTTTTTGCACTCTCTATTTTATACCTTTACCGGCAGAACTTCCGTTTCACATTGGTAAGTTTGTGTGTGGTTTTGACTTATTGATCTATTGAGTAATTCATCACATTCCCGAGTTTGCTTTGGCATCAGATATTTACTTTTATCCATCTACGCATTTGGTTCATCTTTATCTTTGCCTTGATTTTCATCTTTCCTCTTGCTCTCCCATTCTCTGTATTTCTAATGACATTTTAAGTATTTAATTATTTAACGTCGACAAAAAACAGTCGGCATAACATTGTTTAAACAATTAAATGAGATTTTGAATAAACAATTCAAATAATACGTTTCTGGGGTAAAAAAGGAACCAAACATTTTTCTTGCACGGATTGGAGATAACCCAGAAAAACCCAATCAGATCAATAAGTATTCGTTTTTGTTGCTGCGAGTTTAAGAGTTTAAAATAAGTTGCTTAGTTCTTAATTATATTATTGAAGTTATTATTACATTCTTATATTTACAGTTTTAAATATTAATTTGCGTATTTCTGGAGAAAGTGCAAATCTTAACAGATTTGTAAAATTACTATAGAGTTACATATACAATTACTCAGCGCCTTTCACTCAAACAATCTCATTTTCACATTGAATGCATTAAATTTTTGCGATATCTTGGCGAATACAAAAGTGGGAACATAATTTACTCATCGTCTCGCACATTCTGTCTCTCTCGCACTCGCTGTCTTGCATCTTGTGCTTGTTCCGACCCTTTAGCATGTGCTTGCTTAGGAATCTTGCATTGTCTAGGATTTGTATGGCATTGTTATGATATTAAATGCATTTTTCTCTATCTACGCAGTGCACAAGGCGCATCGCGAGGAACTGGATGGATCGTTATGGCTACTGGAGAAGATACTGTGCCTGCTCCCGGAGCTGTTGGCACGTCGTTGGCAATGTCATTCCCTCAGCCGTATCATGGCGAAGCTGCTGCATCTGGGAAACTCCCCAAAGCTGCGACGCGAGGGTGTCAAGTAAGCGAAGAATCCCCAAGCTATTCTATTCTCAGCTAATTTTTTGATTGCTTTCCAGGTACTTTCTGCTTTGGTATCAGACGCTGGGCGAGAATGCGCCTGGTTATGTGCACGCCATGTATGCAGACTTAATACCCGGGCTCATAGTGCCGCAGAAGGGCGTTGTGGGTCCCGATACGGAGTTCAGCGCTACGGACTTTCTCTCTCATCCCAATATGAAGGCAGACGGCGGCATGGCCTCTGTGTTCCATGACAATACGTTCTCGCATCCCGTGCAGAGCTCCGAGGTGGTTGCCCTGTTGCCGCCATCGTCTAGCGAAAAGTCGGCGCCGCCAGATCCACGCGATGGACTCGAGGTGCTGCTCAACAGCATGGTACAGACGGCGGCATGTCTGCGCTGGAGAGACAATCGCGCACAGAAGGATCATCGAGCGTTTGCGTTTCTGCTGCAACGCTTTAAGGAAGTCTTTCTGCCCGTATTCGCGCCCAGCTTCGATGCCAGCACATCGATCTACAATCCGCGCCTGGAAATGCCTGTCATGCGATCGATACACAAGAAGGAGGAGGTGATGGCTTCCTGTGTGGTGGTGCTCATCAATTGGGTTTCCCGCTTCACACACGAGAGACTGCTCAGCCATCGCCTGGATTGTGCCTTGCAGATCGAAGGCGTGGATCACGTGAGATTGCTGGGCTACCAGCAGGGACTCATTGTGCGCGACGTCTTCTATGTGAGTCGCGAGAACATCAACTTCGTTCACGAGGTCTATCGGCAGGCGTTCCTCTTGAACTTCACATCCAAGGCACAGGTCGAAGCCATTCGCACGGCCATTGCCGTCTATCGGGATTGGATGACGGGCAGCACGCCGCCTCCGTTTCTGCTGGAGCCAAATGACGAGCAGACGGCGACGACACCATCAAGTCTCTCCAACGCTGGCGGGACGCCGCGCAGTCAACGTCTACGCACACCCTCCTACGTGGGCGCCATGCAGGGATCCAAGGAACAGCAGCAGGTGGTGCGGGCGGGCATGCAGAATGTGCTGCAGGTCTTTGTCACCAATGCTGCGAATGTGTTCCTTGTCAACACTGCGAATCTGAACATTTGTTTTCCCACACGCTCACGCGATTATCGGTCGACGCCGTTGCAGGAACAGACGGAGATATGCAAGAAGGTGCTTAATGTATATCGCACCATGGTCATGAACACGCGAATGGAGTCGCGCACCTGGGAGCAGCTTTTGCTGGTTCTTCTGCAGGTGACAGCCGTTGTGCTACACCAGAATCCACCGCCCAGTGGCGTCAAGAGCGCCAATTTGGGCGGCATACTCGGCTCGGCCATATTCCAAACATTGATTGTCACCTGGATACGGGCGCACACCAATGTGCCCGTAAGCGTGGTGCTCTGGGAGAAGTTCCTAACCGTACTGCAGTCGCTGACGCATCGTGAGGAACTTATTGTCGAGTGGAGCAAGACAATTCAGACGCTGACACGCGTCTTTTCCCGGTACACCTACGGCATTAATCTGCTCGACTTGCCGCTGGATCGTGTGGCCGAGAGTCGCGGCAAGCGGCGACGCATTGGCAGCGTTTGGCAGGGATCAGGCAGCACCGCAGCCAGTGCCAGTGGGAATGGCACTGGTGCCACCAGTGTGCAGCGGGAGCGCGACAGCATCGCGGAATCAAACAGCAGTCGCTCCGACGAAAACTCGCAGGCGGGCAGCCACAGTCAAGCGCCGTTGCTGCAGACCGCAAGTCGCTCAACACATCACCAGCACACACAGTCCCATGGAGGTAGTGCACATGGCTCTCGTCCCGTTCCCCTAACTCCCATGCTGAGCCGCAGCTACAGCGAGGGAAGCCTGGCATCTGCAGCGAGGAATTCACGTATTCGCCGGCGACGAACTACAGCTCCCAAGGTCGAGGCGCCCGTTGACTTGAGATCATGTCTGGAGCACACGTTGAATGTGCAGAATAATGCGCAGGATTTGCGGAGAGCCATGTCGCTGGATTCGTTGGCGCCAGTGCGCAAGAGTCGCAGACGTCGCGGCTCTCAGCAGGCCGTGGATGATGTGGATGGGTATCAGGACGGGAATCAGGTGGAGGACAACGAGAGTGGCGCCGGCTCACGTAGTCCGTCGCCCACGGCCAGCAGCGGCATCGAGGGTGGTTCCATCAAGGATGCCCAGCTGCAGATCGACGTGCTGGCCGCGGACTCTGGCAGCCTCGAGGACGGCAACTCGGGCAGCTTCGGTGCCGGCAGCTACGGCTCCGAGCGTCGCTCCATAATGCTGGGCGGGGCGGCGACTGGCTGGTTGCCCGACTCCACGTCCATCATGTGGAAGCGTATGCTGGGCGCCCTGGGCGATGTGAATCGCGTGCCCAAGTCGGAGCTGCATGCTCAGGTATTCAGGCATCTGCTGGAGATGACTCAGAACCTCATCAAGATAAAGCACAATCAGGGCATCTCAACCGATAACCAAAGCACGCCGCCACCGCCCACTTTGGTGCCGCCAATTGGCATTGTAGCTCCCTGGTGCTACGGCGCCCTGACTCTGGATCGCAGTTTCAAGAAGGGCAAGTTGTGGGCGCTGCAGTTGCTCTGTGCGCTGGCCCTTCAGGGGGCCATAGGCATGCAGCAGTTGGCTCTGTTTTATCATGCACTGCATCAGTTGCTTACTGGCGAGGATCGCGACCTGATCTACGTTATCATGAAGCACCTGGAGGGACCGCGTCTACTCAGTCTGCTGCTGCCAGGACACACGCTGCTGCTGCTGGATCTGGTGCATGCCAGCGCTATATTGCTGACCTCCCTAGAGGTTACGCGCAGCACGCCGCGTGCCGAGGTGGCTGCTCTCCTTGGCTCGCTACTCTCCTATCCGCCCACGTTGCTGCCACGCCCAGTGCTGCAGCCGACAGCCCAGCAGTTCGAGCTGATGGAATGCCCCGATTTGCAGGACCACATTCTCAACATAATGTTGCGCTGCGCGCGTCGAGAGCCGTCGGCGAAGGCGCGTTGCATCGCCCTCTGTCAATTGGGTCAGTGGCTGCTGTTGCGTCTCTCGCAGCCGACGCGCAACGTGCAACAGCGTGCACACTTCCAGCAGGCGGTGCCGCATCCCAAGGACCTGCTGCTGCCCAAGGACACGAGTGCCAACAGCTACCATCCACGCATTCGCGAGGTGCTGCAGGTGCTGCTCCAGGCGCTGCAGTTCAAGCATCACACCATCGCCGTTATTGCCGTGGACGCGCTGAAGTTGTGCGCGGAGCGAGGTCGTCAACTGGCGGCTATTGAACGTCTGCCGCAGCTGATTGTGACGGCGCTGTGCAAGGCCCTGGAGATACAGAACGTAGGCAAGCCCAAGGATGCGGACAAGGTGGTGCTGACCTCGCTGATGCTTTGCCTGGGCGAGTTCTGCATGTCCGTGCCCGCTGCCCTCATGCTGGAGCCGTACAACGACCAGGGCGACACGTTGGTGCTGCAAGTGCTGCGTGTTCTGCTGCAGGTCGCCTCCGGAGCTCCGCGTCACGAGCGCGTCAAGCTAACGGCAGATGATGACTTCGATATGCATATTGCCAGCGACGATCTACAGGGCGATGGACGATTGCCGGAGAGCAGCTACCAGACTGCGGAGACCATCCAGGGCTGCATCTCGGCGATTCGACTGTGCGCTAGGGCTGTTGCCATGCACCTGGTCACCCACCTGGGCCATTTTCCCATGGGCATTGGTGCGTCCCGTCTGAGCTCCATGGTGGAGGAGCAGGATGACATCTACAGCGGTGGCAGCATCGCTGGCAATCCCCTGGAGCGTCGTGACTCCGTCGAGTTGCCCTCGGTGGTGAGTGCACAGAATCTGCAGCTGTTTATGCTCAACCCAGGACTGGTGGCCAGCTTCATCGAGCTGCCGACGCTCAAGTTGCCGGGTGGAGGCATCACGGCGGGTCTGGTCACCGCCGAGAAGCAGGTGCGCGTCCTAATGCGCGATCTCAACGGCAAGGCCTGTTGGGACGCATCCATTCTGTACTCGGAGCCTCGCAAGTCCGAGCCGTGTCCAGTCCCGACTCACGTTCAATACAGCTCGGAGCGTTATGACGGGCCAGCCAGGCAGGCGAAGATGGGTCAGCCCATGGACTCCATGGCTGGTCAGGAGCTGCAGCTGCCGCGACACACGCTGCGTCATCGTCCAGCCGGCGTGCTGCCTCTGGCCAAGGATGTGGCACCCGATCTGGACCAGCTGGACGACATGCTCGCGTATATTGGACACACCAGTCCGGAATGTGTGCCGCCCACAGTCTCGGAACTGAATGCACCCAGTTGCAGTCCATTGAGCAGCGCTCAGGAGGCACAGGCCATTTCCGTCATTCTCAATCAGCGTGTCCTGGAGCAGGAGTTTGTGGCGCACACCGCTCTGCGACACGCGGGCTCTCATGCATCACTGCTGCAGCCGGATCAACGCTCTCTGCACAGTGCGTCCGCATCCTTTGATTCGTTTACGGGCGCCGGCAGTCTGCCCAATCGGGTCGAGACGCCATTCCAATATTGCCGCTTGCTTTTCGCTCATCTGGGCCTGGCTGGTTGGGAGCGTCGTTCGCGAACGCACCTCCTCCAGCGCAGTGAAAAACTGCTACGGGAACTGCGCAACGTGGATCTGCAGAAGTGTCGGGAGACGCACAAGATGGCTGTCATCTATGTGGCCGCCGGGCAGGAGGATAAGTCCAGCATTTTGCGGAACACAAGTGGCAGCAGCACGTATGAAATGTTTGTCTCGGCCCTCGGCTGGGAGATTGAGCTGGAGACACACAATGGCTTTCTGGGCGGCCTGCCGCGACAGGGTTGTGGTGCAACGGCTCCGTATTATGCCACGCCCTTCCTGGAGGTCGTCTATCACGTGGCAACGCGCATGCCTTCAGACTCATCGGAGGCCATGCTGCTAAAGACTCGGCATCTGGGCAACGATGAGGTGCACATCGTGTGGAGCGAACATCATCGCGATTATCGACGCGACATTCTGCCGACCGAGTTCTGTGATGTTCTCATCGTTGTGTATCCTCTGCGGAACGGATTGTTCCGTGTGACGGTCAATCGAAAGCCGGAGGTACCTTGGTTTGGGCCACTTGCCAACGAGAGTGTCGTTAGTGGCGCCTGTCTGGCCACACTTATCCGTGCCACGGCCATCAATGCAAGTCGCACCAAACGCGCCGCTCTGCCGCTCTACCAGCAATTGTAAGTGTTCGTATTTTTCAATTTTGGCTCGCACTAATGGTCTGCATTTATCGATATAGCTATGAGGAACGCAATCGGTCGCTGGACAGCGTTTCGTCGCGGTACAAGGAGAGCACAACTTTCGAGGACTTCGCCAGTCGCATCTACAATCCAATGCCGTTGTCTACTTTCGGCACTCTGCGCGAATCCAATGCCAGCAGTGCTGGTGCACCCCTTGCCGCCGCTCTGATCGATCACAGTCGTGCCTCTGTCAAGGGTAAATACGATACTGCACTTGCAATTCAATCATTGTCTCATTCATAACTGCTTGCAGGCTGGGTACAGGCATCCATTGACTCGACACCCACGCTTGGCATTGCGCCATCCGCCTCCGCCGGCTCGACGGCTGCCATGGAGGCCAACACAAACAGCGGCATAATCGCAGCATCGCCACGTGGTCCACGTAAGCTAGGAGCGCCCTTCAAGAGCGTTACCAAGAAGCACTCATTGCAACAGATTGTTGTTGGTGGCAGCTCAGGGGGTGATACACCCCCGGAGAGTCCCACACTGCCGCTGAGACGCGTCAAATAGTCTTTTGGCACCAAGGAATTGTCGGCCTTGGTTACTATTACTACTGCAACAACTACTACTCCCACAATTCCCCCTAACTGTACTCATTCCCCGATACATCAACAACCTAGAGCCAGGCAAATTCTCGAATACTTGGCCAGTTGCCTAATCAATGGAGCAACGATGCAGAGTTCTATTGAAAATGAATAGTATTGCTAGAACGTTTCCTGTTATGTTTATTATTGTAATTTATTTCAATTATGATGCTAATTTAGTCTAACTATTTCATTGTATTTAACTATTTATTTGCCACAATTCCAATTTTCAACTGATAACGCAGGAAGTGCGAGAGTTGCGTATTTATTATTAATGATGAGTTTGTTCAATTTGAATGCGATTCCATGTTACGTCCACTAAAATCTAATTAATCAAATACGATAACTAATAATGATTTTAATTATTTACATAATTTACGTATTTATTTATTGAGCTCATGAATATATTAATTGGCTCTAATTTATCAATTAATTTATCCTTATTTGTTGTAATTCTGTGTAACCATCACTAACGATAATCTTATACTATTATAATTCAGGCGCCCAGGGTCCTCAGGACTCCGGTGATCCTATTTATAACATTTCAATACTTTTATGTTTTACGCTTTGAAATACAAATTCATGGAATTCGTTAAGTGTTAAGCGCAAAGCAACAAAATCAAAAATTCGAAATTTATTTACTCATTTGAGATCCAAATAATACTATGATCAATAGATCAATAGCTCTGCCCATTAAGCAAACAGTTACTGGTAGTATTATGTAATCGAGCTCTATATGTATAGACAATCTAGTTATAAGTATTTCAAATAAGAATCGTTCGGACATCTTTGTCTATCGATCGATATATTTACCAATATTGTTCAAACAATCGGGTTTTAATTATATGTAAAGAATGCAACAACAAACAAACAAATTGTTAAATGATTTAATAAGAAAGCGAGCACATTTTTATGGTTCGGCCAATAATTTTCAACAAATTGATCAAATGTATATTTATATACGTTAATTTTTGTATTTATTTATAGAACGGGCAAGTAAACAGTTAATTGCAATGCGTTTTTGTTGCACAAATGTTTTATGAAATTTTAGCCTAATTAACACAATTAATATTTAGCAATTATCTATGTGTGTAAGTTTTTTGTATAAAACAATAAAATCCTAACTTAAGCTAAAATGCAAACGACAAATTTTTGTAACTAACACCAAGTACACCACGCATTATACAACTTATACTTACTAATTTATTTAAGAAACAATCAAGTATTTTTCATAAAATAAATGCAATCTAATTCATTGAGTTTAAGTATTATTCGTGTTTGTAAAATTCCACCCCCAAGGTGTGGAAATACTACAAGTAAATAGACGCCAGGTGTTACATTTTGGGTGCTGCACTTTCATACTAATTAAGCATTAGTTCAGTTGGTCACTTTCATCTAGAGATGGGCGCGTGACACGCTCGCAAGTCATTTATTGTTGATATTTATTAAATGTTTTTTGTTATTTACGGTGACGCGCGAGTGTTTTTAATTATTGGTTGAATACGGCATGTCTGATAGTCGAGCATCGTGCTTGTTCGTGTCACGACACGTGGCTTACTCAACTCTACTTTCTCCATGCCCACATTCTATTCAGGTGTCCCAAAAGACTGACTGGGTCGGTCATTGGCATCAGTGCGTGCAGGACCTTTACTTAGGGGTGACTTTTGGCTAACACACATACGACACACACACACACACACACATAAGCCCTAAAGTCAGCTGCCTTGCCAATACAATGTAGACAGACAGACTAACTGGCTGACTGTCTGGCTGGCTGGCTTGGATCTATGCTGGTTTTGTTACCACCGGCAAGTGACGCCACCAAATTAGAATTTTCCTCATAAACACAAGCACACACACACACACACACACACACACACACCACACATATACACACACGAGGACGTAGCTGGCCGTGTGTTCGTAGACGATTGACGCGCCTCTTGGACTGCGCACAGTTCTCGTCGAGCAGTCGCTTTGTTTGAACGTCAATTTGAACGCGCTCGCTTCCATTTAACATCTTTGGGTGCTTCCCCTTCAATAGTTATCATTGTCTTGGTGGGCTTTGAGTTGGCTCACAATTCAGAAATAATTAAAATGCGCAGCCAAGTGCTAAGTTTCTGAATTGCAATCTTGTTAATTGTTTGCCTCCTGTAGAAGTGGCACTTACACGATATCTGTACAGTATGCCTTGGCAATCCTCACTCAATAGCTAAAACGGAATGGCTGTCAATACGTTGAAGAGTACGCCGCAAAGGATTCGCCGGATAGGCGAGAGTCTGCAGATGCTCACCAAGGAGGCGCATCGCGAGGTAATACGTTGTGAATGTAAGTAGCTTTTAGGATTCAATTAAAGTATTTCAACTTAAAGTAATTGAACTCAAATTTTATATGAGATATTCTACAAGACATAAAATTGTCTATTGAAATTAAGTATACGCCATAAACTGCAATTACTGGCATTTATGGGATTTGTTTAGAGCTGTTGTTGCACTCGACGATTGCGTCAGAGCTTTTAATGTCCTTCAGCGCTAACATCAGCATTAACTCATCCCATTATGATTGATTACTTTACACAATAGTTATAGATGTATCCGTATCTATTGCCTGTAAATTTGTAATAAATTTATGAAACTTCGCTGTGTCAGCTTTTGCTAATTTGCATAACTGGGCAACGTCATCGCCGCAATCAGCTACGTTTCGGCTTTTGCACATACAATATACATATAAATATATACTATATAAATATACACATTATTTACATACATTTGTTTGTATTGCTTTGAACTTTCCATTAGGAAATCGAAAAACAAATATTTATTTCATGTGTGTGGAGATTACAGATTTGTCATAATGTTTACAGACGATTCCATCATAGATATAACATTTTCCATACAAAATATGAAATAATTTAGTTTTTACATTAAATCACACTAAAAATGACGATGCCACAGATTCAACAATAAATAATAAAGAAAATGGCATCTGTAAAATCTGTCTGAAAAAGTTTATTGTACTCGTATTAGTATAAACTCGTATATTCCATATGTATATTTAAATCATGTCTATGCTTCAATGTCAACAGATTTATACTGCTTTTGTGGTCATTTCATGTATGTTAATCTAAATATACAACATACTGAGTAATCATTGTGTTGGTAAAAATGCCTTAGGAAACTTTGCTGTTGTTTAAGACATGTGCCTTATCTCTTACATAGTACGAAAGTGAAATGTTTAAAATACAGCTTGTTCAACAAACTGAATTTGATAAGGTTAAACTATTTATCTGAATAATTTTCAAATTACATTCCTTAAATGTGTAAGAACCATGGCAGGCTCTGCGGAAATGCCCCTGATGAAAAACTGGTGCGGGTTGTTGTGGAAGTTTGTGTTAAACAAAAAAATTAGAGGTCTGCCTGGCACGCGATTTGAATACATATCCTTTTCACGCACACACACTTATAGTATATGTATGTATGTATGTATATTGAGTCAGCACCGCCTTTGGGCTTTTGTGGTCGTTAATTAAGCTCACCTTGAGCTCTGATGGCGGCTTTTGTTTTCAAGGTCATCGACGATAATTGTGCCTCATAAAAATTGAAGTATATCAAAGGCCAGAAGTTTGGGTATCATATTTTTTTAAAGAGAAGAATTTTATAACAGTAATCGCAACAGGAAACGAACTCATAAGCCTACATAAAATAAAATATAAAAAAATTCGGCCATTTTATGGTGATAAAACAAATCTTACACATACGACCCATATGCTGCGTACTGACTAACGAGCGGTAGCTAATAAAAAAAACTATTTTCGAATTTTAAATACTAGAATACAATAGCGAATAACACAAATGAGAAGAAAAAGCTCCCACACTTGTTTGCGAAAAATAACAAACAACAATTAGAAAACAAAAATCAAAACAAAAACGAAAACGAAAACAAAAACAACTTGAATAACCAGTTGCAATTTGTGAAAATCAAAACAAAACTCAAGAAACTCTCTCTCTCTCGGTTTCTCTTGAGCTGGTCGTTCGTTCGCTCAATTTGCCGCTGCCAAAGAGCACAATAGAACGCTGGAGAAATATGTACGATATGTTCATCGAGCCACAAATGTTGCTGCCACTGCTGCCGCCTCAGTGTCTAAGCAACTGCGTCGCGTGGTGGTCGTTTGAGGTGTGCTACGTGTGAATTTTTATTATTTATGATTTTCGTATAAATTCGTCAATTTAACAAACAGTTTCTACGCCTGGGTGCTTTCGTGCAAATGAAAGATACAACAATAATGTAAATAACATAAATATTCAATGGAATTGCCTTTTTGGCGGTGACCGTGAACTGTGACTGCCGCTTGGGATTGCAGGAGTTGGAGTTAGTGCCTCAGTCTGAGTGTTGTGTGTGTTGATTGTTGACTGTGCCAAGTTCTATTTATATGCCCAGTACACACACGCCACAAAGCACAGATGGAGCACGAGTTGAAGACTAACAATAGGTGTTAATTTGTATAGTGACGTATACGTAATATAAGCAAACAAGTTTACCTAAAACTATTAACATATATAGATTATAATCACGAAATAACATATATATTTTTCTTCAAAAAAAGAACCTGTATTTTCATTTGTTCTTTCTTTATTATTTTCCAATTAATCAGTGTATTGAATCCTATTGAGACCCAAGGCAATCAATTTTCTCCGCTTGATTAACTGTAACAACGAACAAGCACTAATTAAATAAATTCATTAACAATTGTTTATTATTTTGCTAATAAATCTGGGCATCGCACACAGCTGTTTTATGCCACAATTGATCCGGCCGTAAAAATCGCATAAAACTGAACAAATGTGAAATCGAAAATTCAAGGGCTGGTGAAAAAATGTGATAAATGTTTTAAAAATATATTTCGAATATTCAGTATATAAATTTTACCGATTGTAAACACCTAAAGAACATATAAATTGTGATTCGTTTAAATCAAATTGTCGACAATTGCGAGTAAAAAGAAGTCGCGAATATCAAATCGAAACAAATCCAAGAACAAACGCAGCATACAAAAAAAAATGCGACAATGGAACTGATAAGAAAATACAAAGATGGAAAACTAACAAAAGGCGATATACGCAAATTAAATAGTATGTTTATGTTTATTATAATATTATTATACCCAATTTTTGTTGATATTTGTGTAAAACGCGCCATTTTCTACAAGTAATTTAAATACCATTTTATTTAGTCACTTTGTCGACCTACAAAGGGCCGACAGTTTCTAGTTTATTTTTGCGTTCTTTAAATATTCATCAGCCTTCGGACTTGTGCTGGCCTTTGGAAACGCAAACCAAAAATAAAATTTGAAGTTGACAGAGCTAATTGAATTTTATTGGTAGAAGCTTCTTTGGGTACATGCAATTGACAGCAAATACTTTTATCAATTAAGGCAACATGTACGTTGTCTGTCTGTCCGTCTGTCCGTCTGATGACATGCGAAATGCGGTTTTCATCAATAATGTTTTAAAAATGTGATGAATGACTCTGACATTGCCAAGGACGCAATGTGGACACCACGGCGTATACATATTGGAAACCTATCAAACAATTTGCTGTAAATTTCACAATTAAGGCTGACTGTTCACTTCGATTCATGTAGTGCTATACACATTGATGAACGCCTATAAAATTAAGGTACTTATAGGTGCTAAATTGGCCTAAAAGCTTAACAACAAGTGTTAATTTGTATTGCTAATGGGCCACCGAATGAAGCTTTCTTCTGCGTCGTCTTTTCCATTTATCTTCGCCACATTCTGCTACTCTGACGTTTGGCTATTTGTTTGTGTTTGCTGAAATATTAATAAACAATTAACTTGAACAATTTTGTGTACAATGTGCTGAGTGGGCGCAGTACATAAAATAATTCGCATACGCCATGTGGTTCCTTTTAATTGTATTAACAATTAGGTTGAGATATAAAACTTCCGGGCTTGATTAAGACTATAAAATATTCGCTTGCTTTTATTTACACAAGTTTGTTATGTTAGCATTGCCAGGCCTATATATGGTTCTGGGTAATTATGGTTTAAAAACTTTTGCGAATATAACTCATACGATCTGTTATTGTCTGGCTTGAATTCTGTTAGATTCATATCAAGTTTCGAATCGTAATATTTATTTATAACTCGAATGATTCTTTATACAAATTACGCCATCACCCAAAGCAGCGTTGCCCTATCCGGCTTCACCCCCCCGCGAGAGCCATATTCAGTTACACAAATCGGCAATTTGACTGCCCAAAAATAGCGCTAATGACACTCTAGGCTATCGTCGTCTCACTTTACAAACCCCCCGCAAAGCAGATGAGCCACCAGTTGGATGAGTTGGAGTAGAGTCTTAGGGCCAGAACAATGGCTAAGGTTTGGGTCTATTAACGTTTTTTATCGGACGTCGTCCACACCCAGATATAGTCGGAGATTGGGATGGGGCATGATGTCATAAACTGTTGCTGCTCTCAATTGTTTCATGCAACGCACATTGAAAACTATCCACAATAAATGCTATTTAAATACTTTATAATACTTTATGTACGAGCAAATAATTCAACTGGAAAACGAATTCTATTCTAATTTATGCGCTCACTTGTGCATGAAAATATTTATTATTTACTCTGTACTCAATTCATTTGAGTATAAAATGCATGTTTGTTTTATTCAGGATTTTATTGGTCCCTGCAATCGGCAAAATGTCGTATAAATTGAAAAGTCAAATCATTTTTCCACTTTAGGGGCGACACAAAAAAAAAAAACCATCGTATTTGCCTTACGGACTTTTATTATGGAAGCGCATTTGAACTCATAAATTAGTTTGTTGACTTTTTGCCACAATGCATTTCGCATTTGGCTCTTCAAAAATTCGATCATTAAAAATATTTTAGCCAATGTTACGAGTTCAAGCAATTCATCTGTCGGAACAACGGCATGTCTGAAATTTAGCATCAATTGAAATGGATTTTATTGAGCAGCTCAGTCGCTAATTTCTACGTCATCAGCAAATGATTTGTTGTTGTTGCTTTCGTGGCTCGTTAACCAAGTCATACAACATCTGCCATCATGATATCATGCCTCCAATATAAACTCAGGCCCGTAGCACACACAATGCTAGTTTATTGACTGTGTGTTTTCACGATGTCTTCGAGTAAATTTACGAAAAATAAATATGTGTGTATGCATAAGTATAGAGAAGACGCCGTTCCGACTCTGGGGTAGCTACCCCTGATCCACCTTGAATCTATTGTAAATGAGGTTGTCCGCGATGCTGTGCGCTGCCGCTCAAGCAGAAGATACACACAACAATTTATCATACGTGTCTTAACCTTACCCAAATGTATTATCCAATACTTGACAAGGTACAGGGAATAAATAAAGCATAAATTATGTAAAATATGTTATATATTTAATTAAAAGAATGTACCATCGCCACATAGTAACAGTAGGAGAATTGTTCCTGCTTTGTCATAGAGATGCTTAACACTACCTGGTCTCTTTCTCAATTGTTCTGTGCCACTCACTTGACTTGCAACAAGTGTGTACTAAATTAGTTGCCATTGATTTTAATGTTATTGAGCTACTATTGCCTATGAGTCTACAGCTATATCGAAATTACTACAGTGTTTAACTACGTATCAATCAATCAATTGTCAAAGGAATAGAATCAAAGAAAACGATGAATTGGCCGCTTATTGGATATCTGATTTATGGGACAATGATGTTATATGCCATCATCTTCTCGCCCGATTTCTCTGTTACGATATCATTGGATACCAATCGTCCCATTGGAGTCAAAACATTGTTCCGTTTCTCATTGCGGAACGCTCTAACTTCGTTTGGGTTCAGCTTATTGGCCTTTTTGCCGGCCTTTCACAAAATTTGCACAAGCCGTTGGTGGCGCAAGGGCTGGTTTAGGGTCATGGCTACACCCTGGATCACAACCTGTGTCATGATGTTTTTTAAGAACATTTGGCTATTCGCCAAATGTATTTACATCGCCGATAATATTCACATTCGCGAGTCTCTAATGAGAGCCCTCTTTCTATACATTGCCATAATGGGATTCGCCGTTGAGCTGATCTGTCACTGGCACGCAGTCTACCGGTTTCAAAATCGCAACGAATAATTAAGAATAGAGATATCAACCGAGCTATTTAAATGTATTTTTTTTCATTTATTTATTTACATTTATTTTATAAAGAAAATTACAATATAACGACTGTTTGCTATATTAAATATTTGATCTTTAATCTTTTTCCCAGATTTAGTAATATGTCTCATGGTGCTCGTGGCGATATTCTCCATTATCTGGAGTGTATCATTGCACATGTTGTCCGGGGATTTCTACGACGGATTCATCAGTGCCAAAGTAGTATTTAAGGAACGCAATTTCGCCCAAATGGATAACAGAAGCAGGGAAATTTTCCAGCAGGACCTCCAAAAAGTGGGCCACTTTGAGGATGAGCGAAAAGCAAATCCAGAATCGTTGAAGAGCGAAAGCCGTAAGAATATGCAACTAAAAGTTCAATTCGCACTTAGTATAGTTATAAAGCTATGAAATTCTACTTAAAATGTGTAGAAACAAAGAAGCCCAAACACAAGTTCGAACATATCTATGAGTCAAAGGTGAATGCCCCACATTTGGCAAGTCTGGTAGGCCGGCAGATGGAGGAGGAATTGCCACAAACAACTACAAATTCACTTCCAAAGATTGTGCCCAATGCTGAAGCTGATCGAAAGTTTCTGGCTACTCGTGAGTATCAAATAGGAGAGCTCTGCTACCTAACACTACAGTGTATTCATATTTTGACTATTTCAGAGTCAATAGATACATACGCCACACTCTGGAGTCGGGGGATTGGGGCACAGTTTGTCTACGCCTTTCCGCTGATATCGGAAATGGTGGCCATCATTTGGACGGCAATGTGTCTCATCTTCCAAACGGGCAACAAGAAAACATCGTAGGTCGGCTTATTTTAAACGACTTGGCAGTCACTTAAAGATTTTCCCTGGTTTTTCAGGGTGTTGCCCAAACCCTGGCGCATTGTGGTGCCTTCCATTGCTATTTTTACCCTGATGAGCTTGGGCAGCACAGCCTATACGATACTAACTAATGGCTATCTGAAGCGTTTGTGCGGCAATTTGCGACAGGGTCTTACCAATCCAATGGCCATCAGGTAAGTCAAATCATATTGTTAAACTCAACTGATTAATCTTCTCACGCTTTGTTTTAGCTGTGGGGATGCCATCGCCCTGTTGCGACCTCTCATACATGATCACAGCGTCTCACATGATGCGTACTTGGATCTGTTCCGTTGCAGTTATATCATTAGCATGGTGCTCTGGATTCTGGCACTGCTGGTCATGGTCTTGCGATATATATTTGCAATTGATTTCCAGCTGGTTGACATTGATGATATGTTCGATCGACAGCCAGCTGTTGCCCTCCAGCTCATTAAGCCAGCTTACACTGAAGTGCTGCAGAGTAGCCCTCAGCATATTCAGCAGAAGGGTAGACCCAAGTCGGATGATGACTTTCAGAGTGCCAAGTCGCGACTTAGCGATTTAGCCACGCCACTGATCGAGCTCAAGGCCCAGGAACAACTCATAATTAAACAACAACCACGATCACAAAGGCACTCAACAACTGTGACCTAAAGTCTTGACATTGTCATCAGCTGACGCACATCAGAAGTCTCAGGTTTATTTTTATACGACGTCCTAAGGTGCAAAGTAGAGATCAAAATGGGAATCAAGAATGGTATTAAGATTCGATTGCCA
The DNA here is from genome assembly GCA_958299025.2 of Drosophila histrio. Classification (NCBI taxonomy): domain Eukaryota; kingdom Metazoa; phylum Arthropoda; class Insecta; order Diptera; family Drosophilidae; genus Drosophila; species Drosophila histrio. The sequence continues at coordinate 14,385,188 of OY282581.2, forward strand.
TGTATTCAAACTCAATTTCTTTTTCCGATCTTCATGTACGATAAATTCCGATCTATGTAAGTGGAATAACTAAGTGAATAGTTGAATTGAAGATGGTTTCATATGGCCTTGCCATATTGATAAACAATTTATAAATTTCAAATCCATTCAGATGGGAAATCGAAATTGTGTGAAATATATACAGTTTGGTTTTAGAAAATTGAAAGTTCTTTAGATTCAATCCGATATAAAGATCTGCTTTTGTAAAAGGTTTCGAACAAATCAATGATATTATCTAAGTGTAAGCTAAGTAAACTCGTGCCTCGTCATTTGATGTAATACTTTTAGTACTTTATAGAATTGATGTATAGTTTTAATAGAAATGTAATAGACTAACCATAAAACCCAAAGGTGCACATAAAATTCAAATATTCCATGATGGTATTCTTTCGCCCCATCTTACAACAGTTTCATTGTAATGGTCTTGGTCTCCAAGTAGTTATCCAGACCATCCTTGCCCAGTTCGCGACCAATGCCCGAGTGTTTGTAGCCACCGAACGGAGTCTGGGGCAGGACGGCATCATAACAATTGATCCATACAGATCCAGCATCGACGCTGTTGGCAAACTTCATGGCCTTGTTGATGTCGTTGGTGATGATGCCCGCGGCCAGACCGTATTGTACATTGTTGGCCCGATCAATCATCTCGTCGATGCAGCTGAACTTGAAGATGGACTGCACAGGGCCAAAGATCTGCAAATAGTTAGAAATGTATACAGTTATCAAGGGCATTCGATAAGTAGCTTAAATGTTGTCTGACCTCCTCCTGGGCAATGCGCATGTCATCCTTGACATCTGAAAAGACAGTGGGCTCAATGAAGTAGCCCACATTGCCAATACGCTTGCCACCAGCCTGTAGCTTGGCACCTTGCTTCTTGCCACTCTCAATGTAGCCCAGGACCTTGGTCATCATCTCCTCATCGATTTGTGGACCCTGCAGGGTATTCTCCTCAAAGGGGTTGCCCACCTTGCGAGCCTTTGCCTTGGCTGCAGCCTTCTCCACGAACTTATCGTAGATCTTCTCGTGGACATAGGTGCGACTGCCGGCGCAGCAGCTCTGGCCATGATTGGAGAACAAGGCCTCGTGTGTGGTGTCCACAGCGTAGTCAACTGTAAGATATGTGTGAGAGCAATATATACATACGGCGGGATTAACACTTACTGTCTGCATCCTCGAACACCACCACAGGACTCTTGCCGCCCAGTTCCAGGGAGACACGCTTCAGGTTGGACTTGGCTGCTGCCTGCATAACAATGCGACCAATGTCCACAGAGCCTGTGAATGCCACCTTGGAGATTTCGGGATGCTCACTTATAGCTGCGCCAGCGGTTGGCCCAAATCCGTTAATCACATTGATGACGCCAGCAGGGAAGCCAGCCTCCTTGGAAAGAGCAGCCATGTACAAGGCTGTGAGAGGCGTCTGCTCAGCCGGCTTCATGACAATTGTGCAGCCCACGGCTAGTGCGGGACCCCATTTCCAGGCCAACATCAAGAGCGGGTAGTTCCAGGGAATGATTTGGCCCACAACTCCGACGGGCTCCTTGCGAGTCATCGCAATGAATCCTCCAGCGGGAATGGTGTCACCAAAGAACTTGTCGGTCCAGCCGGCATAGTATTGCAGCGTCATTATCGAGATGGTCACGTCGAAGAGTGCCTCTGCATAGGGTTTGCCATTGTCCTGAGTCTCAATGCTGGCCAAGAAGTGCTTGTCGCGTTCCATTAGTTCGCAAAGCCTGCAAGGATCACAAGAATCGAATACTCAACAAGTAATTCAGGTGGGTGACAAAGTGAAACCTACTTGTGCATCAAATTGGTGCGTTGCAGCGGACTCATTTGACGCCACACGGAACCACGGTGGAAGGCCTTCTTGGCAGCAGCTACAGCCAGGTCAACATCAGCCTGGAGGAGTACCAATGTTGTCATATAATTCGTGCTTACATCGAAGTGGACTCACCTTATCGCCCTCGGCAACTTTGATGATTTCCTTGCCCGTTGCTGGGTTGAATGTTGCAAAGGTTTTGCCTGATGCGGCGTCAACAAACTCATTATTGATAAAGAGCTGCAAAGATTAGAAATATGACACGTCAATTAGCTATAAATAAATACTATTAATCTACATTTTTACCAGTAGCTGTCAAACTGTGCGGCTCACCACGCTGTGCACAGGTTGGCAATTTTCATAGTCTGACTGAGAACGTCTGCCCAGCAACTGGAACTGCAACTGCAACTGCACCTCACGTGCCACTAATTTGTGCCACTGCGAGCACGATCTATGCATGCCCTACAGCCAACTATCAAACACTTAACTGAACTTAGCAAATTGTCAGCTGTTTCCACTTTTAGAGGCACGCAACAGTTTTGTTCAATGTAAACAAATTTAGAATTCTTGTCACGATTTAGCAAAACAATGTCAATCTAAATGAAATACTAACGACTAAATCTAATATATTTATTGCCATTACATGAACCCCAAAAGCTCCTCTATATATGTATCTAAATCATGTATAATTCCATATATATTTTTTCCTTAAGTTAAACAATAATATTAAAATAATCTAATCTTATAAATTTCAATTCTCTTATCTATATTAACCTCTTATAGGCTTCAATTTCACAATTTCATTTGACAAATAAGATTCTTTTATCAAGTCATAAACAAAATAATGTGTTTCTATTAGGAAAACTTCTTTTATACGTGTGTAAAGATTGCGAATTAAACACGAGATGCTTATAAATATAATTGTGAAATATCTTATCAGCTCACTTTTCTAGTATATAGGGTATTTAAGGATCATGCAATATATACATATGTATGTACATACATATGTATATGCACAAATTATACTAAAGTCTGAAATTGAGCTCAACTAATCTTATATTGTGATGGTCGCTTATCATGATGCGTATTATCAGAACTAAGCATTGCTTATATATAAATTATATAAATACTTGTCAAACAACATAAAGACCAGATTGTCAGTGACAGCGATAATGAGACAAACACACATACCCTGTAATTGTATATGTATACTTCTTGTATATTCTTGTCTTCAGTAGAGAATTTATAATAATCTACAAATCGTTGGGCTCTTAAGAAGAAAACTATTTTAAAATTTAGAGATTTGAATCTACATGTCGATCGTGCACAATAATTTGAACTGTCTATGGAGAAGTTTAATCTGTAAACTGGTTTGGAGACTTAGTGATTTCATTTAAAGCCCGTCAAATATCCTGTTCATAATCACAGAGAGTAACGAAATATCTAATTCTATTTCAGGAAAGTTAATAAATTCCCTGTTTTATTAAAAAATATAATAACATAAATAAGTTGATCTCTTTTTATTTTGCAGGGTATGATACTATCCAGTTGCCAAAACTTGTGGCCTGATTATGCATATATGTACATACATAGATAATATATTTTACTTATGTATGTATGAATATAGAAACATGTAAATTCGTCTGATTTGCTACACAAAAAAACAAGTTTTTATAACTGGTGCGAGAGTTTAACAAATTTTTACACATTTAGAATCACAAAATGCAGCCCAAGGTTTTGAATAACGACTTAATTCAGAGTAAGTTTGCACAGATTGTCGCCAAGGCAATTGCTGCACTTGCAATAATAATATAACTAGTATATATGTATGTACGATTATATTATATTATATGTACTCAAGTAGCACATTCTCAGTTGTTGTATTCACTTACTTTTGTGTACTTGGGCTGTGCGTTTGGATTTGCCATATTGAAAAGATATATGTAAAATGAACTGGAAACTCACTGCTCAGCGAACAGATTGATTGCGACTTGTCGAGAGCTCGATCTAGACTGAGACTGCGGTTGTTGTCTGCTTTCGTTTTATACTTAGCTGCTGTGCTTATGTTCGTCCACTTATATGCTTTGAATTGGCTTTTATCAGCGAATTGCTAAATTTCTACACTTCATCTTTATCTCATTTACCGGCCGGCAACGTAGACAAAATAAATATACATACAAATGGATGTACCCTATAAATGAGGTCCTTTGATTTTGTGCAAGGTTTGCCAACAATAATAATACTATCCAAATGATTTTTATATTCTTGATTCATATATTCTTTTTTTATTCTTTAATTTTTGTTATATTATTATTTGCGTAGCGTAGCGTACTACAAGGTGCTTTAAAGTCTGTATTGCGTATTTCATTTTGTGCTCTGCTTCGTCGTTTTATTTAAGCTTTTCAACTTGTGCTTTTGTCAATATTATTGGGTGCTTGTCTTTGCTTGTGCTTTTTAAGCTTATTTTACAGTATACAGGGTTACTCTTTAAGACATAAATGCGAATTGATTCCTTGCGTGTCACGCAGCTTAGAGTCGCGTTGTAGTTGTAATCTGGCTCGAAAAACTCTCGTAGTTGTAGGATCGTTGAACTAAACCATGATCCAGGAACTTCAGTTTACTTAGCGAATGTGCAATGAAATTGCTGAAAAGAACACCAGGAGATAATAGCTTAAATTATTAACTATTTTGATGAGTAGTATTAGGACCGAACCTGTAGTACTCGTAGTCGTATTGTAAGTAGGTGGAGAATGGCTGCAAATTAAGGCCATCGGGGCAAATGGGATTCCCATGTAGACTCAGGTATTGCAGGTTGGGAAACAGTCGCTTGATCAGCTTAATCGTTGCTTTGAGATCACTGAACTGTAAAGGAATTAGCCAGTGGAAGATCTAATAGGAGGTCATGAACTAGAACTTACCTCATTTTTGTTCAACATCAGCACCTCCATCTGTGGTAGTGGCATGGTTAGTGTACCAAGTTGCGACTCATGCATCCGATTGCTGTCCAGCACTAGATAACGCAGTTGTTCAAACTCAGCCAGCCAGGTGAGATCCTTGAGGCAATTGTAACTTAAATCCAAATGCTCAGTACAATCCGCATACCTCTGAACTATTTCTGGGGGCATCGATCGCAAATTCTGTTGCACCAAAATGAGCTGGAAACGGAATTGAGCTGGAAGTTGAGAATATGTCGAGATAAGGTTTAAGTGTTTACCTTGTCGCTGTAGTTGTCGTCGTCATCTAATGTTTCCATATTTCCCCATACAAAAGTTTCACCCTTTCTACGTTTTACACAAATATACGATAATATACATACATATATGTATGTATGTAAGCGAAAGTGGAGTACTACAAATACTTCGATTTCGGTTATGTCGTTCGCAGTTGCCAATCTCAACGGGCTCAACTGCAATTGATAACTGCTCGCGTTTGTTTATTACAATCTGCGTTTACTTTATTTCTCTCTCTCTTTCTTTTTTTTTTCGTCTCTCTCCTGCTGCTCGTGTACCTATTGTTTATTTTCTTTGGCTTCATGTGTTCGTTGGCGCCGCTGCTGAAGCTTTTGCTCTGAACTTGTTCAAGGTAAATAGAAAACAGAGACTGTGACGGAGGCGAGGGTAAAGCAACAGCTGATATATTGATAAGCGGACACCTTCGACACATAGATGGCGCCAGTGTGCGTATTCATCGTTTACGCGCGTGTTTTAATGATATTAAAACTGTTGTTATTTATAATTTTGAATCCCAAAGTTTGATTACAAATTATAACATACTGATCGCTTTACCATAAAATATGCAAATTTTAGCAACATTAGCATTCACATAATACGAGTAATTATTTGTTGGTTCTCATACTCAACAGATTCTTTCTGCACACAGGGTTTTTGACATTGCGTATACGCAAAGTTCGCCTAGTTGCTGTATAAAAATTAAAATTAATTACAGACAAATGTGTGTGCTTAAACTTTAAACTCGACTATTTACACAAAATATGCTTCAGCTTTGGAATAAGTCCACTGCACAGGGAAAAGAGGCGTGGCGTGCAGATTGCGGTGGGTCAAGTGCACCACAATGGCAAAATGCCAGCAAATTTATTTTTAATTGCCAGTTAGGCCGAGAAACGGAACGTGGTAAACTGGTAAAATGGCAAGAGCCGCATAGCCAAAGAGCTAAATGAGCCACCGAAATCAAAAGGGGGCGCTGACAAGTGAATTTGTCTGCGGGGCGCACAATGGAACCTCAATTGCAAAGGCGGTCGCTGTGTATGCGGTGTCTGGTAAATGCGATTGACTGCAAATGGCCAACAAAATGTTGTTTACACTGGAGTATAACACAGTGGAATAACGAACAGGATGGTCAGCAAAGAAGGCGGTGGGGCGGCGGTGTTGATCACACCAAACAAAAGTAGATGACAGCGTAAATAAACAAAGTACGAGATACAAATTACGGCAGCAGCATTTAACTAGGCATTTCATTCAATGAAACATGACACAGGCTCATATGCTACACAGAAACAGAGATTGGGACTGGCATTGGGAATCTATAAGATACGTCAGTGAAACTAATCGATTTGTAAGTGCGCCTCGTTTGTCGTTGCCATTGTCATTAGAGCTCTGGCACATGCGGCAGCTGTTGCTGCTTTTGCTGCTTTTGCAGCTTTCCACGCCTCCTTTTGTCCATTGAACGCCCCCTCTTAACACGCTGACTGACCGACGACTGTCGGTGACATTTGAGGCCTTTTGTTGCATTTGTCGATTTGTTGTTTGGGCGGCTTTTATCCCCGTCTGCTACTTTTGGTTTCCGATTTTTGTAGACGTATGTATGTTGGTTGTTGCTATTGTCTTATTTGTTGTTGTTGTTGCGAGTTGACGAAAATAAAGCACACATTGTGCGTGTTTGTTGGTCTTTATTTATTTTGACGTACTCATTGCATTTATTCAACTATTATTCATGATTATTGTGCGTTATATTTGGCAGTATAATTCAATGTCAATGTTTGCCCAGTAAATACATATATATAGCTTTTCTCATTGTTTTCGTTGTGGTTCCTTTAATCAAGAGTTTTCCATTTCCCATAATTACATATTTGCTACAGAATATTGAACTTTCACCTTTAATTGACAATTGAAACTTCATTGTGCGTCAGTTTTGGTCTAAAACCAAAACTATACCGCAAATAAAATGTACAATGACTAAAATGTTTGGTTACTTCAGTAATTTTTCTGTATAATTAAACCTGGTTATATCAAAATGCAATTACATTTTTTATTTATGTCTAGATTTTGCCGAATTTACATAAATGTGTATGCATAAATTTATCAATTGTTACCCATTTGGGCTTCTCGCTAATGCCACTTCAACGAACTTTACCGGCTCGTAAATTGGCGTTTCTTTAGCGGCACTTTGAATTCCATTACAGGGATTTTCGGCTTTCGTGCTATGCTTGCGGTGGGAGACCCTTTAACTGGCGCCCATTAACACTCATTATTCACTGTAATTGAAAAGCCATGGATACCTACATGACATCACCATCAGCGACCCACCACCGCAATCCACCTTAAACCAACCCACCCATTCTTGCAGACAAGTGGGGCAGTCGAGCAATGGGACAGGTGGGTCGCTCACAAATAAGAAGCGCTCGTGCTACTCCAATTTAAATTACTTCCTACGGGTCGAATACGTTATATAAGTCGCCGGCGATAGCTGCTCGATAATTGTGTTCGTTTAGCGGCAAATTATATGACCTTGTGCATCGTTTGCCTCTTGGTCAGCTGCCCAGCCGCCCACTGAACCCAATCGCTTGCAAAGTATTTCACATGAAAAAAAAGAAACAAAACAAAAAAAAAAATGAAGCAAAAATCATCTGACATCGAAGTTGTAAGCGTTGAACGTTAATTAACAAGATAATCGTTGGAGACGCTGCACACTGACTCGAGTTATCTGCAAAATAAAATCAAAACAAACAAATATTATGAGTTAAGAGACATGTTTTTAAATGACTTCAATTAAATGAATATTAAATTCTTTAATTAAAGCTAATTGCGTTTACTGTAAATCGCATCAGGATCATATTGTTAAGGAGGATTACCAAAATATACGTTATAGTATTTCATAAGCTGGCTTCACACAGTGCGACGGTATTGCTACCTGTTCATCATTATTATCATTATCTGGCTAAGCCATTAAGTAATTTGCATGAACGGTTTGTCAACAAATATTTTGGTTTTGCTTTGCATCAACGACGCGTCGGCTCGAGTTGCCGACCCGGCTTAGTCTTCCTTCAGTTGAGTGCCGATGATAGCTGGGGGCAGCGTGGCCAACACACTGTGCAGGGGGGGGGAGCGGGGGTTGGCATAACACTCATTTATAAATTGTCATAATTTGTTTAATGTAGGTTGAAGTATTTAAATGTGTAACACACTTTGGCATGATTTGCATTATTTGTGGAGTCTGCGGTAAAAGTAAAAATATAAATAAAAAAAAACAATAATAATATAAAAATAATAATTATAATAAATTTGTCAAAGTTGTTTCTGGGAATTTATCAATAATTTTAATGAAATCATTTTGAGAAAGTGCATATTTTCAAACCCCAACCTTAAGATAAGTCCTTGATCAGGCCTCTGTGTTAATTCTATTAGCTAAAAGTAGCTTTTAGATTCACACTGGCCCCTTTTGAGAGATGGAATCTTTGCATTTCGAATTCGTTGCTCAAAGGCATTGACCAACTAATCGACTTGTAGGGTCGGATCTCAATGACGGGGCCTCCAAAGCGAGCTCCCTCACAAATACAACAATGCTGATGCCGCTGATGATGCCGAGCAACGTTTTGTAGCAATGACAAACAATTTCAAAGCGAGTTGGCACTTGAGTGCAACAAGTGGCAACAACGGTCCCTCAAGTGCATTCTTCAGACCAGCGTTGTCTATTTTAAGCTCCCAGATCGTGGAAATACCCAATACGAACTGGCAACACACCTCACAGTCAATCGAACCGAAGGGCAAACACAAATGCCAATAAGTACGAGTAGAAGAAGAGTAGAGCCAATGCCACGGAGTGGTGTGGAGTGGAGGAGGTGAAGATGAAGACGAAGAGTCGCCGCTGTGGCTGCCACTTGGCCGGCTACTGCACAACTGACCTGATTTTCAATTCGTTCCCTCAGCGATGTTGCAATCAATGCCTCATCTGCTGTTGCTGCCGCTGCAGCTGCAGCTGTCTCTGCCTCTGCCACTGCCACTGCTCTTGTTACCTTTGCGGACATCTTTCTTCGCCCTCCAACTTCGACCAGATATCGAAGGCAAAGTTGATGGCGATGTTGGCTCTTGGCTCTTGGCTTCCTCAGTGTGCCCAAGTGCACCAATTTCAATGATTCGCGCACACTTCGCAGTTGATGACGTAAAGCAGACCTGTTGCTCCAGTACATTCATATATATATACGTACATATAAATCGAATTTGTTTGTATATCTTTTTGGGGGCCCTCTGCACAATTTCTCTCGCAATCGAGATGGCCTGCAATTACAATTAATAAATTGTGGCCAGCGTGGTGGACAAGTGTTTAATTTCGTTTATTTGCTTTTCATCATGTTTCTGTCTCTCTATATCCCCTCTCTCTCTCTCCTTCCAGTGGCAAATCAAATTTATTTCATATTTGTTTTGGTAGCTTTGTTTACTTCTTTTTATTATTTGTATTATTATATGGCTGCAATTATAAAATTGATTGTGATTTTTTTATTGTTTCGTAATTTATCGTAGGTGTTGAAAGTGAATTTGGTTGACAGTTTTGATAAAATGTTTTGGGCATACTTATACGTATATGTATTGGCATTGACTATATATGTATCTGTTAAGATCTATTCGATATTTTATAGTATATTAAATGATAGATACAAACTATCTAGTCTGGATCTAATGAAGTGTTTTCCATCAAGCAACTGCACCGCATGAATGATGTTCATCAATGGAACTGCACGTGGTACAGGGGCTGGTGATTCGCTGACGTCCAAGTGTGTAATCGTGGGTCACTTTCGATTTTAAGACAACGTTTTCGAGTACGCTCCAATTGTGAAAATAACACTTGGCACACTCAGGCGAAGGTTGTGTCTGCGCATCCGTAAGACATATACAAACAAGCCGATCAGTCGAGCGGGCGCGACAGTAGGATACCCAGTGCAGGTCTTAAAACAAAAGTCCACATTAAACCCAGGTTTCTTAGCATGTGTGTGTCAAATCTCAAGTCACTAGCCTTAACATTGCTTATGTTATAGTGATTTTTCTAATTTTAAAACCAACGGGACTTGATATCGAAAATTGAAAATAAACTTGAACTGCGTATGGTATTCAGAAACCTACATTCCAAATTTGAAGTCTCTAGCTCTTATAGTTGCTGAGATTCACGCGTTCATACAGACGGACAGACAGACGGACGGACGGACGGACGGACGGACGGACGGACGGACAGACGGACAAACAGACGGACATGTGTCAATCGACTCGGCTATTGATACTGATTCAGAATATATACACTTTATAGGGTCGGAGATGCCTCCTTCTGCCTGTTACATACATTCACACAAATTCATTATACCCATTTTTAATGGGCACAGGGTATAAAAAGTGATTTTTAACATTGTTGAGCGTCTTTAAACGACCTTAAGGCTTGAGGTTGAGGTTGAGGAAGCTCCACTGGTGTCGTTGCCACGCCGGCATGCCCCGTGGGGCAGCCAAGTGGCCACCCTGACACTCTCAGTTGACCCAACACAAAGACAGCACACTCGATTAGCAGTAAATAATTGTATTTCCAGTTTTGATTGTAGATTCCATGCCATCTTCTTGTAGTTTTCAACTTGTTCCAATTTCTCGATTGGAGACATCAAAAGACACGCGTGTCGCTCATTTATTGCTCCACTGTACCATGGCTCCTGCTCTGCTCCGCTTCAAACTCTTTTGCTGAGCAGCGTCTAGGTGTCTTTGTATCTGTGTGAGTGTCTATCTGTATCTGTGTGCGTGCCTCTTTTGATGTTTAATTAAATTCATTTTTGTTGCGGCCTTTTGTAATGAGATTTTGGCCTGTTGCCGCTTCGCTCAGCGTGTTACGGGCTTTGCTTTTGTTGGCTGCTTCGTCTTGACGTTTTGACGCTGCTCTCCCAATCGAATCATATAAATGCTCGACGGCAAGTTCATTGGGGCATCAGTCGAGATTTGTGCTTTCCCATCGAACCACAGCCACAGTGTGCAGCAGTGAAGTTGTCCAGTCAATCAGATAAATACTCAATTAGCCAACAAGGATTACGTGATCTAAGCTAAGCTTAAAGAGACCTAAAGACTTCAGTGTTACCATCATGCGTGTTTCCTCCCTCTTTGTTGCCTGTGTGGCATTGTTTGGCGCTGTCCAGGCGCGTCCTGAGCCCCCATCGCCCTACTATGGATTACCCCAGCAGCAGAGCCACCGTGCACTGCCACTTAATGGTGAGTGTCTTTGAGAAACTTGAGGAGTGGAACACAAATGTGACTTCTATCCTCTCTCTCCCTCCACCCATTTCGTTTGACAGGCCATCCCGCGTCGCCACATATCTACCAGGCATTGCCCCAGGAGCAGACATTCGCCAACTTTGGCGCCCCTCAAGCTCAGCCACAGATGAACTACCTGCCACCTGTCCAGCAGCAACAACCACAACTTGATGAGCAACTGCCGCCAGTTGCCGAGCCACTGAATGCATATGATGACTCGTACAACATGGCCCATCGTCTGTCAGGTGTTCAACACGCCAGCGGTTACAACAATGCACCACAGGAGACCCGTGTCCATAAGCACATCTATGTGCATGTGCCGCCCAAGGACTTCGAGGAGGAGGATGCTGTGGTGCCACGTGTGCATCACGAGATTGGCCCCAAGCAGAAGCACTACAAGATTGTGTTCATCAAGGCACCATCGGCACCTGCGTTGCGTCCACCAGTTGTGCCACCACCACCACAGAACGAAGAGAAGACTCTAATCTACGTGTTGCACAAGAAGCCCGAACAGGAGCAGGATATTGTCATTCCCACACCACCACCAACTAAGCCATCCAAACCCGAGGTCTACTTCATCAAGTACAAGACCAAGAAGGAGGAGGCTCCCGTCTATGGACCCCCACCAGCTGATATGGAACCTCGCCAGGCTATCGCCGATGACTTTGCCCCCTTGGCTGATGTTTCCGATGTTCTGCCCACCACCCTTGCCCCAGAGCCAGAGCCAGAACAGCCCGCTGCCCTGCCCTCTTCTATTTATGGCCCACCCACAGCTCCCGCCTACACTGGCGAGGAAGTGCAGACCACTCTGACGGTGCCATCCAATCAGTATCTGCCCCCAGCGACTGCACCTTCCTCTCTGGCCATCGAGGACCCCTCCATGGCGCCCATCATTGTGGAAGAGCCCGAACAGCGTCAGCCTACCGATGCGCCTGCTCCAGTCCCATCTCATGTGCCTGCTGCCAACTATGGTCCCCCTAACCGCTTCTTTCTCAAGAAGCTCAAGTGAATGGAAGTGCTGTTTTAGCGAATTTCGTACTTAGTCTAAATGGTGTGCCGCCCCCGACACGCCCACATGCTCACACACTCAACCCCACACACACACACACACACACACACACTCCCACGCACATCTCGTTTGTTGCCTTTTCATAAAAAAAATTGTTAAATTGTTTGTTAAATCTTGTAGACAATAAAATTCGAATTTACTAAAGTTAAGTGACGAGTTTCATCTTCGGTAATTGCAAAAAAAATGAGTATAGTTCAACGTTTTATTAACACGTTAATGAAAGTTAATGATAATCGGCCCTGCTGCAGACTTAAAACTTGACCTTCAGACCTTGAAGGCATATCATTTACAGCTCGTTTAATTGGTTACGTTTTGTTAATTTTTTCTTTTTACGTGTTTTACGACTTTCCGCATTGCAATTTGCAGTTTAAACATTAAAATATTGTAAAAAAATATTAACGAAATCCTATTTACAATTAAAAACCACTTGATGGGTCATTGCTCCTTCAACGACCGCTGTAATGACTGATTGACGTATTGGTAACCAAAGCATAGGACAAAATACCTTTAGAGTATTTTGATTAGAATTACAAGGAAGAAATATGTACTGCAAACAGCTTTTATAATGGTTTTGGCCAACAATAAATGCATACGTATTTAAGCGAATTTTAAAAATTCATTTACGGGTTTTCTATGCCGGGTAAAACAAGCTCGTATTGGCAATAAATAGTATGTTGCCCATCACATCATTAACAACATATTCTGTAGCAACATGTTGCCAGGTTGCTCAACTTTGGCGCCAAATTCCTAGCAACTGCGCAAAGGGCGCAGCGTGTGCTGCCAAAGGTTGCAGTAGTCGGTCGTGTGTCGACTTCGTGTTTTGGCATTTTGTTGTTTAGAACTTCGTTCGCCGGCTGATCTCCAACGTTCAGTCAACGTCCATGGCCAACGGTAAAGGCAACGCGAGTCACGGAATTCCATTTCAGTTCGCTTTCTGTCTTCGTGCGCGTCGCAACGTGGCGGCAGCTGCTGCTTCAACATTCAATCTTTCTCTCACTATTGATGCTATTGTTATTGTGGGTGCTGTTGCTTTCGCCAATGCCTGTGGCGTTGCCGTCATTTAACGCGCTTTCAAATTCAATTTCAATTGTCCGTTTTGTTGGGGTGTGTAAATTGCTCCATTTGATATTTTCGGACGTATAAACGCATAAAAAAGCGCAATTCAAACATAACAAAAACAATTAACATTTGTTTACTTTAAGTGCCAATTTGAATGTGCCCAGCACGCGAACAATAAACGCCGCAATTAATTAACTGTTTATCAAGACGCTTGCCAAGGTGCGAGGAGTTGTTTCTCAGGCTCAGACAGTTCAACGCGTCATATGCGTGTTCTGCCAACAGCAACAATTTGTTGTGCGAGTGTGTGTCTGTGTGTGTGTGTTCAATAAGTGTGTGGAAATGCAAATGTAAAATTGTGCACGTAACTGGACTTCGGGTTAGTTAAATGCTTGTTTTTGCCATTGCGTTTGGCATTGGCATTGTCGTTAAATGCTAATTTCGTCACCTGGGAACTGTTCATATTGCCGACCAGACTGAGTCAGTCTCCAGTGGGGGTAAGTGCTCAAACACCCCCCTTTTGATTCACCTTAAGCCATTGTTCAAGTGCTAACCAGTTCGTCCTCCCTCACCTTCATGTTCTTTGTTATTTTTGTTGTTAGCACTCCGCAATTGTCGCACATTCTGTTGCATCGGTAGCATTTGATAAACGACACTTTAACAAGCGCAGTTTACTAGTAGTTGGCCTGTTTTCAGTAATTTTTTGCTTATTCACTTTGAGTTATTCACTTTGACTTATCATTATAAGTATACAGATTGACTTGATTGAATATTGGTGGAATCAAATTTGAGTTTCCACTGAGGCCACCGTGTCAGCTGTCTGATGTTAACCAAACACGTGCCAGCCACCTATTTGAATGTTCCGATTATTAAGTTAGTATGGGCCTCAGGGAAAACCCTTACCATTTGCGGTTTGCGGTCGACCCATGTCACTGTAACACTTAATAAAGAATCCATGTGTCAAAATGTATTTTCGAAGTCTCTGTTCTTTTCAATTTGATAAATTCGGCAGATGAATTTCCATTTCCTGGTCTCATCGCTTAATACTATACAAACTTTTTACTTATTTGCTTAAAGTAATGTAATATAAACTATTATTTATATTATTACATTATATTGTTATTAATTTTAATATATTTATTTTAAAATAGACAAAATGAAAGTAAATCCATTTAACTGCTTCAACAATTTATTGATTGTTATATTTTAAATCAATTCAATCAACGAAGTGTACTAGTATATCAATCAGTAGTTGATAAATCAGTTTTATGCAATTTATAATCATTGTTAGTCTTGAATAGGAAGCAAATTTGATATACAACAGGAAATGACTCAAGTCAAAAATCACACATTGAATGTTACACATACGCAGCGTGGTGCTGCATTTCTCATTCTCGAATGTACAAAGGAAAAGGAACATTTTTTGCATATTACATGAAGTGGGTAAGGCCTGGTATTATGCTTCGTTGTTTGACAGCTGGCAACGAAACGAGAAGTTAGTTAATTATAAATTATGAGCTTGTAATATGAGAGGTGGGCGAAACACGATGAAAGTGTGCCGCCGTCGAGGCAATTGTGTAGCAACCATTTTGGGGCTAGCTGCTCACATATGTTTGTTTTGTTGTTACTGTTACTGTTGCTGTTGCTGTTGCTGTTGCTGTTGCAGGTGAGCGCATATTTTATCAGCAATTAACCGTTGAATCCAGTTGGCTTAAATGCTAAAGGCATTTCATGCTGAGCCGCGCCTAAAGACAGGCAATGCCTTTTGGCTTTTGGGGCTTTAAATGGTCGCCAGCCGGGCTTAAGAGCCCATTCTGCTATTTCCTTTGTTTGCCAGGATTGTTTACTGTTGTTACCCTAAAACTTGGCTGGTTTATGTATCGTTTTAATGTCAATGCGTTTCATGAGGGCATTCATCTGGGTTTCTCAGAGATTTTATGGCTTTGCGCCTTGTGTTTGTTGCTTTCATATTTTCGCAATGAATGAAATGGATTTCATTTGCTCTTACATCCACCGTATGGCTTTCATTATTTATAATATTTAAAGATCAATCGTTGCTTGAATTGAACTTAATTCAATTAAACAATATATCATTCCGAATTATAAATTACATTTCCTGCTTTACGCATTCAATCTCTTGGTCACATCATTTATAATAACATTTCAGTTGCGAAATCGAAAACATTTTTTGCACTTCCGCTTTTGGTGGCAACACCAATGTTGTACTTATGTGTTTATAGTTTCAGTTAAAGGGACGTGACAATTGATTTTAATGTGTGGCATGGAAATCACATTACCAATTAACAGCTTGTTTTCATACAGTATTTTATTGAATATTGTTTTTAAATTTGATTTTTTTCATATACAATTAAACTTTTAATTGAGCATTTAACCTTTGGTGGGAATATACTGGTCTCTTTATGTATTGTTGGCATTGTTTGTTTTATTATAGAATATAAGCTCCTTTTAAACCGAAATAGATAAATACAATATAAATATATTTTTTTGATGTCACGGCATTTTTAATAAATGGTGTTTGTTGAATTTTAATTTATAAGTACAGCTTACAAAAATTCCATGACCGAGGAAATATTTACATAATTGAGCAATTTATTTTATTTTAGAGCTCGCAAAGGATTCAACTAAACAAAGTTATGAGAGAAAAAAACTTGTACAAAAAGCGCTTAGACTGTTGTTGTTGTTGTTTCCATTCTGACATCAGGTTAGTTTTTTGTTTTATGATTTTCTTTTTATAGCACTTAAGAGAATGTAACAACAATAGTTAAGGGAGATAGCAATAGCGAAGCTATGTCAGCAACAAATTGAATTTGTATACATACGAGTACATCAAACTACAGACACCTGCAAAGAAAATAACTTCAAAATAGTTTGCAAACTCAGGCCAAAAAACCTGCAGATGTTTACAAAATTCAATATTCTTGACAGCACGAACAAAAAAAAAAAAAACTAAATTAAGAGTCAAGTACTTATACATTGTGTGTTCCGTTTCTTTGCACATTTTAAATAGCTTTTAAAAAAATCTAAAAGGCACGCTGCAGAATGCAGCCGGGCTAGGTACTAGATATAAGATGCGAACTAAGAGTGAGCAGCAGTCGAAAAAATGACACAACTTTTAAGCTATATTAAAAATTCTTTGGCCAAGTTTACTCTTTACTTTGCTCTGCATTGAGTTGTCGCTTTTTTCTCAGAACAGTGCCAAAGTTTCCCTTAATTTTGTGATACTTATCTCCCACTGAATAACTTATTTTGCTCGCTTCATTCCCTCAACTTTCCGTGGTCATCCATTGGGGTAACATTTACTTGAACATTTCACAAATGTGATTACATTTGGTTTAAAAAAAACTCTAAATAAAGTACAACTGAACAATTGAAATTAAATGAAATTCAGATTTCATCAGAACACACGGCGTATGCGGAATATAACAAACATCTGCGTACCCTTGAATCACTGAAAT
This sequence comes from Drosophila histrio, assembly GCA_958299025.2. Taxonomy (NCBI): domain Eukaryota; kingdom Metazoa; phylum Arthropoda; class Insecta; order Diptera; family Drosophilidae; genus Drosophila; species Drosophila histrio. Next base: position 14,402,157 of record OY282581.2, read on the forward strand.
GCGTAAAAGGGGTATATTGAAGAAATGTGAGTATAATAATATTTATGATATTTCAAATCTGGTTGATTTCGTGAGTATTTCCACAGTCAAGCACTTGCAATTGGAGCAGCATACTCAAATTTCCCCTAGCTCAAGTTGCCTGCGGTTATCCGCTTTTATCAGAGTTGTAACTGAACTTTGTTACATGACAAATACAATAATTTATATTCAAATATAGTAGATGGCCTTATGTGTGTTCCATGTCTAATACAAATATCGCTTGTTTTTATTTTATGTACTGCAGAATTAAACATAAAACATGGAAAATGGAATATGTTGAAGCCTCAACATGCTGGCAAGTTAAGGTATTGCTTTTTTTTCATTTTGGCCGAAAAACCATAAATATTTACATACTAAAGTGCAGTGAGGCATGCCACTTACGAGCAATATATTCTCGTCACACTTGACTTACGTTGCTGTCCAAACGATTTGCCCAAAACTATATAATAAAATATAATCATAAATTAATTCAAATAAATTTGGAATTTCATGTAAGTTTTACGCGTCTTTGCAACTTAGTTTGACTTCATGCTTCGCAGGACCTTTTGAAAAACATACCCTAGTTTCCATTTAGCTTCAGTCATGGATAAACTAGGCCTGCTTTATTTTTGGTGCTTCGGGAAACATTCAGCTGTATCCCCATTGAACACAACACACTAGCTTAAAGTTTACTCAAGCATTCGGATTCAAATCTAGCTTCCTATTTTGATTATTGTTACCTGCCTAACCATTACAATCCATTTATGTTTAAGGTACCACTCAGCCGTTGACAATTTCATTCACTGGAAACGTTCTTTATCAAAGAATTGTTTGTAATTTCTATGAGTTTGTATACCTTTTGACAGTTGAACAAGTCATTTGGGATCACAGGACAATTGCCAGTTGACATACTTGTGATGAAACCTTTGGCGACCGTTATTAGCTGCATGGTCACACCGACTACACATCCTTCTTGGGCCTCAACCGAACAAGGGGGGAATCCAAAAACAACACTCAACACTGTGAGCAGCTCTCGAAATAAGTTGCAAAACAATTTCCCTTTGAAAGTCCGCACAAACAGCATTAGTATTTATTACCGGTGAGGAATGTCCACACATTTGAGACTCGAGTCGAGAGGCAAAGGAAAAATAACTGACAACGGATATGGAACTTTCTAGAATTAGAATTTGAAATAATAAGAAAGGGAAACTGAAATCGCTCAGCTGTGATATGTTTTGATAAATTAACATTACTAACAACAGTGATGAGGTCCTCCTCTTGGATAGGCTTAAGGACTTTAAATATGCCGCAAGCACATCCGTTTATAACACACGTTCCTTTCATTCTCCAAAGTGAATAATGAGCTCTCAAGCGTTAGACCGTGTTACTAAAACAAATTCTGCGGACTTCCCATTTTCACCTTTTCTTTTTTTTCGGCGTATTGCAATGAAAGTCTTGAGGTCGTTAAGCTGTCTGACCTTTTCAGACGAACGCAAATAGAAAATGCCCAACGGTGCCGTTAGGCATGTTAATTTCTTATACCCAGTATCCATTGAAAATTTACAGAATAGGGTATAATACATACGCTTTTTTAAAATCCATAGGCATTAGCATTAGAGACAACAAATTAGGTATGCAGTTTAAATATTAGAATTCAATAATTTCTTGGTGTTCGTCATGACTGACTACAGGATATCTCCGGAATAGCCTTATCTGCTATAATACTTTTGGGCTCTGTGCATTATTGAAAGTCTTCTTTTGGGGCAAGTTGGTGGAGAAATGTGTGACTATAGCCAATGTAAAACAATGTGAGTGTAAAACATTTGTAGGAGGACTTCAGCAAAGTGAAAAATTAAGAGAAAGAAATATGCAAATCACTTGACATGAATTTCTGACATTTCATACATACACATTAAGCCCCAGCTGAAGTTCTTTTGCTCACATGAATATTTTACAGAAAACACCAAAGTCATCATGAATGTATATTCAACTTTACTCTTCACCTTTGAGCTATTAAATCTACTAAATTCCTTTTGGCATACCTTTCACTGTTCTCCAGATTCTCCTTGTGTATTTCATTTTGTGTTCAAATTAGAAGTTTTACCGCAGCTTTGACTGTTGTGTATTTTATTGAACCGATATTTTTGCACAGTGACATTTAGAGAGTTAATTGGCGTTTTCTTTTCTTATATTATAACAATGTAATATTTAATTATGTAATTTCCGATATACTGCATGTTTTAGTTAAAAACATGTAACTTCTTATTTATATTTGTATGACTGGTCGCATGTAACTTTTGAACAACAACGATAAGGAATATTTTTTTACACTGCCTTATCACGAAACACAATAGAAAAACTCATTATTTTAATAGTTTTAGAAGGTATAAAAACTGCTTTCCCATTACTTTGAGCTCAGTTCAGTTTGGATACTAAAGAAAATGACGCCTCAAAATGTTAGGATGATTTACTATTATGGTGAGCAACAATAATTGCAACAAGAGGAAGTTATCCTAAAGTTTTTTCCATTGGATAGCATTTCACATATTTCTTGTGCTTTGCATGGTACGCCCATTGTTAACTTTAAAGATCGAAAAAGATAATCCTATTGTCTGCGAGGAAGGAGCAGTGGAATCAGACCTGGAGGACTGCGCTAGTTTTTTCCAATGTCTGGATGGAGTAATTGTGAAACAGAAATGCCCCAGTGAAAGCTACTTTGATCCTGCATGGGACGTATGCGTAATAGACGCTGATGGAGTCTGTAATCCTTTCACTGTAAACTGTACAGACGGGGACCTGGAAGGTAACCCCGAAAATAGTTGTGGCTACTTGCAATGTGTAAACGGAAGTCTAGCTGAAATTAACTGCACCAGTGGAAGTTATTTCAATTCTACGTTGAGAGTCTGCCTTATCGATGAGAGTGGAGTTTGTTCATCAATATCTGAAGAATGCAGAGAAGGAGAGATTGAGGAGAATCCTGAAGACTCTTGTGGCTACTTGCAATGTGTAAACGGAAGTCTAGCTGAAGTTAACTGCACCAGTGGAAGTTATTTCAATTCCACATTGAGAGTCTGTCTTATCGATGAGAGTGGAGTCTGTTTATCAATATCTGAGGAATGCAGAGAAGGAGAGATTGAGGAGAATCCTGAAGACTCTTGTGGTTACTTGAAATGCTTGAACGGAAGTCTAGCTGAAATTAACTGCACCAGTGGAAGTTATTTCAATTCCACATTGAGAGTCTGTCTTATCGATGAGAGTGGAGTCTGTTTATCAATATCTGAAGAATGCAAAGAAGGAGAGATTGAGGAGAATCCTGAAGACTCTTGTGGTTACTTGAAATGTGTAAACGGAAGTCTAGCTGAAATTAACTGCACCAGTGGAAGCTATTTCAATTCTACATTGAGAGTCTGCCTAATTGATGAGAGTGGAGTCTGTTCATCAATATCTGAAGAATGCAGAGAAGGAGAGATTGAGGAGAATCCTGAAGACTTTTGCGGATACTTAATTTGCAAATACGGAAGTCTTTCTGAAGAAAACTGCACAAGTGGAAGTTATTTCAATTCCACTTTAAAGACTTGCCTTATTGATGAGAGCGGAGTCTGTTCATCAATATCTGAAGAATGCCGAGAAGGAGAGATTGAGGAGAATCCTGAAGACTTTTGCGGATACTTAATTTGCAAATACGGAAGTCTTTCTGAAGAAAACTGCACAAGTGGAAGTTATTTCAATTCCACTTTAAAGACTTGCCTTATTGATGAGAGCGGAGTCTGTTCATCAATATCTGAAGAATGCCGAGAAGGAGAGATTGAGGAGAATCCTGAAGACTTTTGCGGATACTTAATTTGCAAATACGGGAGTCTTTCTGAAGAAAACTGCACAAGTGGAAGTTATTTCAATTCTACTTTGAGAGTCTGCCTTATTGATGAGAGTGGAGCTTGTTCATCAATAGCTGAAGAATGCAGAGAAGGAGAGATTGAGGAGAATCCTGAAGACTTTTGCGGATACTTAATTTGCAAATACGGAAGTCTTTCTGAAGAAAACTGCACCAGTGGAAGTTATTTCAATTCTACTTTGAGAGTCTGCCTTATTGATGAGAGTGGACTCTGTTCTTGGGATTCAGGAAAATGTATTGAAGGTGAGATCGAACAAGATCCCGAAGAGTGTGGCGGATACTTGCGATGTATTAATGGGGAAATGGTGAATCAGCTTTGTTCATATGGCCGCTACTTTCATTCAATATTGAAAACATGCGTCGTCGACAATAATGGCGTTTGTATACCGATAACTGAGAATTGTGAGGAAGGTGATCGGGAGACAGATTCTAAAGATTGCTCATCGTATCTGGAATGCATCGATGGTGATTTTGTTGCACAAAAATGTGCAGAAGGGAGCTACTTTGATGTCAGCATTAAGGCATGTGTTATCGATGAGAATTTTGTGTGTATTCCTCAGATGGACTTACTGAAAATGAAATAAAACATTAGATACATAAGTAAGCGTCTAGTATTTATTAACCTGGTGACGTAATATAATCGTTTATGTTGATAAATTTTGGTTATATTTATGTTAGTTGAATTAAATCAGAAAAGAGAAAAGATAGGGAGGGTGGAACCTATCTCGACGAGCAGATGAGGATTACGCTAAAGTTTTGGAGCAGCTGCTGTTATCTAACTTTGTATTAATGTGATATCATAATTATAACATTTGTTCTTAATTGGATGGCTGTTAACTAAATGTTAAATCGCTAACTTTGGATATCAACTGTTTCTTTATTTAAAGGGAATTAACAAGAAAGATGTTAATGCGCTTGGCATTAAAACATCTGTGTCCTAATGAGTAGCTGGGTGGTCAGCTGAATATTGTACTCGGTAACCATGAAAACAGTACGTGACATGCCCAACACAATTTTGCAGAAAATGTTTCGATGTCCTTGGGTCTCAGACTAAGACTGCTCTTAATTAAGAATATTCCCGCAGTGCAAGCTAGGGGTACTCCCTCCCCCTCCCCCCATCCACCTTTAAGCTTGCAGTAAAATACATCAAAGTGCTTTCGATTACACCAAAGGACGTGTAATTAAAGCCGGCCTACATTTAGCCGCATTAAATTAAAGCAGCTAACAAAACTTGTGTTAAGGGCGTGGCCCTATTGATCCCTTTTTGTTCACATCAAAGTCAACATCCTGTAATTAAGAGACATTCGATTTAATTTTGACTTTATTGGAAAAGCCTTTGCTTCCTTTCATTACAGATTAATGCAACTTCTACTTATTGACATGGGAATTTACGAATATTAAATTCAGGATATAAATGTTCGTAGAATGGTCTTTTCCTTTGTCATCCTCAGGTGGGCTTGTCGTTATTGTTGTTTCCCCCCCTGGGGTTGAAGCTGTAGAGTCGTTACCAGGTGACACTGTTGTTTCACCATCTTCTGGCACAGACATAGTTGTGTCAGCTTCGGTTGGCTCGGGGGTTGTCGGTTCTTGAGGCTCTGTTGTTGTGGAGTCATTTCCAGTATCATTTGCTTCTCCCAATCCATAAGGAGATTCCTTATTCACAGGCACATAGAACTCTCCAACGGCCACCAACTCATTCTGTATTGAACCCATGCGAACCGAGCTGTAGGTGCTGCCACAGTCCTTCTTGATGGCATACTCGTACGAAGGGCACCTCATGCTGGGAAAGTTATTCATTCTCAGCGATTCAACGTAGTAGGACACGGCACGTGTGTGAGAGCAACCTCCGGTTAAGTCGATGCCACAACCAGGCTGGGATTTACCGCCATTTGGATAGAAGGCAGCCCTTCCAATTGGCTTCGTGTATCCCAATTTGCCACCATTTGTCTGAATTGTTTCCACGTAGATGGCGTCATTGCTGGACAAGCGCTTTGCCGGCTTATCATAGCTCACCATGGGCATCGCCGGGTCAAGGCCCACCACTTTCTGCACCTTACCAGTGCTCACCTGCTTGGCAGTGTGTCCGGCCACATGGGCGCCAAGACTGAAGCCCACAATCTCAAGGGTATCCAGGGCCATGCCATACTCCTTTACCAGGAAATCGACAAGCTTAGCAATTTTTCCTCCCGCGGCAGAAGTAGCTGCCACCGATGAAGCATATTCCAGAGAACGACCTCTTGACCAATCCACGGCAATCATATTGTAATTTCCAAAGGAGAACCAAGCTGCACGAACTCCACTGTTCACACCATCCTTATAATTCGAGTTCCAGCCATGTATGGTAATTCTAAATAGAGTCTTTTTTTACTAAGTTCAATATTGAAATGTGTTTAAAATTACCTTGTGGGGTAGTTGGGATTGAAATTAGAGGCATCAATAGACTCCCTGGTGGTTTTAATAACCTGTCCTTCGTTGGGATTGCGTTGCGTGTACAAATAGAAGTTAACGGCATTCAGCGAAATACGTTCACTGATCTCAAGATCGTTAAGAGTTTCATATGCAGCCAGCAGCTCCTTTGCCTCAGACATGTCTAACCACTTAAGACTGCCATCCGCTTCGGGCACATACCATCCATTTTCTCCATTAATGCGTCCTGCTCTGTCCCTAATGGACATTGAGCTGACTGAACCTGTGGTTTTTGTTGATTTGTTGACTCTTATTTAATCTTAGACAATTTATAAGGTACAAAGTTCTTACCAGTCAGCACGCAAACCGTTAAAAGAAACCACAATTTCATGCCCGCTTTAAGTAGGAAACTTATAATGATTCGAACTGAGTAGCTACCATTAAATATATAGGTATTTTTTGTCCAGTCAGCGCTATAAAACAAATCCAGGCGATTAGATTACCCCTAAAACATTTAATATGACGCAAATTTGCATTCGAGTGAAAGCTTCGATGAAGCTTTCGCAAATAAATTAATAACTTGTATTCGAGGGTGGGCGGAAAAGTACGTCAAGATAAACAATTTTACACAATAATTATTTTAAGACCCTTTACTTTAATAAAGTAAATAGGGTCTATAAAGTTTGTCAAAAAAAAAAAAATGTGCGTAACAGGTCGAAGGAAGTCCGGCAGACCCCATAAAGTATATATATTCTTGATCAGCATCACCAGCCGAGTCGATATAGCCATGTCCGTCTGTCCATTCGTCCGTCTGTCCGTCTATCTGTATGAGCGCCTAGATCTCAGAGACTATAAGAGCTAGAGTCACCAAATTTGGTATGGTGGTTCGTCTATGGGCTAAGCAGATCAAGTTTATCTTAATATTTTGACACGCCCCCTTCCGCCGCCGTAAATTGAAAACAATATTTTTGAAATCTCATAAAACTAAATATATTAAAGCTAGAGTCCTGAATTTTGGCACACAGATCGACGAAGATCAGGGTCCCAACGTATCCTGAAAACCTCAGCGCGATCGGATAAAAATATCGGAAGTTATTCAAGAAAAAACTTTAAGTCCCATATAATGATCAATTTTAAAACTAGAGCCTTGAAGTTTGGCACACAGGACAGGCATCGGGGTTCTAATGTATCCTACAAATTTCATCACGATCGGATAATAAACTCGGAAGTTATTCAAAACTCAATATTACTCAGTGTCGGGCCAAAGGAAGAAGAAGAAGAGCATATTGACGTTAAAACGCGTTATGGGTTATTATATTTGAATAATAAGTAAAGGGTCTCTCATAGTCGACTTCGACTGTAGCCTTTCCGATTGGTTTTAACTGGATAAATTTGCTGAATGGGAAATTTGCTTTGTGAAACATTTAAAGTCTAAATAGAGAAACATACAAGCTAATTAACTGATAAAAACATATATTGCCATCATTATCAATAAAATGTTCTATTGTTCTTACCAGCCCTCTTAATTTTTCGTCGGCCCGATTCTTTGTCTTAAATCAAATCGAAATCTTTGTAATTAATAATAATCTTTAAGATAAGATTGCACAAAGGAGCAAAGGAAACTAATTTAAAGTTTTCTTCACTGTATAGCTTTTCACATATTTCTTGTGCTCTGCATGGTACGACCACTGTTAACTTTAAAGAACGAAAAAGATAATCCTATCGTCTGCAAGGAAGATGATGTGAAAGTTGACCCGAAAAACAGTTGTGGCTTCTTAAAATGTATAAACGGAAGTTTTGTTAATGTTAACTGTCAACGTGGATGTTATTTCAATTGGATTTTACAAATGTGCTTGATCGCTGACGATGGAGTCTGTTCCTTGATTTCCGAAGAATGTATAGACGGTCAGTTTTTGCCGAATCGTGAAGACGCTTGTAGCTTCTTTGATTGTGTAAACGGAACCTTAGCGTACAGGACCTGTCACAGTGGATCTCTTTTCGATCCCCAATTAGCATTATGCGTATACCATATTGATTCAGACTGTTAAAATGAAGAATCTGGATGACGCTTTCGCAAATAAATTAATAACTTGTAAACGAGGGTGGTCTGAAAAGTACGCCAAGATAAGCAATTTTACACAATAATTATTTTTTTTTAACTGGATACATCTGCTGAATGGGAAATTTGGTGTGTAAAATATGTAAAGTCTAAATAGAGAAAAATACAAGCTAATTAACTGATAAAAAATTATCAGTCACTATCTTTGATCATTATCAAAAAAGTCTTCTATTGTTCTTACCAGCCCTCTTACTTTTTCGTCGGCCCGATTCTTTGTCTTAAATCAAATCGAAATCGTTGTGTATAATAATCTTTCAGATAAGATTGCACTTAAATAATCGTTTAATAAAAACTCCAATTTTCATTTGATTAAAATCTTATAAAAACTGCATCTACGTTACTTTGAGTGCAGATCAGTTTGGATGCTCAAAAAAATGACGTCTCAACATGTTAGGAGGATTTGCCGTTATGGTGAGCAACAATAACTGAAACAAAGGAAACTATTCTAAAGCTTTCTTCAATGAATTGCGTACAGTGTATAGCTAACTTTAAAGAGCGAAAAAGATAACCCTATCGTCTGCGAGGAAGATGACGTCAAGTTTGACCCCAAAACATTTGTGGCTTCTTGTAATGTATTAACGGAAGTTTTTTGTAAGTTAACCTTTTGCGAAATTGAACTGTTCATGCGAAAATCATTTCAATACTAGTTTGAAACTATGCCTATTTAATGACAGTGTTGTGTGTTCGTCAAATTCAGATGAATGTAGATGAAGCTTTCGCAAAAATAAATAAATAACTTATACACGAAATGGAGTGAAAAGCATGCAAGCATAAATAATTATCTTAATAATAATTATTATTTCTAGGCAATAAATTTGCTGAATGGGACCTTTAGTTTGTGGACAAATTTGGAATCAGTATGAAACATTTTCAGTCTAACTAAAGAGACCAAAAACAAGCTAATCATCTGATTAAGAATATATATATAAAATATATATGAATATAAAATAATCATACTTTAGCCCACCCAATTAGGTATTTTTCGGCTCGATTCTTTCTCCTATGTCAAATTTAAATCGATATCTTTACTAGTCCTGAAGATAAGATTACACCAAAATATTTTTTAAATTAAAACCTCCCATAGTCATTTGTGTAAAAGCTGTGAAACGTTACCATAAAAAGTTTAAAATGTTCAACATTTTTGCAATATGTTTTTAATTATTTAAACGCATATTTTGTTTAGTTGCCATAGCCATATGGATATTGGCTATTGACGGGGACATAGTAATCACCGGAAACCATGTAGGCATTTGAAAGGGCGCCCATCTTCACGGTGCTGTAGGTGTTGCCACAGCTCTTGTCGACGGCCTGCTCGTAGTTACCGCAACGCATGGTGGGGAAGTTGTTCTGGGAGATAGACTCGGCGTAGTATATCACAGAACGGCTATGAGCGCAGGAACCGGTGAGATCGACACCACAGCCTGGCTGGGACTTGCCACCGTTGGGGTAGAAGGCACCCTTGCCGATGGGTTTGAGGAAACCAAGCATACCGCCGTTGGTCTGGATGGACTCAACATAGTAGGCATCGCTGGAGCTCAGACGCTTGTTGGGGGAGTCGTAGCTGTACAGGGGAAGGGCGGGGTCCAGACCAATGATGGTGTGCACCTGTCCGTTCTTGACATTCTTGCCAGCGAAACCGGACACATGAGCACCCAGGCTGTGGCCAATGATCATGGTGTTATCCAGAGACAAACCATAGTTGGAACGCAAGAAGTTGATCAGTTCAGCGACCTGCTCACCGACTCCGGGCACGGCCAAGACAGAGGAGGCATAATCCACGGAACGGGCACGTCCCCAGTCAACGGTGATCATGTTCATGTCTCCGCGAGTGAACCATGCGTTGCGAACACCATAGTTGACGTAGTCTTCGGCACTGGAGGTCCAGCCGTGGATGGTGAAGCGAGTGGGGTTATTGGGATTGAACTTGGAGGCTGAGATGGAGTTCTTGTTGGCCTTGATTTCTTGGGGTGAGTTCTGGTTGGACTTGGTGTACAGATAGAAGGTAACAGGGTTCAGCAAGTTGCGCTCACGCTCGGCATGAGCTTCCAGATAGGCCTCGGCGGCATCCTTGTCGACCCACTCAAAGGTTCCATCGGCCTGGGGCACATTCCAGCCATTTTCACCATTAATCTGATGCTCAGTGGCGCTGGCTGTGAATAAATTAATCATCAGAATGTATTAGATTAGATAATCCCTTAATGAAATTTACCCGCCAAAACGCAGAAGGCGAAAAACAAAAACAGCTTCATGACGCTAACAAAGTCAACCTCAACTGATGTTCAAACATGCTCTGGGTGTTCCTTTATATGGAACTCGGCAGGTTGTTTATCAAATCACGGGCACGTTCTGCATAGCACTTGAGATTTGGTCAAGAGATTGCCAATCACGCCATTCCCCTCTTCTGATTACAATGTGAACGGACGCCCAACTGAAGTGAGTCTATTTCTATCTATTATTTTACTTTGGCCACTTTGGATTGACTCGTGTCCGATTAGCATGTTTGCGATATGGCACCACTTTAATAAGACCTCCTATATACCTTGCTAATTAAACTAATCTGAATGATCGTATTTGGAGATAAATGAATACTTTATATACCAAAACAAAATTTGCCAAAAAGTTGTTGTTCATATACACAAAAAAAAATCTCTTTAACGTATTGTATATATTTCTGTTTAGCTCAATGAAACTAATCAAATTCAACTTATAAATGAATGAGAGATCTAAAATGAGATATTTTCCCCTGTACCTCATCCGAAATAAGTTGAAAATTAATTGATTCTTAAATATAAATAAAAACTTGATAAGTGTTTGCTGAAAATTTCATTAAGATAAACACATATATTGTTGGTTTTTACGTGGGTATATTGTTTTGCATTTATATATGTATATATTTCACACGTCAATATAGATCCCGGGTACTGTTGATCTAGCAGGAAATTTGCTAATCGAGCACACTTACTAGTTTCAGCATATATTTGTGCATCTATGATATCATACCGTATGGAGCCTCATTGTTGAGGGGTACATAGAAGTCTCCCTTTACCATGTAGGCATTGGTGACCGCCCCCATGCGCACGCCCATATATTGGCTGGCACATTCCATGGCAACGGCGGCTTGATAGTCGGCACAGCGGATGCTGCCAAAGTTATCTCGCTCCACGGCCTCCACATAGTAGGTAACAGAGCGTGTGTGAGCACAAAGGCCATCCAAGTCATCGCCACATCCGGGTTGCCGTTTGCCACCGTTGGGATAGAAGGTGCCCCTGCCAAGAGGCTTGACGAATCCCAATTTGCCGCCGTTTGTTTGTATGGACTCAACATAGTTTGCATCTGTGCTGGCTAGTCGCTTTTCTGGTTTGTCCCAGCTGAAGAGAGGCATGGCAGGATCCAGGCCAACAATTGCATGCACTTGCTCTGAATTCTCAGCAACTCTCTTGCCAGCAAAGCCAGCCACGTGGGCGCCTAAACTATGTCCAATTATTTCAAGATTATTCAGGGGCAACTCGAACTGCCTGTGTAAATGCTCAATCATCTCGCCGACTTTAAATCCGGCACTTCCCACGGCCTTTGCTGCACTCACATAGTTCTGCGTACGAGATGCTGCCCAGTCAACAACGACTATATTAAAATCACCACGGGATAGCCAGGCATTCGTAATCCACTTGTTCATGGCATCCTTGTAGGTGCCCTTCCATCCGTGTATGATAAACTTCGTGGGGCGCTCGACATGAAAGTGCGAGCTTCTAACGGACTTCCCATCGTAGGTAAGCTGATGCCCCTCTGTAGGATTGTTGTTTGTGTACAAATAAAATGATACATCCGAATCGGTTTCGCTTAATCCCTCACTTTCCATTAGTCCCAGCCAAGTGCCATTCGGTAGAATCCAACCATTCTCCCCATTCAGTTTCTCCTCCCTCATCGGGTGCGCCCAAGCTGCTTTTATCAATGTTTGCAATCAAAAATCTCATCGTATGATGAATGCCAAAACAAACAATTTACCTGCAAGCACGAGCAATGCAAGCGTAATCAACTCTTCCATTCCTTATTTATAGAATGCGCTTTGAGCAAAAAACCAACCCCCTTTTATATCCCCTCCAGGGGTCTCTCGATAATCTCTGACGTGTGCCCGTGCACTTGATTCCCAATCGACTCCAAGTGGTCTGCCCAAGCCTCGAATCTCGACAGAGATAACAACAGAACAACGCAGCACAAATACCACCACTTGTTCGAGTATTATCAAAATAAATGTTGTTGCTTTCGTACTTTATTTAGAAATAAACCCGTTAGATAGAGGATCTATTTCATATTGCCGAATGGCGTCTCACTGTTCACGGGCACATAGAAGTCACCTGAAACCATGTACGCATTGCTATCAGCTCCCATGCGAACACTGCTGTACGTGCTGCCACAGTCCTTGGCTACAGCATCCTCGTAGTCGTGGCACTTGATGGTTCCGAAGTTATCCTGGGTGACAGCCTCAACATAGTAGGTCACAGAGCGCGCGTGGGAGCATGTGCCGGCAGCGTCGACTCCACATCCTGGCTGCTTCTTGCCTCCATTTGGGTAGAAGGCACCTCTGCCAATGGGCTTGAGGAATCCCTTCATTCCGCCGTTAGTCTGGATAGACTCCACATAGTAGGCATCTTTGGAGGATAGGCGTTTGCTTGGCTCATCATAGCTGAATAGAGGAAGGGCAGGGTCTAGACCAATAATAGTGTGAATCTTGCCTTCGCCTACGGTCTTGCCAGCGTAGCCTGCGACCTGGGCCCCCAAGCTGTGACCTATGACATAAAGACTGCTCAAGGACATGCCGTGACTCTGGTGCAGATACTTAATCATTTCTCCGACTTTGACGCCAGCATGAGGAACAGCGTTCACAGAGGAAATGTAGTTCGCAGACTGAGCTCCATCCCATCCCACAACAATGACGTTGTGGTTGCCCCTGGACAGCCAGGCTTTGGTGATTTGGGTATTAATGCCGTCCGTGTAACGACCACCCCAACCGTGGATAACAAATCGAGTGCCATGATCTTTGTTAAAGTGCGAATCACGAATAGATGATGCGCTGGTCTCTATTTTCTTGCCCTGGGTGGGATTTGACTTTGTGTAAAGATAGAATGACACAGCATCGGAGCTCCTCTCCAGGTTGCCGCTGGTCAACAACTGTTCGGCTTCTTCCCGATCCATCCATTCGCTAGTGCCATCCACACGTGGTATGTACCAACCATTTTCTCCATTGAAGCGCTCCTCGATGGGGAGGGCACTTACTAAAATTGTTAAGAGTTGTTTACAAATGCGCTTGGGGAGATACTGATGTTCTTACCTGCGGCCAGTAGAGCTGCTAGAACTAGAAACACTTTCATACCGGAATCTCAACAATGATTGATAAGTGGGTAACGACTCACGCCTTTTTATAGATCCCACAACAATAAAATATCAAGGCAATCATTTACACCCAATCAGATAATAGACATTTCCCATATTTCTGATAGACATTCCATTACTTTTTGCACTTCAAATTGCCAAGTACGTTTTGACCAATAGATAAGCCTTTCTTCTAATAGCGAGAGCGTAATAATATTAAGACAATTTTTATCTTCAAGATTATAGATAGAAAATATCATATGAAGAGTGATAATTTCTGGACTTTACCCAAAATCAGAGTATATAAATATAAACAAATCAAAATGATAAAATCTTACATAGAAATCTGCTGTAATTTCTTAGTACTTTGCATATATTCGTGAGTATTTATTGATGATTAGTGAATTACGCCGAATGGAGCCTTGCTGTTAACGGGCACAAAGAAATCACCATTGACCATGTAGGCATTCGTATCGGCTCCAAGGCGGACGCTGCTATAAGTGCTGCCACATTCCTTTGCCACTGCATCCTCATAATTGTGGCACTTGATGGTACCAAAGTTATTTTCGGTAACAGCCTCAACATAGTAGGTCACAGAGCGACCGTGGGAGCAGGAGCCGGTGGCATCGACTCCACATCCGGGCTGCTTCTTACCACCGTTGGGATAGAAAGCACCCTTGCCAATGGGTTTAAGGAAACCCAGCTTGCCTCCGTTGGTCTGAATGGATTCCACGTAGAAGGCATCGTCGGAGGATAGACGCTTATTGGGCTTGTCATAGCTGAACAAGGGAAGTGCGGGATCCAAAGCAATGATTGTATGAATTCTGCCTTCGCCGACGGTCTTGCCAGCATAGCCAGAGACCTGAGCGCCCAAGCTGTGACCGATGACATAAAGGGTATCCAGGGACATGCCATGGCTCTGTTGCATATACTTGATCATCTCGCCTACTTTGGCACCTGCTCCGGGCACAGCAATAACAGAGGAGGCATAATCAATAGAACGAGCACGAGACCAGTCCACAACGATGATGTTGTAGTCTCCCTTGGACAGCCAGGCCTTGGTGATTCTGGTGTTCATCGAATCTGTATAGCTTTGGGTCCAACCATGAATAACAAAGCGTGTGGGGTGATTCTTGTTGAAGTGGGAATTCGATACGGAGGATCCCTTAGAACTAATTTCCTGACCATTTGTGGGGTTAGACTTGGTGTACAGGTAGAAGGATACGGCATTAGTGCTAATGCGTCCCTCCATCAGTTCTCCGTTCGAGAGCAACAGCTCGCCCTCTTCACGATCCATCCATTCGCTGGTTCCATCAACACGAGGGATGTACCATCCATTCTCGCCATTAACGCGCTCCTCGATGGGGAGGGCGCTTACTGAAAGACAAAACAGTTATTAAGAAAATCGTCTAAAAATGCTATTAACTTTAAATGCTATTACTTGCAACTATCAGTGCTGCTAGAACAAGGAATAGTTTCATTTTGGAATTATTTGCTTATGGTCAACGATTGCTCTTTTATATAGCCCGAAAACAATAGAATGTCACGTTTATCTCACCAAGCGCTTAACGCACACGTCAGATTATGACTATATTCGATCAGATAATTCCAATTTTAATTGAATGGTTATCCCAATTTGGCACTTCATTTGCCAAATGTGCTGGTATTGGAATTTAAGCTTATATATATCTATATATAATTCGTTAACATTAAATTTTGTTGACAGCAGCGAATTGATATTGAACCTATGAGTTTCAAGTGATTTAGTGATAAGCTATATCAGTAAACCGGCGGAGGCTCGTGTGTTCTCTCAATTAGCCCCCATGTCAGCAATAGTTTACCGGACGTACGATAGTTATATAATACCCAACGCATACAAAAAAATTATTTGTAAATTATGTATATATTGAGTATTATATTAATTATATTCTGCGTTAGTTTTGGGTAAAGCGCTCTGTTTTTTTATAAGTCGTTTGGCTACGTTGTTCATCAATACTTCATGCTGATCTGCATCTGTGAACAGAGTTAAGTTGTTCCTAATATCCTTTTGTACAAATCGGCTAAAATTAAGTAAACATAAAAGTTATTAAATAATTTAAAGCCCAGACATAAAATAATAAAAGATTTTTATAATTTTAAACAAAAACTTGCATTTATTTAGTAATTAAAGAGTTTTTTAGTGAATCATGCCGAAAGGTTCTTTGCTATTCACAGGAACATAAAATTCACCATCGACCATGAAGGCGTTGATATCAGCGCCGAGGCGAACGCTGCTGTAGGTGCTGCCACATTTCTTGGCCACTGCATCCTCATAATCGTGGCACTTGATGGTACCAAAGTTATCCTCGGTGACAGCCTCAACATAGTAGGTCACAGAGCGACCGTGGGAGCAGGAGCCGGTGGCATCGACTCCACATCCGGGCTGCTTCTTACCACCGTTGGGATAGAAAGCACCTTTGCCAATGGGTTTAAGGAAACCCAGCTTGCCTCCGTTGGTCTGAATGGATTCCACGTAATGTGCATCACTGGAGGACAGACGCTTGTTAGGCTTATTGTAGCTGAACAGGGGAAGGGCGGGATCCAAAGCAATAATTGTGTGAATTCTGCCTTCGCCAACAGTCTTTCCGGCGTAACCGGAAACATGAGCACCCAAGCTATGACCAATAACATACAAGCTTTCCAAGGACATGCCGTGCTTCTCATGGAGATACTTGATCATTTCTCCTACTTTGCCTCCAGCTCCAGGCACAGCAAGGACAGAAGAGGCATAATCAATTGAACGAGCACGAGACCAGTCCACAATGATGATGTTGTAGTCTCCCTTCGACAGCCAGGCCTTGGTGATTCTGGTGTTCATTGAATCGGAATGGCTCTGAGTCCATCCGTGAATAACAAAGCGTGTGGGGTGATTCTTGTTGAAGTGCGAATCGCGAATAGACGATTCCTTGGCTTCAATTTTTTTGCCATCGGTGGGATTGGACTTGGTGTACAGGTAGAAGGATACGGCATTCGTGCTAATGCGTCCCTCCATCAGTTCTCCGTTCGAGAGTAACTGCTCGCCCTCTTCAAGATCCATCCATTCGCTGGTGCCATCGATGCGAGGGATGTACCATCCATTCTCGCCGTTGATGCGCTCCTCAAAGGGGAGGGCACAGACTGACAAACATGGTTGTCCTTTATAGATTTTTATGTTACCTTAGAAGGATAATAGTGTGCCTTACCTGCGACCAGCAGTGCTGTT
Organism: Drosophila histrio; assembly: GCA_958299025.2. Lineage (NCBI taxonomy): Eukaryota > Metazoa > Arthropoda > Insecta > Diptera > Drosophilidae > Drosophila > Drosophila histrio. Next base: position 14,419,200 of record OY282581.2, read on the forward strand.
AAAACAATAAAGACTTTCATTTTGAATTCCAAATTATTAATGATATTTGAACCGCAGTTTTCGCCCTTTTATAGCCCCAAAAACGAAAACATGTCAATCTAATCGCATTCAGATTTCATTACACTCTTCAGATTATGTGTATATTCTATCAGATAATTTCCAAGTTGTTGAATGAAAATCTGACATTCCCACTTTCGGTTGATCAAGTTTATCAGTAATGGCTAAATTGCTGACTTAGCAAGAGAGTGTGCTTTTAGTATCGATAACAACTTATGTTGGGATTAGCTTTATCAATATTGGTAATAATTGAAGCTACATATCTTATGGCTTATACTTATGTCCCTCTCTTGAAGCATTTCTAATCAAATAATAGATACTTTATATATGTGCATTTATTACTCTATATTTAAAGAGTTCATTAGTTAATATTGCCGAATGGAGCCTTGCTGTTCACAGGAACATAGAAATCTCCATTGACCATGTAGGCATTGGTATCGGCGCCAAGACGAACGCTGCTATAGGTGCTGCCACATTTTTTGGCCACAGCATCTTGATAATTGTGGCATTTGATGGTACCAAAATTGTCCCTGGTGACAGCCTCAGCGTAGTAGGTTACTGATCGACTGTGGGAGCAGGACCCGGTAGCGTCAAGTCCACAGCCGGGTTGTTTCTCGCCGCCATTTGGATAGAAAGCGCCTTTGCCAATGGGCTTCAGGAAACCCAATTTGCCGCCGTTAGTCTGAATAGACTCCACGTAATGGGCATCGTCGGCTGAGAGACGCTTGTTTGGTTTGTTGTAGCTGAACAGGGGAAGAGCAGGGTCTAGACCAATAATAGTGTGAATCTTGCCTTTGCCAACGGCCTTGCCAGTGTAGCCTGCAACCTGGGCTCCCAAGCTGTGACCGATAACATACAGGCTATCCAAGGACATGTCGTGATTATTGACCAGAAACTTGATCATGTCTCCTACTTTGTCACCAGCTCCGGGCACAGCCAGAACAGCTGAGGCATATTCGAAACGAGCACGGGCCCAGTCCACAACGATTATGTTGTAATCACCATGTGACAACCAGGCCTTGGTGATTGCAGTGTTCATCACGTCCTTATAGCTTTGTGTCCAACCGTGAATAACAATGCGAGTACCATGATTCCTGTTAAAGTGCGAATCAGCCACAGATGAGCCCTTGGGTTTTATTTGCTGGCCATTGGTGGGGTTGGACTTGGTGTAAAGGTAGAAGGATACTTCATTAGTGCTGAGGCGTCCCTCCATCCTTTCGCCATTTTCCAGCAAGTCTTCGGCTTCGTCCAGATCCATCCACTCGAAAGAGCCATCAGCTTGTGGTATATACCAGCCATTCTCGCCATTAACGCGATCCTCGACGGGAAGAGCACATACTGTAAGATATGAAAGTCCTTAAAAACCTTATAGACAATTAGCAGGTTAACAGAATTACCTGAGGCTATCAGTGTTACAAGTCCAAGAATAAAAACTGCCTTCATATTGATATTACAAGTGATAGTGACTTTTGGGAAGAGTTTCCAGTTTATTTATAGTCCCAACCAAGGAATATTTGAAATTTATCATCTTCATCGTTTTATAACCACTTGAAAGTTGATTAAAATTAGTCAGATAAAGTTGATTGCATTGATTAAAAAGTACATTGTTTGCACTTCCTTTTACCGATTCTGCTGATAGTACACCTTTATCGGAAAAAATCTAATTTGTATGATTGATTGATTTATGAACTGCGTGAGAAACGTCTTGAAATTACAAAGAAGTCTAATATATATGTACTTGTTTTATAAAGTGTTTTCTAAGCGATTGCTAATATGGCAGCTTTATCACCAGCTAAATACTCTTATAAGACATGTTTATATCTACTAGTGGGTAAGCCTTTCAAGGTTTGCCCTTCAGCCATCGAATTAGGGTTGTAAATTCAGCTAGATTATTGATTCTAGTTGACTGCTATAGATTAGAAACTATTGACCGTGCTCATGAGTAAAACTTTGCAAATATTGATGTTTGATGTGGTAGAAGTTTTTTTATTGCATCATTGTTGATTAGTTGATATTGCCATAGGGAGCCTTACTGTTGACGGGAACGTAGAAATCGCCCGAGACCATGTAGGCATTGGTATCGGCGCCCATGCGAACGGAGCTGTAGGTGCTGCCACAGTTGTTAGCCACAGCATTCTCATAAGTGCTACACTTGATGGTGCCGAAGTCGTCGGCGGAGACAGCCTCGGCGTAATAGAGGGTGGAACGACCGTGGGAGCAGGCACCAGTGATATCCAAACCGCATCCAGGTTGGCTCTTGCCGCCGTTGGGGTAGAAAGCGCCCTTGCCAATGGGTTTCAGGAAGCCCAAGGTACCGCCATTAGTCTGAATGGATTCGACATAGTAGGCATCGGTGGAGCAGAGACGCTTGTTTGGCTTGTTGTAGTTGAACAGGGGGAGGGCAGGGTCCAGACCAATGATGGTGTGCACCTGACCGTTGGTGTTCTTACCGGTGTAACCGGCAACATGGGCACCGAGACTGTGACCAATGACGTAGAGATCGTTGAGGGACATGCCGAAGTCGGAAACGAGGAAGTTGACCATGGCGGCGACCTTCTTGCCAACCTTTGGCACAGCCACAACCGAGGATGCGTATTCAACGGAACGGGCACGAGCCCAGTCCACAACAATGACGTTGTAGTCACCATTGCTCAGCCAAGCATCGCGAATGTTCTTGTTCATGCTCGACTTGTAGGTTTGGGTCCATCCGTGGATGACAAACCTGGTTGGGTTATTAGCATTGAAGTTGGAAGAGCTAATGGAGTTGGAGGTGGCTGTGATCTTGGTACCCTTGGTGGGGTTTGAACTGGTATACAGATAGAACTTAACAGGGGTGGTGGTAAGGGCACGATCTTCGATCATTTCCTGGCGATCCAGCCACTCCTCAGCTTCATCCATGTCAAACCACTCAAAGGTGCCATCCTCCTTCGGCACATACCAGCCGTTCTCTCCATTCTCACGCTCAGATTCCTCTAGAGCATAGGCCGAAGCTGTTGACATATTGTGATAATTAGTAATTGTTAAGCCTTTTTATTAAAGAAATATTGCTGAACTTACCCGTAAGTGCACAGAATGCTAAAAGCCAAATAGTCTTCATCTTGGGGACTCTTCAACTGAATGTAGGTTTTGGCCCACAATGGGCTTTTATAGGCCAAATACTGAACTTATCGAAAGGCCCACCATGGCCGATCTAATCAAAGTTTTCTATAATAAGCTTAGAGGTAGAAATTAGCATCTGATAGTCGTACATGGAAATAGCAAAGTGCTTTGAAACATTTATCTTTTAATTGCTACTTTACTGGTAAGCTACGGAATAATATTCGCTGTCTTTGCTGGGTGTCAAAACAGTCTCGAGTGCTTCAGCCTGATTAGAATATACTCGTATGCAAACAGCAAGTACTTAAAACGATGAAAAGATTTTGTATACGAGTACGAGTGTAAACTTTTTTGGCATTCCATTCAGTCATGAGTTGAGTTGCTTATCAACGGCAGCAGCAGTGGCATTAGATTCCCATGTCTTAGTTCTTTCGGCCATATCAATATCGATTACAACACTTGTTTTCAATCAACAGTTAATACCATAATCTGCTGTAAGTAATGCTATTGAGTGGACTTAATTGCTCGTACTTTTAAACGTACATTAATTGATCACTTCAGTGCATTGCTTTGATATGAATAGATTCTTATTGAAATTGCTAATACCATTCAACTTGTGTCTGTCAGTTGTATTCAACTTGCCGCGAGTGCCAATGAGCAAAGTAAACAATTGCTCGGCTGACCTAACAAAAGGCTAGCAACAATCATACACTGTCAACTAGCACTTATCATTTTCTCACACCCATTCCACCTCCTCTATCTTATGCACATAAAATCCCGCTAATGAGTTTTCCATGAGCTTTCGCTTGATTATCCTGCTCGTGTTAATTAACCGCATAAATTGAATGACATGCCAAAATTGCAAATCTATTACAACATCGTCGGCAGTCTCAAATGTAGCATACTTTTAGACAGCACTTTACTCAAAATGGTCAACAATGTGAACCATAACGATAGCATCGAAGGGGTGTGGAAAAAACGTAGCATGCTTTTAGGCATTTCTTTTATTCACATCACAAAGGGTGGAGTCAAAGTATGGCATACTTGAAAGAAGGAATTTATTCGGAATGGTCACCTACCGCTATTGAAATCATTGCCTTTATATTTCAATATGTACTATTTGAATATCGATCTTTTAAAATTGTTTTCCACCTAGCACTCGTACATTCAATCAGCTTCTATGTTATTAGCGAGAGTAACGGTTCATTAAATATTACAGCGCTTGGTGCATTTAATTAACACATTTTTGCTGGAATTTGCACCTATTGTTGCACCCCGTTCAAAAACGCCATAATTAAAAGAGCGGGTCCGATGAGTGGAGCGGCCTTCAGTGTGGGTTACAAGTGGTCAGCCGATGGCTTGTTCGCTTAATTATGTTAAATATTTTATAATGTTGCCTTTGTGGACACTGGCAACAGTAGAAACCCAACAGTAGAAGCACGTCAAAGGGACAAAATTCAATGGGATTCAAATTAATCGCATTTTTAAAGGTGTCACATTTCAAAAAAAGGGAAGTTCGTTTTAACATTCTTTTCGCATTTGATTAACAAAATTAATCGACCAAAAGGGGCGGCTGTTTACACTCAATTATAATCAAATTCACTTAAAATACTAGATAGAATGGTACGAGTAGTATGATGTCAGCATAACATTTGACATACATAGGTTGTCCAAAACTAAGCGACATTCTCCTGCCTGCCTACGACGGACATTGTGGTTATAACAAAATAAAAATTTTCCTTTTTAAAGAGCGCAGTGTATTCTATAATCTTAATAGCACATAAATCAGTATTATCCTCCAATAAATAACAGTGTTTGTATTACGTTTTTCGAGTTATGACATTTATGTATCGTATGTGTTAGAAGAGATTACTAATAATATGCTACATATATTCCATACTTTAGCAAACAGATGATTTAACATTCGATGAAAACGTGAGGAATTTACCTACACGACACAAATACATACAGAACTCTAATTTAACTCATAGCTCAAGATTGGCTAATTAGGCCACATAGGGGGCGTTTGCCTGCTGAGTTCTTGGCGACGCGACGGTAGTTGTCCATTTAAATACCAGTTAGAAGGCAAACTAGACTGTTAACAGTCACCACACGCTCCGACTAACCCAACCCAACCTAGCCCAAGTCAACAGAGCTGTCTGCCGCAAGTGACAATGTGTCGTGATGGGGCATGGAAATGGGCGACTCTTACCTTATGCATTTGCCTTAGCTATGACAGCCAAGTGCGCTTGACGCTGCTCATTAATTATAATTACAAGCACTCGGAAGAAAGTGAATAACTGAATGACTCAGATGATGGCGGGGGTGATTGTGAGAATTTTATATAGCGAGTACAAGTACGACGCGACATTGCGGTTAACAGCAGGCAACTTTCCGCATGACTCGTGGCTAGCAAAGACAAACAGGAGCTGGTAGAGTCACAGGATCCACAGGAGCTTCAAAGATGTTTGCTTATGAGACTGAGCGAAGCTGGGATGACTAGTTTTGCTTTGTGTCGGTTTCAAAAGCAATTTGGCAAAAGCAAATTTTCGTTTCGCTTGGCTTTGACTGTTTGATTGTGTTGGTAGGTTGGCCCTTGTTTAAGCTAGCCCCAGTTTTGCGTTTTGCCTTGTTTGATATTGTGCCGAGTCCGGGTTCCTTCTAGCCATTTTGTCTGACAGAAATTTTGGAGGAAAAGAGATGTGCGATTCTAATCCAAAAATCTTTCTTTGAATACAATGAAGGAAAATGAAAATATGAGCTGAAGCTTGCTTTGAAGATATTTGGCTTTGGGCTTATTTTTTCACTCCCTTTTTTTGATGTGCCGCCTTTTTGTAAATTGGATTTATGTGAGTAGCACCTGATTTTACCCCAGTTTTGGCTTCGGTTCTCGCTTTGCCATTTTCGCGCTCGGCCTAAAAGCACGCTAAATGAATTTACATGCAACTAAGCCGATCAAATCTGATTTACAGCCGCTTCCTCATCAGTATTTTTGGCTGTTCGCACTCTCTATGTAAATATATTACGTACTACGGCCAAATACGTTTGCCACCATTTCCAATCTCAGTAGGTTTTCCGTCCCACGTGCTGTGATTTCATTTTTGTACGTGATTTTCCTTGCCTTGCAATAATTTATTTTTTATTAGTATTTTTTGAGAATATTATGTTCATACTTTTTGTAAAAGTCAAGTGAATTCTACTTGGCTGACTACGCGCAGCTCGTCTTGCTTTAATTTTGATTTCGATGGCACTTTTTGTTTGTATTTCGAGCCCTCCAGAATTCATCTTCGTTCCATTGGCATCATTTACAGACGTCGTTCTATTTCCATGTTAATTATTGACTTTGGTATGCCACGCACATCCCTTAGCATGTTTCCTAATATCAAATTGATGAGTTTTCATTAATAGACTGACGTGTATGCTTAATGATATGTAACAACATTTCAAATGAGCTTTGCCATCCTTTCTGGCTTGTAAGCAAAAAGTAATGCAGCTATTTGAAACACAAATAGTAGTTCCTTAAAACAAAATAGTAGAACGAAATATAAACCAAATTTGTCTTACATGAGTTATTTAAATTAAAAATGTATTTATTATAATCGCCAGGAATTTGGGTCTCAAATTATTGTAATCGATAAGATATGGGGTCGGATTCTTTTAATTTTCTTATGTCTGCAAAAATGCCAATAACAAATCCTCTGGCACTGAAATGTCTGTTGAAATTTTATGAAGCTTTGCCAGGATTTTGGAATTCCGGAGGATAATTGATAAAACAGGCAAGAACAACATAAGGAGTAGACGAAGCAGTGACAAATACCCAAGTCACGCACACACACCCACACACAGTCACATTTGGCTCGAGCCTCGACAAGAGCCTCATTATTGCGCTGAGATAAGCAATTTACTTTCCTGATATCCTTTTCCTGCTTTGGCAGCATACACGAACTGCTGAGGACATTCTTAGGCACGGTTGAAGGCATTGTCAGTCTGTTGGTGTCAGAGTTTATTCAACTAAACATTAAAACGAAGAGCAGTAAAAGTTGAATGACTTCTTTTCACAAGCGCCATTCTGCAGACTGTAAATCTCATATTTTGCTTACAATTCCTGCTTGTTGTTAAGCATTAATTGTTGACGTCAGCTAATCGACTTATCATTTCAATTTATTCATTTCATTAACACAAAAGATAAATAAAATCTCAGAAGTATGTATATACATACGTACATTAAAGCTGTGCTACACATTCATCCTCTTTTTAAATTCCAATTGAGTGAATTCACTCAGTAGCGAAGCAGCCTGAGGTTTCCTACGGCATATTAAAGCACACATTTGTTCACTTTCTCTTCGTTTTTCTATTGCAAAGAAGTAAGAAAATATTTTTATAGCTGTCGGTTTTTCTCTGCTTGTCATGTGTGCAGTTAAGAGGAAATATACATGTGCTTAAAAGCTGCTGTTAGTTTCCATCATTTTAGCATTTTATCAAATCTATTTTGGTGGTCTTTTCAGCATAAAATGGGATTGAAGTAAGTGCGATACATTTATCATTAGATATTTCACAACACCCCAATGCAAAATTGCGTGTTCTCTTTTGTTTTTTAATAGTCCTTTGTTTTACTGTTGTGGTTGAACAGGCTGAACGTGACAGTGTGATTTATTTACATGCATTTTGACCGTGCTTTTCCAGTTTTTCACTTCACCTAAATAGTTATTCATATTTCATACATTCACATGTCTTATACTGGCACCGCCCAAAAGTATGCAACAGTTTTTGCGGAAATTCGAAGAAAAAACAAATTTTCTTTTTAATTAGATTCCGTTAACATACATATACTAAATTCTTGATTTAAGTACTTATAATATTATGAATTCATTATAAACTTATTAGTCCCTTTTTTGATGCCAACTAAACTGAATACATTCGTTTCCCACCTACACCATTTACAATAAAATTTTTTATTGTAGTTTGTTTAAAGTAAGATGTTAATTTAATCCTTTTAATGTACCATGAAAAGTTGTATATTTTTAAGTGCTTAAGGTGCATTTACACATTTACAAAATTAACCACATTGTGGCATTTGAATTCCAGCTGCAATTATACATTTGTAACATTTTTATATCCTCTTCTTTTACAGGCTTCCTTGCTGGGGGACGAAGCAGGCAGTGGAAAATAAATGAGTACCGGAAATTACTTATACTTAAAGTGAACCAAAGTTGCAAAGCTATAATGAGGCTACAATTCGCACCAGTTTTAATTTAAGTTACTAGAGAAAATATATTTGATCAGCTTAAGGATTTCATTAATGAAAGTAATAATAAAAGCAAAATGGAGTTCTACAGCCTGACCTGGAACAGTCGACGCACGAGCCTGGAGCGTTTAATGCTAAATGACGAGCGAGTGTTTTACATTTCTCCAGAGCAGCCGCTGTTGCGAAATGAGGATGATTACCAGAATTCAACCGGCTTGTTAAAGTACGTTGAGAACTCCACAGAGTTATCAATGAGATCTGTCGATTCCAACTTCACATCAACCACAGCCAGCACTGAGCACATAAATGTGACAGTCCTGATGAACTTTAGCTGCATTGATGTGGAGTCTCAATCAGATGATTTATGGTCCAGTGCATACTTCAAGAGCGTCGTCTACCTGCTATACATTCCCATCTTTATCTTTGCCTTGCTTGGCAATGGCATCGTCTGCTACATTGTTCAATCTACGCCACGGATGCGAACAGTAACCAATTACTTTATAGCCAATCTGGCTCTTGGCGACATACTGATGTCCCTGTTCTGCGTTCCTTCCTCCTTCATCTCGCAGTATATCCTCAACTACTGGCCCTTTGGCATTGTGCTCTGTCACTTTGTCAACTATTCCCAAGTAGTTTCCGTACTTGTAAGCGCCTACACGTTGGTTGCTATCAGCATTGATCGTTATATCGCCATCATGTGGCCACTGCGACCCCGCATTACAAAGCGGTAAGTAAGCAATTTTAAATTTCCATTAATATTTTAAATTATTAGGATTTTCATTAAGTATTATCATAACATTAAAAGCAATTTATATGATTATATATACAAATTAAACTTAAATTACATAACTTATCCTGTTGATATCGACGAAAATGCAAAGCTGGCAATTAGTACTCAAGTTAATTGCAGGCGCATAAAAACTAATTGAATGTTGAGACGACATTCTGAGATCCTGGGAGGAGCCGTGCTTTGACTCCGTTAAGTGGCCGCTTGCGTATTTGCAATGCTTGGTGTTTGGGCATTTGACCGCTTTTTGGTCTCGGTTGGGATGCCCCTTGGGACTTAAACACGCAATGCTTTTCATGGCCAGCACGTACTAAGTTCGGGCCTTGTTGTGTTAATTGGTTTAAACAGTAACCCAAGTCAGGAGAACGCGTCGTGGCATGGCATGGCATCTGCTGCAAATCCTGCTCGGCTGGGCTACTGCCCGTCATTCAATGTCAATTTGCTTTGTAACAGGATACAAAGAACACTTCTGGCCCACTCCCTCTCCTCGACTCTCCTCGACTCTCATATTCAGTCAGCTAGTTGACTTTTGCTGCTTGTTGGCGCGCTTCTTCACGCTCGGGCGCTGCTTAATGGCGGTTAAATTTGTGGGTAGTAAGAGGTGCTTGACATGGGGTGGTTATGCCAATGAAAGGCAAAAATTTATGACACGCCCTGTCAATGAGTGCGTGCGCACTTAAAGGTCCGTGGCTTTCGTGGCGTCTGCAAATATTTGCGAGACATAAAGTAAATAAGGTTTATAATTATCCAGCCCGGCTGTAACTCACTCACACGCAGCTCTCCACATTCACATTCACTTTCTCATTCAACATTCAAAGCTAACATCACATAGCAAAAGATCACGTTAGTGTTTTTAGCCCTGGCTCGGCATACTGAGCGTATGCGCAATATACGTGCGTCATGACTATAAAGAATTCGTTGATGGATTATTGCTAAGAAGGCGACTAAATGATATAGTGAACTAATTCGACATCAAATGACCTGACCATATGTATATATATTAGAATACAATAATTAATAAGAAATAATAGTTATCATGATTAGCTCTTGATTTTCTTCTCACTTTCACATTCAATTGTGTCACTGTGCGTTTTGTGTGCAATTGACGTACACAGTTGACGTGATATGTGGTTTATCTATATTTATCAGATCTCTTTCTTCTTTTACAGTTATGCAAAGTTTATTATAGCTGGCATTTGGTTTATAGCGCTCGCGTCTGCGTTTCCCATACCCGTCGTCTCCCGCGTGGAGCTGCCCCACTCGATATGGCACGAGAAGTGCGAAAAGTAAGTACGAACGACACTCTAATAATAACCCTGACGACCCTTTAAGGCTATTCATATCTCTCTCTCTCTCTCTCTCTGTCTCTATTTGACATTTTATCCTTCTCACTGTGTGCATGTGAGAGTGCGTGCTCCAAGTGCAGAATGAATGAAACGACTTTGTGGAATTGTCTGCAGAGTGGCAGTACTTGAGAAGATGTGTGGGCACATTTAAGTCATTCGCAGAGAAGTTTACGACATTCTCACTTGGCATTCGAATTGTTAACAGTATCTCGCTTTTGCCTGTTGATATCAATAGTATGAAAGCCTTTACTTTATATACACAATTGTTCAACAGGACTAATTGTGGATATTCATATGGAAATTCACAAGATTTCTAAGAATTCACTGAATCAACAGTTTTAGTTAAATTCAAAGAAAATTGTGTCCACTGAACTGAAAATATATCAAAAATACAATTCGTTAGCTAGAAACGGGAGGAAGAAGAGGGATGAAAAGTTGCTCGTGGCAGGCAAAAATCCAGCCAAAAATCATGTTGAAATGTGGACACAATTACGATGCTCATGCAAGGGTTATTTTGCATTAAATTACTGTTATCAACATACGTAGCTTGCTGCACAAAATGCCAAAATGTGTGGCACGTTGACATTGCACATGCTGGTAGTCTGCACTCGATTCTGTAAAAGTACGTGATTAATTACCACAATATCAGCTGTTCCAGTGGTCAACGTAGTCCTTTCAAGAGCCATCAGAAACAGGCGATGCTAACATCACATTGGAACAATGGGCACGAAATCAAATTAAGTGAATAAATAAAATGCATAAATAAATTTTACTCTTCATATTTGCATACTCAGCAATCGGACTTGAAACAGACAATGAAAAACAAATTAAATAGCTACAAAATTACATTTTATTCCATTGTTTTTCCATAGCAACGACGTGTGAGGCTCGAGGTGCTAAGGGAGGGGGCGGGGGTGGCACCCTTGCCATTCGCTTTGCATAAAAATTAAATTGCGCGTATTTCTGGCTATGCGTGGGAGTGTCTGTGTTTGTGAGTGTGTGTGTGTGTGTGTGTGTGTGTGTGTGGATATATGGAGGTCGCTTGCATTTGACGGCAGCACAAAATGGACAGATTTTGTGGCGCTTTTCCTGCCCACTTCCCTTACACCATGACACATGCCACCCATTGTACTAATGCAATCTTTTCTGTTCGCTTTTGTGTTCTTTCTTTTTTATTGCATGCACGCAAAAATCTCTTTCGTTTTTGTCATTCTTCCATCACGATGTATCCTTGACTGGACTGGAAACTGTTCAACAGATACATTTGCCGCGAAGTTTGGCCGGAGCAGGGACAGGATTACTTCTACACTCTGGCTCTGTTCACGCTGCAGTTCATCGTGCCACTTCTGGTGCTCATATTCACATACACACGCATTGCCATCGCCGTTTGGGGCAAGCGTCCACCCGGCGAGGCGGAGAACTCGCGAGACCAGCGCATGGCGCGCTCAAAGCGCAAGGTAAGTCTAACCAGAAATTTCCACTTTTAGATAGTCGACCACAAAAACTAATTTGTGGCCAAATGGATTTAGCCCCGAGTATGGCATCGTAGCAAAAAACAAAAAGACCGTATTAAATAAATGGCAAATGCAAATTTCAGAAGCCTTTCAACTTTTCCTTTCTATTTCATTGCGACTTGGCATTTGAGGTTCTTTGCCTACTTTTAGGCTGGAAATTCTTTTACTATCTACTACATTGAATATTTAGATTGTCCAGACCTCCGCACACAAAGTGTTGTGCATTTTCCGACTCAGCGACTTCGCACCCATTGGAAAACACTTGCTCCGAGTATCTGGATATTTGCATTTTCCTATTTCCATTTCATTTCAAATGCAAAATAAAATATTTCAATGCGCAATCACATTTTCTGTTCCGTTGTTCTGTTTCCTGATGGAACGCGCCAGAAATGCCATGGAACGAAAATAGTTGAGATAATTGATGCAAATAATAGAAATTGTTAAGATGAAGCCAACAGAGAAGACTTTGTGTTGCTTAAGAAATACTTTGAAATACTTTAAAATAAAGGACAACAATGCTTATGTTAAAGATCACACTTCAATTCCATTATTTAGGCATATGTCAATGCTAGACATTAAGTCAATTGGTAACCAATCGAATCCAAAAGGCGCGAGTTCAACTCGGATCAGGCACAACTCTTGCATGGCAACAACCCAAAGACAGTCAACAACTTGGGGGCTGCGAATTGACTTGAGGTTAAGCTTGACAGCATTACAAATCCAATATAATGCTCACATAATCACCAGACTCTCCATCCCAGCTCAAGCTCCAGCCGGTACCCAACCCAAGCTGCTGGCGCACCATTTGTAATATATGTATTTTAAATAAATAAGTAAAGATTTATGCAGCACATGCAACGCTTACTTTGTGTCGAGTACGTGAGTCGCCTATCAGTTGGAAGAGGAGGTTGCGACTTGCAACTGCGTCTAAAGATGCCACCTTTGTCGCGTCGACGGCGATCAGTTTTGTGGTTTCCAGGAAGTGTTTGGGTCACAGCAGGCGGATCGTTGCGGGTGACGACCACGTAACCAGTTGTTAAACGAGCCTTCTCGCTTTATGGCCAATTGAATTGTGGAATTTCCATAGAGGACGCCTGTTTGCTGTCAGACACAAAGAAATGCCAAAGACAGCCTGTTAGAGCACAAATTTATATGCCGACGTTGACCTCTAGACGTCATCGACGCAGCTGGACAGCTGGACAGCTGCACAGCTAGACAATTGTCCAGTGTAGGGTATGAAGTATTGGAGTATCTTGACGGTTTTAATTAACATTTGGAGAGGCTTAATTAAGCCGTGTCATAAGATTGACATGCGCATCCATTGGCTGGCTTTTTTGGGATGGCTGCTTGACAATTATGTTCATCTGGCCATATTTCGGATTCAGCCAGACGTGAATCGTGTGCATCTGTTGATTGAACGGGAAAATAAAAGAAATAGCAATAGCGACAGATTCCCCCAGCTGACACAGCAACAAGATAAATATAATAATGAACAGACAGTTGCGCCTACCTTCCCGCTTCCCGCTACCCGCTTCCCAACCTCCTGTGGCCCCAAAACATTACTCAATTCGGGCCCAAGGCAGCATCTGCCATTCACTTTTTTGCTGTCTTGTTGGTCAATCTCAGGCCATCATCCAATCCTTTGAAATGCATCGCCAAATGGAGGTAAAAACATTTTCTCATGACTGTCCATTTGACAATTTCTTCCTAGTTGCCACAGCTCAAATTGTTGGTCAAGTGGCAGCTGGAATGATTAGCAAATTACGATACGATGACGACAGCTACAACTTCTTACTATGACAGTTACCAGCCTCTGCATAGCAGCTAATAAATATTCCAAACATTTATCAAATATTTACGTGGCGTATACGTGATATGGAGCAGCATATAAACAAATTTTGATTAAATTGATTTAAAATTCAGCACGAGTGCCAATTATTCTGCATTTCTTCAGTTGTTTTATTGAATGCACTGACAATTATTGGAAATATTTGTGAAACGCTTCCTAAATTCGTTTTCTATTGCATTAGCTGCAAATCAGAGTTGACTAATTGCAACGTTACAGTCAATAGCAGGTCCATCCATGGGAAAAACACATGAAAAGCATGAAAAGCCAAAATGTAATGCAATAAAAATAAAAACAATCAACTAAAAGGAATAATAAAACTGCTGACTTACGGCGATGACACGTCACAGTTGACAATCAACTCAGTTGCCAGCGGCAGCAAATGTATCTTGATGCCACAAATGCACCTAGTGGCCACTCATCGATTGCCGAACTGAGCTGCCCATTTGAGCTGAGCTGCATCAGAGCGGCATCAAAAAAGCTGTCGGTTTGTCAAATCGATGCCAGCGCATTGGAAATTTGCCTCATTTGGCTGCAATTGCAATTGCTACTTGTTTGCATGTAAAACTTTAATTGCATAATTGACTGCAAGTGGCAAGTCTGTGTGTGTGTTCAGTGTGTGTTAGTTAGTGTGGTTAGTCGGTAAGCCCCTTATCCTAGGTATACAATGAGCATGTTGAGCATTCGCTGACCACGCCACAACAAAGACTGATGACTTGCCCGGCAACAGACCAGACCAGACCAGACCATTGCAGACCCGCCTCAGCAGAGAGGCGGCAACTGGCTTCCCATTTGATGTATCAGTTTTGTTGCTGTAGCTATTTTCTTTGCTTTTCACGTGGCCAAAGTATCTCTCTTTCTTTCTGTTGTAGTTGCAAATGCAACGTCGTCGTCTGTTGCTGCTGCTGAATTGTGTTAAAATGTTAATTTCGTATTACGTAATCTGTGTCATATCCAGCAGGCAGCAGGCAGCATGCAGCTTGCAGTTGGGGGAAACGAGGCAGTTGGGGCACTTGAGGCAGCTGGGTCGCAGTTCCCGTCCCAAGTCACATCATCTTCATCATCGTATGCAACGACACACACACACATATATAGAAACATAGAGGCGCACTCACACAATGGCGAGTGCTTGGGAAAAAAGTGAGAGGATTCCCAGGCTTGGCCAAGTCCACAGCTGTTTGGCTCTTGGGCTCCTCTGAGTACCCCCATGCACACCCACACGTGCACACAGCCAGACATCGCATGGGTCGCACATTTTGTGCGTTTTGTGGCAAATTAAAAGATATCACAGTCGGCGGCAACAGAGACAACAGCGGCAACAAACAACAGTTACACAGCCAGTAATAAGTTGCAGTCTACAACCTCGTCTCTCATCTTACCTCTACCACATGCACATACATGTTGCATGCCATTCGTTTATCTCCGCAATTGTATCTTGCTGTTTATTGCCGGATTCTCGCTGCATATTTCTCCTCTATCTTTCTCTTCCTCTCTCCGGCATTCCTTTGCTTGGCCAGACATCGCTTGGACCTCCACTTGGATTTTGACTGATTTATTTCTTGCCACTTCGTTAGCGTCAAATACAATTGTATTAAATTTGCTTCGTTGTCAAAGGCAAAATTGTAAAATATTATGACAAGATTGATATGCAAAACGCTGAAGTAATTTATCATGGCGAAAATTACTTAAATAACATTTATTTTGTTCCATTGAAAGAACAAACTTCCCTTGGGTCTCCATTGGCTACACGACAATCTGAGTGATGGCCAAAGTTGCTGCAACTCAGACATTTTGTGCAATATGTGTACATTTATCTAGGTATACATAACTCAGTTGTTCATTCACTTAGCTTCATTTACTCCATGTACATTTAAGCTTTTAGCTTTCGTAACGGGATACAATATGACACAAGCTGACCCTGTATAAGGTTCTAATTTGGTCTTATGGCCTGCTTGGAATGTGAAGTTCAATACAAACTCGTGCGTCTTTCCTAGTCCCATCGTTCTAGTATGCCCGACTATGGCATATTTTCGATATTATTGGTTTAACGTCCATTTATCATTTATTCCAAAATACTTTGTAAATATTTATTCAGTTGTGTAATCAATTATGATATAATTACTCGATTATGTGGAACATTTCAATTAGTTGAACACCTGTTCCTGCTAAATAGAACCAAATGTTCCATTCCAAATGACCATTGTCAGTTGTTAAACAAATATAACTTATCTGTGTTTGACTCATAAATCAGCTAATTTAGGCTCATAAATTAAACTGTTAGTCCTATGAGCTAAACATAAGCCAGCAATAGTATCGTACAGATACAAATGCAGATACTTTTTATATACATGCAACTTTACTTTGGCTTGGACAAAGTCATTGGTGTTTCTGCTGGCAAGTGGCAACTGGCAACTGGCAAGTGGCAAGAGGCAAGTGGCAAGTGGCATCGGCATGACTTGTTCAATGGCCATAAAGGAGCAGTTCCTGGGAGATGACTGAGCCGACAGAGGCGACTTCGGTGTCTGCATTTGCCATCTGACAGCTGTCGCTGCATTTGTTGTTACATCTGCTCTTTGTTGTTGCTGTTGCATTGTGTTACATAAAGAAACATCTTGTCTGTTTCTTTGGCCGCCCCGAACAAGTTTATTCTACAACGAAAAGTGAAAGGCTTTGCACTTGCAGTTAAGTTTTTTTTTTTATTATTGTTTCTTTTTATTTTATTTAACCAAATTCGGGTCAGTGACGCACTAAAATCTGCTCGGCAACAAAACAAAAATCTGTGCAATCGTTGTGAACTCACAGTTGCTATTAAGCCTCACTCTGCTGTGACTTGATATTATCCAGACAGTCACTCGGATATATATGTACTTAGATACCTACAATGTATGTAATTAGATACGTGCATATAATATCTTGTAGGAAGTTCGCTAATATCAGTGTAAAGTTCATCTTATTGTTTGAACTTTTGAAAAGCTTTTGCTAACGGGTGACAACACTGAAATTTCATTTTCGTGTCGTTCAAAGAGTCTGGGAATATTTTAAAAGACCAGGAAAAAGCAATCAAGTCCAGACAGTGATACCCAAAGTGATACCCTTTATTTATCGATGTGTCGACTATACATATTGATTAATTTTTACCCTGCGTTGGTTTGGCTTTATATTTACATCTTGTTATACAAACAACAGTTCTATCTTAACTGATTTTCTTAATGAAGAAAATCATCCGAGAGATGAAAGTAAAGGTTCGAAAATTGTAATAGTATTGAAATTGATATATGTATTTTAATTATATATTACATCTCTATACCGAATTTAGTTTGGAGCATTTGTAACCAGAGCTGTCTTGGCCTTAATGGCGTCTGCTCTTGGTGGTCATTTGGAATATAACTATTTTCGTTACCGGTCTAAAGATACGTACAACTTTATTGTGTATACCCACGTTGTTATCCACTCTGTGGGTGTACATAGTTGCCGGCGAGTGAAGTTGAAGTTGAAATTAAAATGTTTACTACACCGTGAAATAAACAAAATAAATCGATGTACATTTTAAATTGAAAATCCCGAAAGTGGGCGTCCTTTCCATCGATTTACATGTCCCCTCCGTGATAGTGTGTTAAGGTTTATATGTGTGTGTGTGTGTGTGTGTGTGTGGAAGTACAAGTAGAAAAAAGGTTAAGCAATGACAGTAGAAGCAATAAAATTACATTTTTTGTGAAACGTTCCGCTTTTCAATTGACATGAATGGTGTCAACAACCTGTAGCTGAACCTGTAGTTGAAAATTTATTGATACTTTTAGGCAATAGTATTCAGATAGCCTCTGACAACATTGTAATGTATTTTAACTGAAATGATAAGCTAACTTTCAATAAGAGACGGCAAAGCAATAATGTAATGGAAGAGCCACGCTATGTTGCAGGGGCAGCCGCAACATTGGTTAAAAGTTAACGCTTACTTGAATTCGCATTATTTGTCTGCAACCAGTTGAAACCCGTAATTAGTTTACACTTGCGGTAATTGCGGCATAAATCTTCAGCTTCAAATGTCGTAATATCAAAGGTACAAACACCGAGACATTTGTATTATACTACAATCTGTACTGTGTCTGTGTTTACCAACTCCCTGCACACACAACTATATTACGTCGCTTGTCCCTTCCCGGTGCCAAAATAAAAAATAAAAAACAGACAGAGGAGCGTGCAGCATTATCCCAGTCCATCCGTGGCAGCAAAATGATTTGTAGCTCTAATGGCTGTAAAGTCAGTTGGTGCCGTGCGGCACTCGACTTTGTGGCAACAAAACGAACTGCATTAGAGGCCAGGCCAGGCCAGGCCAGTAGAGTGCTCGAATTGTAGTTGGAGTTGAAAAAAAAAGGCACAATAGTAAAAATAATTTCGTGTGATGTTAATAAAAGCATATATATTGCTCTACGTCTTGGCTCCCAGTGGCGCTTTGGTTTGCACTTTCCCCGCCGATTGTTTCTCTTTGTCCCTGCGACCATCTATCTCTCGTCTAGTTGCCCCCTAGACGGAAATAATGTTTTGCTATCATAGCCATTTTAATGCCGAACCTTTTTACAGACTGTGGCTACAAGTGAGTTTACTTGACTCTACTTCAATTGCCAACCAACAGTTAATGTAACTCGTGCTCGTAGATAGTTTCTGGGTTTGTGTGTTTGTCGTATTATAGTAGCATTATGGTTGACACGTTTTATGGAGCTATTAAGGATACGTAGATGCGACCATTGGAAGATCTATGTGACTGGTGCTTTGAAAGGATTCAACTCGCAGGATTCAAATTAAAATATACTTAAAATTTAACTGCGGAGAATCAAAGACCCAACAGAAAATGAATTAACCTGCAGCTATCATTATTAAACAAAAAGAGTTTTTACTCATAATTAACTCGCATTCAACAAAATGGTTTTTCACACATACATACAGTTCTCTGCAGCCACCCACGACTCATGAACCATCAGATACATAATGCAATCGCCTTTAGTCAGTTTAATTAAAACGTGAGCAATTGCCTTAATGAGTTGCACGCTTGATTAACGGCGAGACACATCACTTGAGGCTTGAATTTTACATTGCAGTGAAATGTAGCATGAACGTGTAGCAGATGTGACGACGAATGACCTCAAGGCAGACCGATGAACAGCCAATTAGTGCAGGACGCCTAACTGCATCGACAAACCTAACATTTAACATTATCGTGTAAAAATAAAACCAATCCCCAGCCTACGCGAGCTCTCACATTACGTAAGGTTGGCGAGCTGCAAATATCCATATAACCATAAGATACACTTTTAAATGTACTTTGAAAGCCAACAATTTCGCACTTTATTGCGTATGCCAATGTTTGGTATCTTTACAACATATTTATATCTACATTTATCGTGAATACACTTAAAATAACTTTTGAGTCAATTACTTAAGTCATATTCTAGCTGTGAATGTAACTATTGTATATATATATTTAATATAATATTATATTTATAATAATTTACAGTCTAGAAGCCATGAAGCATCAACAACTTTCTAGTACAGAGAAGCTGTTTAATTTATTATTATATTAAAGTTTATATTACAAGCAGCACAATCAATGTTATTTAACTGTTAATAATTAGATAAAATATATATATATATATATATTTTAAATCAAACATTATTTATTCGAATTTCTTGTGTTTTGCCGTGGCTTGCAACCTTTTAGCCAACTTAATCGATGAGACATGCCGCTCTTAGATTGCCGGCCAGCTGAAGGCACTTAGAGTTGGCTTGCCTTGGGCCTCGTGCTTCATTTGGGCATTTCCTGGCATGTTATGTGTGCGCCTGTCGAAAGGTTAAGAGCCAAGCGGCAAGAGGCAGGAGGCAAGAGGCAAGTGGCAAGTTGCAAGCGCCTTTCATTCGCCTTCCTTCGCCTTGGCCTGCCAATCTCGGTTGTCGCTGTCGTTGTTATTATTGTGTATTATGTGTTGTGGTCGTAGTTGCATTTGCAACTGTGGCAAGGCCTACAAGGTTAAGTGTGTTGGTGCGACCACTTGCGGTTACTGTTTTAGTTTTATTGGCTGCTGTGGGGGTGCAGAGTGAAGAGTGGAGGTTGTTGGCTAGCTAGAGGGAGCTTACGAGAGGGTTAACCACTGTAAGTTTGTCCACATGTTGTCGTTTGCCAAAACCAAAACCAAAACCAAAACCAAAACCAAAACCTGTTTAGCCACTGACCTTTTCGTGCCGCACACAATTTTCATAATCCATAGCAAAGCCTCTAATCGAGCCGGGTGTCAGGTGCGTGTGGCGACCGAGACGATGCAGGAGGAGAGAAGTAGGAGTCGAGGCAGAGGCTTCGCCCGGCCTATCAATAACAGAAGAAGAAGAAAAACTTGCAAAATGTTTATACATTTTTCACAAATTCAACACGCAACATAATTTGCTGCATCCGTTTGCCATGGACTGTCAAATGTTGCCCCAAGCTGACAAGATGCGACCTTGCCACAGAGAGTTGCCAAATGAAGTGTTGCCACAGCTGAAAAGTCGCTTAACTTATCGAGCACAGCATGACTTGACCGTTTTCCCATGCCCTGCCTGACTCCTGGCTAGCTTTTCCGGCTCTCAATGAAGTCATTTCGTTGGGCCATAATTATCACCCCATAATTTATAAGTATACAATCACGTATGTGGCATGTGCGGCGGATGCCTCATTTAAATGTAAGTCGTTGTGCCAACAGCAGTTGCCGCAACTCAAACACGTTCGCTCATTAATATTTACGCTGCCAATTGAAGCAGTTTCTGTTCGCTAAACGCTGCCAACAACAACAGCAACTGGTGCAACATTGTCAACATTGCATGCAAAATGAAAATGAGCGTCGCTTTTCACCTGCCGCTTATCTCATACTTAGGTCCTGTTGCCGCATCAAATATGTATTTTATTATCTCTTCGTTGTTTAACAAAACTATGCAAATTATATGCAAGATGGTGCTATGATTAATAAAAGATATACCCTATAATCATAAGAAACCATTGCTTATTAGACAGATCTAAACATGAGTACACTGTCATGTAACAAGGACATTTCTCTCTGAATAGTATGTAAATTATCCCAACATTAACATACCCTTTCTTTGCATTTAACTCGACAGGGTATTCAAATTTTCTATGCATGATGCATCCCAATTGTCAGGCATGACGAAATGTTTGCCCCCTCTCAATCCCCAAGTAAAGTGCATAAATTACGGGCGTCTGTCATTTGACTTTGTCTCCGTTGAGAGGGGATCCTGCAGCGAACATTTAAATTAATTTCGGACCATTGCAACGGTGGCATGACAAGGGGGTGTGGGGGGGTCTATTCGCAACAGCAGCAGCAGCAGCATCTCCTCTGCGTATTGGCAGATGGAAAGCGAAAGTTTCTGAGCTGTTTGGTGGGAATCTCAATCTGGCAACGAATTGGCCATTTATCTTTGGCTCAATTTACGCTCTCTTACCTAATCAACGATTGTTGCTGAGCATTGGGTATTGGCCAGGCTTGACTTTGGTATTGGCAACGGGTTACGGAGTTGCGGGCGGTTGTCTGATTGTCTGATTGTCTGGTCGGTAAGTTGGTTGGTTGACCTGTCTGACTTGTACGTTGTGGCATCCTTGTGGCGCGTTTGCCACGCGTTTCGCAGCTGCGATAAATCGCATTGATTATCGCGCCTTTTTACAGACACAAATTCGACGCACTTTCCAGTGTATTATACAGGTCGGTCTTATACAACCTCTGGATGACTGCGACTCTCTCAGGTTTCAGGTCTCAATTGTTGGACATTCTTTTACTATCAGTTTTCAGTATATTGTCGTTGTCCCTAATTGATTTTAATAAGTTTGGTTGTGTTTTACTTTTGCTTTATTTTGGACCTTCGTTTATTTCTGGTAATTTCATAACGCCAGCTTTAGCTGATGGCTTGAAGCGAATCCCCCCTGGCCTTGTCTTCTGGTCTGGTTGATGGCTTTGCTTTCCATTTGGATGGCTTTTGGGCGTGTTTACGCTTAATCAATCTTATGACCTCAAGTTTTTGACTGTTGTTTTGCCAGCAGCCTGTCCCGGATCATTTGCTGAAAGTGTTAAAACTGAAAGCAGTTTACGCAAAATACAATTGCGTATTTCAAGACTCGTTTAATTCAGTGTACAAGGTGCGATAGTTTATTAAAGAAAATCTCGTTTACTTCTTTAATAACTCAAAATTTTTAATTGTTGAGAATACAAGCTGTTAAGCTGTTTATCAGATACATGAACACTATTTAATCGTAACTTTGCTTATCAACTTTCCACGATGGACACTTAAGACTTAATTCCTTTTCCTATTCTTCAAGTTGGTCCAAAAGTCCAAAAGCTCTTAATTTAATATTGTTCTCTTACCAAATTGATGGCCCTTTGTCTCTGGATTGACAAATTAAATTACAAGGCTCTTAGGCTTAATACAATGTAGTGTCCCCAATTTGAAATACCAGAAGATTTCTGAAATTGCCTCAGCAACTTCAGAAATCAAGTACCGGAACAAAAGCAATTGCTATAATGCTGGTTTAAATTAAGCATTTGTTTGGACTTTACTTATGGCATGCTCTTGGAGTCCTTATGAGGGGATCACTTGAACATCTGCCAAGGAGATGACAGAGTCGGGATTGCGACAGAGACACAAATAAAGATGAAAAGATACAGATACAAATTGGAGATACTCCAAGAAAGGAAAAAAGTAAGAGGCCGACACGCATCTCATCCAAGCTCAATTTATGTAAATAATTGTGGTTTCTTCTAGCCGCTCGATGCTTGCCAACGTACGATTACATAAGCCATGTCTGGTAAGAGGGATAGGGGTAGGAGGAGTGGGTGCAGAGTGGTCAGTCAATGCAGAAACAACGTTAAAGTTAACGTTAACGTTAACTTTTTGTGTCTAATGACCATTTGCATTATCTTCTTCAGTTGCCGCCGGTTCTCCAAATTGCACGAAATATTTACAAAGCGATGAATGGCCAAGGGGTACTAAGGGGACTGAGAGTAATGGCAGGGGAAGGCGATGGAGCGATGGAGGGATGGAGAGTGTAATGTCGTCTTGACAAGTTGTTTCGTCAGATATGCAAATGTGTCGATGATTTCTTGACGTTGTTGCTATTGTTAAATGTATGTCTCTCTGTCTTTCTGTGTTTCTGGGCACGTGCAATTGTGGAAACACCTCTGAAATTACCAGATAATTTAAAAGAAATGAGCCCAGAAAATGTGAATATAATACCACAAGTGAGCTGAGTACCTTTTGATGTTGCCTCTACCTCAGAAATGAATTTCACATAAAATATACACAATATTCTTGCTAGAAAAGGAGCTGTAAATATGCAACAGAAATTCATATTTCATAAAAGTTTTGCAGTCTTTGCTCTTCATTTTGATGAGGCTGCTTTTGCTGGTGTTGCTCGTCGGCGTTCTGTAGTTTCACCTTTGATAAAAAACAAACGCCTCAGTGACCGCGATCCCATGGAACTTACTTACTCGTACCTCCAGCTCTGGCATTCCCACAAATTCAATTCCGTGATTTCACTTTGAGTTCGACTTTTATTATTCACTGCTCTTCGCTGATTTGCTCAGACTGCTGCCAGGGGTGTAACTGCGGGGGGGGGGGGAGTCGGTTGGGCGGGAGCATGTTTGACTTGGCTCGATTGAGTGCCAAAGCAACAGCTGTGAAACATACATATTTTAAATTCCCAACGACAACCGAATCCACAGCAGTACGAATTGTACTGCAGACAGCAACAAAGCAATTGCAATATTAGCTGCAATAAAATTTAAGCAAACGAAAACTCAAGCGTCTGGAAAACCAAGAAAAATTCAAAGCCGGCAGCAGCAAGTTGCAGTTGCTACCATTTGAAAGGCAAACAAAGGCACTGAAATTCACGAAAATTCAATGAGATTCCAAGCAATGTAGGAGCTGACCTTATAAAATAAATATTAAATATTTAGAGCTGATTGCAAGAAGTCAAAGATTAAATACTTTTATTAATTTAAATACTAAATAAATTATTGTTTCAGCAAATAATGCTTTAACTATTCAAACGTTTAAGTAACTAATCTATTTGTTATTGTATACCTATTACTACATCTTTAACTTAGTTCTTAGAAAACTGTTGCTTATCTTTTCGTTCAAATTTGTGAAATTATAGTAAGATACGTGAACTAATCTGATTACTACCGTTACGACTTTACGGTGTCAGTTTAAACTACTTCACATTTGAAGGTATAATAATAGTAAATATTTTCTGCTAATCTAAACAAAGGAAACTGCTCAGAGTCTGGTCTGCATTGAGGTGACGGCCAGAATGTCCTTCGGCCGGTTCTCATAATGGTTTGCTCTTTTAATTTAGCTTGCCATTAGGTACGACATCTCGACTCGTTTGGCATCTCAGACAAATGTCGCTCGAGTGCTTTAATGCTTGATGACGGCTGATGTCGTTGACTTTTACGAGTTCATTACATGAACTTTTACGATTTGAATAAAAAACTGGCAACAATTGTTAGCAACGTTAAGTGTGCAGCCTCTTTTAGATGTGTTTTTGCTGCCTGCCGGCCTGCCTGCCTGCCCTTAAGTCGATATACATAGTATAGGCAAATGAGGGGCGCTAAGCTTTAACGATTTTCGCTGCACTTCATTTGGATACAAAAAATTACGCATACGACACGTATGCGACGCTTTACTGGTCGTTCACATTAAATCAGTATTTTACGGACTTGGCCGCGTTTATCTCGGTTGCAGTTGATATTGCTATTGTTGTTGTTGTTGTTGTTGCCGCGTTGCCTTGACAGACATGTTGCAGTGGCTGGTAATACATTTAATTGAAGCGTTGGTAGCATTTGTTGATGGCAACGAGTGGCCCACATTCTGCGCCCGCTCAATGGAAACTTGTTTCCACTCTCAATCCGACGACAACTTCAACTCTTGTTTAGTGTGTTGTTACAGTTGCTGTTGGTTACTGTGTTATAGCTTAAAGTCCCATTCAAAGCGCTTTCATTGCTTTAGCTTCACACGATTTGCACGACGAGCAAAAACTTACTCTCAAATCTTATCTTAACCCACAGCAGACTGAACACTTCCGCCACATAATAAATGCTGCAGTATTTCATTGAAGTATTTACGTGCAACATCAAAAGACGCGAAAAACTTAAAACCATCTGATATAAAGGGCAGCTTAGCTATTCATGGTCGGGGCCACAAATTGCAAGCAGGTTCAAACCTCTAAACATTTTCCCCAATAGTAAGTGCTTGCAACGTACTTCGTTTATTTGGGCGAGTGCCAACAGTTACAATTAGGCCACATCCTAAACCGTGGCGCCCCCAGTTAGTAAAATTAAATAACGCTGCAAAACTGCAGCCATTAATATGCAAATGCACATTAAAAGTGTCCCCTTCTACGTCCTGCCACATGCAACATCGGGCAAACTTAATGGACATTTTGCACCCGTCGAGAAGAAAAACACGAGACGGTAACAAATGTGAAGCGTCCTTGTCACGTAGATATTTATATGTAAAGAGTTGTGGTTGTGTAATTAAATTAACAGCACGACAAATGCAAAAAGGAGCAGCTAAAAGTGTCAGTTAAAGAACTTCAGACAGTGATGCCGTCTCCAGGTAGACAGAAATCATATATGAGGATAACCTTTACTAAAATTAGTAAATCTTTTGTAATATACTTGACATTTAAGAGAGATCATCAGCAGGGCGGATACACGCAGCTTAAATGATAATTAGATACAAGATTGCTTGAGATATATTTGTATTTCTTGGATCCCCATATATACTTATTATATTAACTATTTGCATTCCGTTTAGAAAAGGGAAATTTCGGGTCGTTGAGTCGTGTCCCATGAACACAACCATCTCTAGTTCAGCATCTATGCCACTTGCTCAACAGGCGACGGGTCTTGGTTAAACAGTTAAGTGAAACGTTGTTAGTTTGCCTAAGTTTCAAATGCAGGGAATAACTTTTGAAAGCAGTCGCAAGTTTAGTGCCAAAAGTTTTAATTACCACAGGCAAAAAGTTTGCTGAAATGAGCTTTAAATGAAACTTAAATCTGTAATAAGTGATGAGGCCAAACAGAGGTAACCGTGCAAGCGGATAATTTGTTGACAGTCTTAGCATCAATTGCCAAATGGTCAATCGTTAAAAGAACCTGTGCGGCAAAGAGTCGTTGACACTAATTAGCATTTAAAAGTAAGCAACAAGTTGCCACTGCAACAGCAACTATAACTTCAAGCAGGTTGCAAGCAGTTGCAATTGAAGCGAACATAAGAAACATGCTGCCAAGTGCAATAAATAACAAGTCTATGAATATCCCATGTAGATCTGTCGAAGAGCTCATCGCCAATCGCGAATCGCGAATCGCCAATCGCAACAAGATGCAAGATGCAGTGGCAGACACCGTGTGGCGGCAACGGACACAAAAATGTCAAATGTAAAAGCGAAACAGTCAAAGAGCCAAAATGGCAATGTTCAAAGCAATGAAAAGCGCAAGAAACCGAAATAACAAAAAAAAAAAATAAAAATACAAAATAAAATTGTATTCAACAATTCAAAAATTTGCACGCTGTTGTCGCTGTGTTTGGCTAACAAGCAGGAAGTGTCGACGCTTCGAGGCAGCCATAGTGTTGGCTGCTCTTTGCTGGAGATGCCACTGCCTCATCACGCACACAGACACATAAGCATACACACACACACACACACACACACACACACACACACACACACACTTAGTAACAATCACAAGCGACAAAAGATGCAGGAAGCAACAAACGATGTCGTCGTCGTCAGCGCTAACTTCCTACAAATTCCCCGCCGTCATGTTGGCGCCCAGGGATGATGCACAGCACCCACAGAGCGCGGGGTCGGGGCTGATTGCGTGAGCCGACACTATCTTAATCTTTCAGTGTCAGCAGCGCAGTCACCCCCAACCAGGCCGAGGGATGCCAAAGGATGCCGCGCTAAGCTGCTTCCTGGTATTTTATGCAATCTTTGCACTGCGCTAATCCTTCTACATTGACCAGTTATTGATCGACCATGCATTCCGACTGCAGTCAAAGTTTAATTACATAACTTGTGCTTCTCAAGCTAGAAGTTAAAGCTCACTCCTGGAATACCTACGTAAATATGTTCAAGGGATTAATCTCTCACTAAGTTAAATAGTTTGCCAATAAACAGTTCTGTTGGCTTCATTGACAGTATTTCTAATCAGTTACAGAAAACTTAACATGATATCTAAAACTTTGTGAAGGATAGCAAAAACTTTGAATTCAACTTTTCAACTTTTAATTACGTTCAATGGGCTGGCTTATCAACAGGTTGTCAAAAAGTAATTCCTTAAATGGATGATAACTTTCATTTCTCATGTCAGCCCGAGATTTATCTAACCAATGCAGTCGAGTGCCCTCGCTTCCCTCGCGACAGTTTTTTGTTTGCTTTGGAAGCCACTTGGGCTTGAGGTAAAATTCGGAAATTCAAATCTGCCAGTGAACTTGAATGCAAATCGAAATGCAAATTCAATTGCTCTCCAATCTGCTTTAAAAACACAAACCACTGAAAGTCTACTGCGGTTCATCTGAAGGTGTTGCTGGTGACGGCTGAAGTTGCTCTGCGATTGCATCTCGCCGTCAGCCTCATCTCTGTCTTGGCCGGTTGTCTTGGCTGATGTCTTGGCTGATGTCTTGGCTCAATGGAATTTCGCTTGCTTTTCCCACATTTGTGCGACACTCGCACAATTTATTTTGCTATGCAACTGCGAGTATCAAAACAATAAAAGCACTTAATGCCGAAAAGACGAAGAGATGAAAACTCGAAAAGTCGCTCAATGTTCGGTGTTCGTTAGTTAAACAGTTTTGCATGTGATTCGGTAATGGGGAGCAGCTCCCCCTCTGCTCCCCCTCTGCTACCCCTCTGCTTCTATCAGCTGCCAGTAGCATCAACGTGACTGGATCTGGAGTCAGAGTGCGGTTGACGTTGCGCAAGCGCATTTCAAGGTGAAATCGCCGGCATTTGTCAGACTCCGGAAATGCAGTTACAGTTGCAGTTGCTTTGGAAAACGTTTTAGCAGACAACATCAATTGCATTTTCAATGAAACTCAAACATAAAGTATCCATTCAATAATTGCGTTTTGACTCTAAATGAATGGTAGTTTATTCATTGGCTGATATTGAATGTTTACTGCATATGATTTTCAGTAACTGGTTTTTTTATAAACCCAAGGCAAACATTGATATTTTTATGCATACTGAAATGACTTATTATATTAATAAATATATTTATTTAAACAAAATGTTGCATTTCAATTGCAGTGGGGTAGTTGTTAGCTTAGCTAAATCTAAAACAAAGCTAAGAGGTTCTAAAGTTCGATTTTTAGATACAAATGTTTAAGTATCATTTAAAGTTTATTACTGATATTATTAATTAAGGAATACATAATATACCTTAACTACAAAATTCGATACAAATATTTGTATTATTCTTGGTCTATCTGTAGGATTACAACTATCTCATATCTTACATATTTATATATCAATTTATTATTGATCAAAGTATGCCTATCGGCGTGTCAAAGATTTTGCAAACTTTCAGTTATTTATGTGTAACCCGTTTTGAAATAGTGTATTATTATCCTCTCATATCATTATTGTTCCTTTTTGCACAATGTAAATAAATAAATTGAAAATCGCAACGAATCGGGTTCATAAAAATAATGCCAAATGCATTTCTGACCCGTAAATTGCCGACTAATTGAAAAACAATCGCTGATCACTTTGAGCAATTATCTTTACCAATTTTGGGACAGTTGATTAAACAGTCAAAACATTTAATTATAATGTTTTTTATTTTTTTTTTTAAATATAAGTATGTTAATGTACGCAACAAACACAACAAAGAATAATGATAATAATAAAAAACGAGCAGTTTAATATCGTGTACAACAATCAACAATCACAATAAAATTGCATTTTATGGTCGTTCGGACGAAGAGGCGACAATTTGCAAAATGTTTTTGTTATTTATTTTTCTTCTTTTTTTTATGGCCAAATTACGCAATCCGCTAATTTCCGATGCGTAAGCGTGACCGTAAAAGCTTTATAAATAAAAGATATAAAATGCTGACAAATAAGAATGCAAAATTATCAGTGTTGTTCGACCGCAATATACCCTGCCCAATGTCTTCGAGGTAACTGCATTTCACAAACATTTTACGGGCAGTTATCTGGACTGAAGATCTGAAGAAAACGCGTCACGAATTCGTAAAAAAAAAGTTCGTTTTGCCAACTATTGTACAGTAGAAATTAGTTCATAACCAACTTACAAACAATGTTTTTAGATACAATAATAATATTAATCGAAAGTTTATGAATGTGTGAAAAGTAATACATATTATTGGCAATAATAATTTCATAAGCAAATATTTAAATGTCGCCTTTAAGCAATTTCCACTGTACTTTTCAGTTATGCACACAGTGTTACAGTGAGCTCCATTTAAATACACACACCACACGCTCTTGTTGTAAACTTTACTTTGCACATATTCTCATTTATCATCAAAGTATTGTCGGTTTGTGTGAATGCATGAATGTTTACTATATGGGAGTATTTATGTATGTATGTGTAGATTGCCGCACAATGGCAACCTAAATTCGAATGGAAGGAAAATCCACAAGACGCGCACAAATTATTCAAATTGCCATTGTTAACATGATGCAGATTCAGGCCGAGATTTGCAGTTTTCTTATGATTTTCACTTTTCTCTAGCTCGAATTCGATCGTGAGCCCATTTTCCGCAGCAGTTTCATTTTCATTTAGATTCGTTGCCCCGAGGAAAGCCAAGTTGCAGCCGATCGCTTGGCCTGCCATGGCTCAAGTGTGGCATCTGGCAGCTGGGACCTGGGCGCTGTCGGCCCGACGATGGTAGCTGATGTCGCTGCCAGCGAGAGCGAAAGTGCACGACATTGGGCTCGGACTGGAGAGTAAGAGCCTTTGCTCTCAGTCTCGACCACATCCGACAACGGGGAAATTGTTGGCGCTGCTGTCTCAACTGCGACGACTCTGCCTCTGTCTCAGACGCAGACGCTTGTGCGGTAATAAGTTGATTGTGCGGTAATTTCGGTTTCACTTGCCCGTCCTACACAAAACGCTGAGAGACTCGGTTAACCTCACAGACAGTACACACACGAGGGCACAAACGGAGGTGGAGGTGAACGAGGAGGTCTGTTCATTATTGGCCAGCTCGCTGGCCAGCCACAATGCTACGGGCCTGGGCCACACATGCGCAATGCCCAAAGTCGCATCATCATCATCATGATCGCAAACCTCTCCCAATGTATCTGTGTGAGAGTGTGTGTGTCTGTGTGTGTGTGTGTGTGTGTGCCGCTAGCCAACTCTGTGCGACGATGCGACTGTGGCATCTATGTAGCTGGATTTTTTGTATAAATTGATGATGCGGCTGCATTGGTTCGTCAGTGAAGCATTTGATTTGGTCTAATAAACATCGGTGAACCGAGTCCGAGTCAGAGTCCGAGTCAGAGTTAAGAGTCAACTCGAGGATAAACAAAACGTGAGAATCTCAGCAATCCAACAGCATTGCAACTCATCCACATCCTAACACGAATCTCTTCTATATACTCCCACACCAATACACAGCACAGACCTAGGATTACTGTGACAGTGCAAGTGTGTGTGTGTGCTAACCCGTGCTAAACCCAACATCCAACAACCAGCAACCAACAACAGTTCCAAGAACGCGTCTTTAAATCCGTCTTAAAGCAGCCATGAAAACCTTCATCTTAATGTCCTGCCTGGCTTTGGCCGCGGCGCGCCCAGAAGCTGGCTACAACTATAACCGTCCCGGAGGCGGCGGTGGCTCGGGTGGCGGCTCCCACGGTGGCTCCATCGGTGGCTCTGGAGGATTTGGAGGTGGATCCGGTGGTGGTTTCGGTGGCGGTTCCGGCGGAGGCTTTGGTGGCAGTTCCGGCGGAGGCTTCGGTGGCAGTTCCGGCGGAGGCTTCGGTGGCGGTTCAGGAGGCGGCTTTGGCGGCGGTTCAGGTGGAGGATTCGGCGGTGGTTCAGGAGGTGGTTTCGGTGGAGGATCCGGCGGTGGTTTCGGAGGAGGTGCGTGAATCTCAGACCTAAACAAGTTTCCCAGCTAATTTTGGATAATTTTCAGGCATCGGCGGTGGTTTCGGAGGCGGCGGCGGCGGCGGTGGTGGTGGTACCACCTTGGTGCAAAAGCACATTTACGTGCATGTGCCACCACCAGAGCAGGAGGAAATCCGTCAGCGTCCCAATCTGCCAATTGGACAGGCTCAGAAGCACTACAAGATCATCTTCATTAAGGCGCCATCTCCTCCCTCGTACCAGGCACCAGTCATCCCACTGCAGCCCCAGAACGAAGAGAAGACTCTGGTCTACGTGTTGGTCAAGAAGCCCGAAGATCAGCAAGATATTGTCATTCCCACGCCCGCACCCACGCAGCCTTCCAAGCCCGAGGTTTACTTCATCAAGTACAAGACCCAGAAGGAGGCTGGCGGCATCTCTGGCGGCTCCGGTGGCTACTCAACTGGCGGCGGCGATGGTGGCTTCTCTGGTGGTGATCTCTCTGGCGGCGGCATCTCTGGCGGAGGCATCTCAGCGCCATCCAGCAATTACGGACCACCCGGCAAGTCCGGCCCCTACTAAGGAGTATCCTACTTGCAACAACAACAACACTAACGAGTTGAAGAATAACCGAAACATGAACACGAACACGAACACGAACCTCGAACTCACTGCAATCAGACACATACTCGGCTCAAGCTGCTGACTAGTCCTGTCGTTGACGCGCTAACAAAACTTCTCCTGAAATTACGCCCGAACTCAACACCACATCTGCAACTTGACCTAACTTTGGACGGGAAGACTAACCCGAAACGTGACGATTTTATTTCCTCTTTTGATATCCTTCAGACCAGGCTCTGCTGGAATCATTGTTGGACGGTTCTTTCGTTCATCTCTTTTGTATATAAAATATTTCCAACTATCTTTTCCAACATCAATTCCCACTTTCATCTCTCTCTCTCACTCTCACTCACACACTCTCCCGATTTGTCTCTGTCTCACTTGACCAACCCAAGATCCCCGAAAATCACATAGCTAATTGATGACAAGTGCCGGGTTCCCCGGGAAGGGAACTTCACTTGGCATTCAAGCGAAAGCGGAAGAAGCATCGGATGAGATGAAATTGAAGATGAAGATAAAGTTGATAGATCGGGAGTTGAGATATGCTCCATTCATAATCATATAAATATATCTATATATATATACTTTAATTATATTATTAGCTCTAAGTACTTTATGCACAATAAAAAAAACAACGGTGACAAAATTACGAAAAAAAACAACAACAACTTAAAAGTATTTATTTCTATAGCTCAGCTCAGCTGCACACAATTTCCCGAGTGAAATTTTTCCATTACCAAAATGGGCTCGCCTGAGCCTTCCTAAATTGATTTTCCTCCTTATCCTTTGGATTTTTATTGTTGTTTGCTATTCTAATATTTCTTCCCTCGTCCATGTCCATTGCCCCACATGTGGATTATTGACGTCAACAATGTCGTCGGGGCGTCACTGCAACCGAAGCGATAAGAATGAGTTGGCTATGGCTTCTATGGGTTCCTTTCGAAATGGAAGCTTTAAAAAAAAGCTGGCTGTCCTTGACTGATTTGCTCAGAGCTTTTAAGCCACCACAACAACTTTTCTAGTTGTTAAACAAAGACTGTGTTATCTTTGAGCCAGCCTAAAAACAATATAACTTAATTTAGCTACTCATAACTGAGTTATGAATTCAAATTGTATTCCTTACACGTCCGGTGCAATAGAGAGGGAAAACAAAATTAATTTAACACTCACAGCTGAACGGAAAGTGAGAAAACTTGTAAAGTTCTAAAAACCCACTAAAAACTAATTAAAAAGTAATTTCACGGTATTTCTCTCATAATTTAAACGTAATTTTGCCTTGACTCA
Organism: Drosophila histrio; assembly: GCA_958299025.2. Classification (NCBI taxonomy): domain Eukaryota; kingdom Metazoa; phylum Arthropoda; class Insecta; order Diptera; family Drosophilidae; genus Drosophila; species Drosophila histrio. Next base: position 14,452,134 of record OY282581.2, read on the forward strand.
TTTACTATAGCTTATATTTATTTTTTTTAATTTTTTTTTTATTACTGCATTAGCTATCGTTTTTTTCTCAGGCTATTTTCTTTGTCTAATCTGTGCTTGGAAAGGTAAATCAACGATTTCCGCCACACGAATCGAATAAGGAAAAGGAAGCAACCCAGGGCTGAGTAGGGGACAGCCATGTCCATTTTAATTAAGTTGACTTGTGTAAATGGTTTTTCTGCAAAGTTTCTGTTTGAACTTACACACAGAGAGACCACAGACCTACCGTGGTACAGTGTCTCCCAAGTGGATGCCCTTTAAAAATAGTAACAACCTTAACAGTTGTTTAATAGTGGGGAAACCCCCAGCGAGAGTTGAGAACTAGATACAAGCTGTAAAGAGAGTAGAGTCTTTAAGTGTGCCATCATATCTGATAATATCTGAATGTTTCAGCATAACCTCTATCAATTGAATGATTTTTTTCATTCATTTGATTATATTTTCTATTTGATTTTATTACATTAGATTTGTATACACTGATTTTTAATTAACTTTTTTAAAAGTTAACAGGTATCTAAACTATGTTCCACAAATACTAAGTTTGTTGTCTCTGATCAACGAATTGATTCATTATTATTTATTTTATTCTAGCCTTATCTATACATAGGGTATTACATATTCGGCACCCAAAATCATATTATTCTTATTTGCTTATTTTGCTGTTTTATTGTTAATCTTTTATCACGTTCCGTTTCGTTGTTGTCTCACTTTTTAAACATTGCAATCTGTATGTGTATGTGTTTTTGTTTTTTTTTTTTGTGTAATGTTTTTAATGCTTTAAATACACACAACGTTGTCCGGAGCTTCGCATTGTCATTGTCGCTCGAATTTCAGTTTCCTCCTCTTTGCTCTACACTTTGTCACTTTCACTTTTGTTTTGGTGCTGCCATTGTGGTTGGCGTTGCCTCTGCTGCTGTTACCTTTGGCCAGCAGGCGGAGCACAGTAACTGTTGTTGTAGGTGGCCCGAAGACATCAACTTGTGCTGCTTTGCTGCCTTTGTTCCCAGCCATATACAAATTTTTGGATCCGGAATCCGGATGTTTATGCAGGTGACGCCTCCAATGTTGACCCTACACTGGCTTCTATACGTTGTTGCAACATTGCTTATCAATGGTTGATTGGACACCCACTCACAGCCTAATGTTACGACAGCTGCTGTGGCATGCCCCTGACTTAGATCCAAAGCAGATTTTTAATTACAGTTGCTTCAGTCGTAAACTGTGAGAGGACAATAAATATGATAGGAGCAACTGCTGACAGCACACACTTGCAACATACTCGTATTTTAAGTGTTTCTAGCTTGGCCATTAAACTCCCAATGTGTTGCCAAGCCCCCCAAAAAGAGTTTGGCAATTTGAAGCTGGCACACATAAATCAGATATGGACACTGCACCACCAAACACCACCAGACACCACCTACCATCCACCGGATACTCGTAGATATTCTATTCGAAAAGTTCCGACCACAACATTGTCGCAGATAGCAGCGTTTTCAGGCTCGTTTCGTTCTGTTGTGGCATTTGGCAACAAAAATGCGGCAGTTGCCGTTGCAATATCCTTTGTCGTATGTTCTATGGGCGTAGCCCTTGTGGAAAATGCTTTACATGCTTTTGGCACTCAAAAATATTTACGTCCTTGTCTCTGATGAAAATTTTATAGTACGAGGACTCGTACGTAGTAAGACAGAATGTGCTTGTAATTTATATGTTTTCCCGTTAGACCCTGCTCGCTACAGCTGTTCATTTAGCAGTCTGCAATCCTGTGGTCCTGTCGTCCATCCGACCTGGCGACCTGCTTTGCTGGTACTTAGGAGCTGCAGCTCACAGTCTGTACTTGGGAAGTTCTTACAGGTTGCACTAGGACATTGAGGAGAGAAAATTGACAAATATTTCAAGTGTCTTTCCCTGACTTTACAATGTAGTCCAAGTACTCACTTGTACTCACTTATGTACTTGTGTTGAGTACTTTGTTAAAACCATTAAGATGCTTACCGCTATGAGATTGGGAAACTGGGAAAACCAATTAGGAAATCAATGTGAAATCGTAATTGTAAATTCCATCTAGATGTCTAGGTGAAAGACAAAGAGCAAATATAAACAACAAAGTTTAGCGTGTAAAACATTTAATGCTCTAACATTGCTATTGGTATATAAGTAATTGCAAAATATATGTTAAACTATAATCCCAGTTGAAACTCCATAAAAGCTGTTTATAATTCGAGATACTCTCTTTGTAAGGGTATGCTTTAAAAAATGGTGTGTGAGTCTTCTCACTAGTAAAACACCAAAACGTGCGCAAAGTATCGCGTGATGGATGAAAAATTATGTGACCTTTATTTATGTGGCATTTTCTTTTCGGGTCTGCTAATTTAGGTGCTTGGTATTATGATCTCTAAGCACTGGGCGGGGACGAAAACTCAGCATCGGACCTGGATTTTGGGCTTGAGTTGCTTCACTTAATTGACAGCTCTTGTTAGGCTTCTTTCGGCACTTCTCCAACTTCTTTTGCTTAAGGTTTATGACACTTTCGGCGCTATAATTGATTGCGCCATTTTCTTAGCCCGTTTTGTGGCCACGCCCCCGTTGCGGCCAGCCCGCAATAGCCTTAATTATAATGTATGTTAGTCGTAAAAGTAAAAGTCGCGTCACGTACAGTTACAGTAGACTCTGTACTACCACTGTGGTATGGAAACTGGGGAGCTGCCACGAGAATCCATCAAACTTGAGGTGCCACTCCCTCGTATGTTTTGCTACTTGGCTTTAATTTTATTTGTTTTTATCGCCCAATATGGTTCAGCGACTTGCCTTTGGTCAATGAACGGCGCTTTTTGTTCTTGACTAACACATTCTCTTGACTATTATTGTTTGGGTCAAATGCCAGCGTGTGCTCTCCAACTCCACACTGCTCCCTGAATTTCCAATGATTATTTTTTACGACTCATGGATTTTTACGATACTTTTGCACTCATTTAGTTATTTCTTTATTTTCTTTTTCTTTTTGATACCTGGAGAATTAAGTGCAAAAACCAGACTCTTGGCCCAGCAATGTAGCAAACTTTTGTAATCAATTTTGAATACAATTAGTTGTTGATTAGTTTAAGTCGCCGACATTGTCTTACCGCATTTATTATAAACTGCTTTTGGCTCGGCTGGGTGATTCTTAGATTAACGACTTTTTAATAATTTTTAAACATTTTTCTGGATTCCAGTTTCGTAATTGCTTTGCAATTAACACTGCCTTCCATTACATCGACTTGAGATATGCGGGTTGCCCGAGTTCAACAAGAAAGTTCAGGTTAAGCAACGGCCAACTTGCAACTGGCAAAGGGGGGGGGGGCTACCCTCAAGCACGCGCTAATCGATTAGCCAACGAGTTGATTAATAGTTTTAGATACAATTTTTGTGAATGTACAGCATTTATATCATTTTCATAAACTACTCAATTTTCTGGTCCATTAAACAAGTACAATTATTAGATGAAATAGTCGTATATATAGAGCGTCTTCCCTATTTTTGATAATTTCCAATGGTTATCGATCATTTAAATCGTTTTATACATTATTAGTTTCTTTTACTCATAATCAATGTATTCTATTAATCAAATATTTTGAATTTTCTACAGTTTAGACAATTTCCCCCAAATAAAAAAACTTTCTTCTGTTAATTTCGAAAAGTTTTTCGCTTAAACTATTATTATAAATAATTGTCCAAATATTTGTCAAAGAGAAATACAAAATGTAATATCTGAAAAATTTAATTTAAGCTTAAAGCTTTTCTGTTTATATCGCTATTGTGTCTGGTCAGTTCCCAGCAGCAGACAGTAAACAAATATAAATAAATCCAAAAAAAAACGGCGCAAAAAATCATTACAGCCAGTACAATGGTATTACAAGTCTTGCCCAAAATTGCAATCAAATGGTTTAATGCGCTTACCGCGCCTCTCGAGTCGCCTCCATGCGGGGGCAGCTGCGGAAGTTAGGGCCGCTTTTAGACTCACGTTTCGCTGATTGGACAGTTTGATGTCTAGACCGTTGGCCGACTCTTTCTTCTCCGAAATGTTTGTTGTGTTTTGGTTTTTTGACCAACTGAAAGATGAAAGTTTTGGTCGCGTTTCGTCATACTTTGCATTTGACATTTATCCGACATTTGCTTGAGACTTATAACTTTATGTCTCATGGATAACGATCATAGTGTGCGTCAAGTCCACAACAGGAACACCCAACAGATCTTAAATGCCAAATTTCCAAAATGTGGATGTATTTAGAGCACCCAAATTGTAACCCTTGCTTAAGTGAAATTGTTTTGCACTTAAATATCAATCAACTTTTGCCGCCCTCATCGCATTAATTAAACAAACTAAAGGGGCAGCCCGAAGGCATTGCTCAAGTCGACTTTATTTACAAATGCGACGTGCCAAGAAATTTAATTATAAATAATTAAATTTAATTAGTGAATAATTTGACAGAAAAGTTTGCACCTCGTTTTCCCCCGGGCTTTTAGCATGTTCGCTACCAGATTGACCGAGACTGGGGGAAGCCGTCTATTCAAATCAAAACTGAAATAATTCAACCCGTTGTTGGCGTCCCTTCAAAGCATATTCAAAATCATTTGTCAGTTTGACATTTGCCGCTTTCCTTCTTCTCCACTTTAATAGGCAATTCCTGGTGCTGGGCTAGTGGGAAGTTCCAGGGTGTGTGGGAGCAATAAAATGAAATAATTTTAATAAATTACAGCATGCAGTACATGAACTCATTTTTTATGTAAGCGACAGCCGCGACATTAACTTTTATGGGTGGACATAACGGCTGTGAGTAAAAATAAACCTAACCATAACCGTTACCGTTACCGTGAGCGTAACCGTAACCGGTTCGTGTGACCGCACAAAAAGTCAAAGTGTCAAATAGTTGATGAGATCTGTCAGCGCAACGCTGCAATTCCAGCTGCTGGCCATTAAACTGGCACCAAAGACAAAATCTAAAGCAAAAAAAAGAAAAAAACCAATCTGAAGAGACCAAAAAAGAAACAGCCGAAATATGACGACAGCGTCTGATGAGTTTATCATATGAAGATGCCACAATTCGTTGCACGATACGAACTCATAAATGCAATTTTCCACACACAAGTTGCGACTCTTACGAGTTACACAAGGAGTACGTAAATTGTAGCTAGTATCTAACATATGTAGTTAAAGCCATGATATAAATCCGACAATGGCCCCTCTAACAACTCAAAGTAACAGCAACCACAACTCGCATACCCTGCATTTAGTATATGAGTGAATGGGGCTTTAGAAGTATATTATTAAGTGTATTAGGAGCACCTCAGACTTGTTTAAGATATCTTCTAGTTAAGGCCAAGTTACTTGTTACATTGATATGCCACACATCGTTGCTAAGCAGCAGTCTATTTATAGCTGCTACATTCAATGTATGCGTGTACAACGGTGCGTATCATTAATGAAGTTTAATCACACGCAACCCCAAATGCAGTGAAACGCGGCTTCCAATATCCTCGTTAGGGGCTCGTTAATATGTAGCACAAAAACAATAGGCACTTCATAAACAAAAATGCCAAACATGTCTGTTAAATGGAAGCCAAGGACTATCGTATCTTATACAGTGATTCAATTCGATCTCCTACAATGCTGACGTTGACACAAAAAGGGGCAATTTACGATTGAACTGTTACCACAGGCCATTGATTTTATTCATATGCCAGTTGCCAGTTGCCAGTTACCCATTGCCAATTGCCAATTGCCAGTTCCCAATTGCCACATATGCCGCACGATACAGTTACATGTCTCATATGTAAATATGGCCACCATATCTGCGCGATTATGCGATAAAAATTCAGTTGGGGCAAGTTGGGTCTGCGCTTATTCCCATCAAAATTCAATCGAACTTCGCAGATGATACGCTTATTGGCAAGATGCTCCAAACACTTGTGTATCCATGTGGCTTTCTGCATGATTGGCACTAGCCATTAGCCGTCAAAGTATCAGCCTCCATGCATATCGATAAGATTGACAAATATATAACTTAACAGTTATGTCGTGCATTCACTTTCAGTGCGAACATTCTAAGGTGAACACGTGATGAGCTCATCATAAAACTAAACTGAAACGATGCCTCGCATTCAGCTAGTTATGGCTTATTACATCATTTGCCATTTGGGCATAAAATGTATACCATTTGAAGGTTAGAACAAGCATTTGTTTATTCTCCCATGCGGAGTGCAGGTAAAGTTTGTGCAACTATGGTATTTATTGGAATTAGGCTGCCATATCGAATGGAGGCGTTCCTCATACAATAATTGTTATGGCCTAGAGACATTTAATGTGGTGGGTACAACAGCATCTTTGAGTAGCAATGTATACGACAGAAAGATACCCTGCGGCGCATGATAATAATAATAATATATAGGCACTAAATTGTAATAACGAAAGTAAGTAAAATCATAGGATTCCCTACGCATAATTTAATTGGACAATTATTCTGTAACAAACTAGGAGAGTATCTAATAGCAGAGAAGTCTTATCCTACTATTAAACACACATTTAAGCAACCTTTTTATAACTTTCATAAGAAAAAGGAACTGGATACAACATTGTCCTCAATAAGAAGTTATTTCCGTTGCTTTGCTATATCGCAGAAGAATGGCATAAACACGGATTTTATTGACAAAGTTGTGACACTCACACATACTACTCACACCTACAGAAGCGTACTCTCCCAGACATAGTTGAGCAGACACTTGTGAACTGGGCAACGTCTAATATTTATTTTGCTTTTTGCGCTGTAGAATCAGCTGTGCTTTTTCAATTATTTATGTGCTCATAATTACTCAGAGTAAAGCGTATGTGACACAGTGGAGGTTAAAACCCTGTAACCTAAAGACAACTCGTTAATGTCCTTAAAGATGCAACTTGTCTGAAGATGTCTTCGCTTTGATAAATTAGTTGCGAGTCTTTGCTTTGCTTCCGTTTCGTATAAATAAAGTTATTTGTTGTCACCGTTTTAATGGACACGCCACATTAACACTTGCCGGATGCCAGATGCCAGACCTAACTCTGGCACAAAATGTGATTTTGCGGTACGGTGAGTTGATTAGATACCACCACATGCGTCTGTGGCAGCTCGTAAAAGCAAACAACGTCGAAATGTGTGGTGGTAAATAGATGTGTCCTTAGGTGCATGAACTTTGAACCGCAGAAATGTCAAAGTATCTTTCGAAATGTCAATGGGAGGAGCGGGAGTAATCTGAGCTACATTTGCTTGGCTAAAACTAAAATTAAGGCTTTATTACATCTGTTCTTGTCTTGTTTTACTTGCAGATGATTAAGATGATGTTGACTGTTGTAATCGTATTCACCAGCTGCTGGCTTCCCTTTAACATTCTACAGGTAGGTGTTAACCTCGAATGGACATTAAGCTTGAAATTCTTGATTAATTATGGCACTTTGTCTTCTTACAGCTATTGTTAAAGGATGTGGAGTTTATCGATTGGAAACCACTTCCCTATGTATGGTTCGCATTCCACTGGCTGGCCATGTCGCACAGTTGCTATAATCCTATCATCTACTGCTATATGAATGCGCGTTTCCGCGGCGGTTTCCTTCAGATTATGTACCGCGTGCCCGGCCTGCGTCGTTGCTGCTGTTTGCACCGTTATTTGCGCAACCGTGGTGAGCGCAGCTATGAAGCAACTGGTGAGATGAACTTCAAATACTACAATCGCCGAAATGGCGATGGTCTAGTCAGGAAACCTAAAATACGCATTAGGTGCCTCCCTTCTCTCTAGTACAATGTTTATTTCAAAAATCTAATTGTCTTTACGTTGCTGAAGGACAGTTCTAGGCTGCTCACGCATGTCCTTGCGGTAGTGTGTTCCTTGACTTAGCGTAGACTACTTGTAATGGCAATGCATGATGCACTCAGCACCTACATACATACATATATACATACTTAAATAAGCAATCATTTGAACCACTGCATGCGTAATCACACAAATTATGATAAGATACGAGTTCTAGTTAATTATAATTTAAGCTGAATTTGCATGCTGTTTGTCAATTTATTATGTTAATTGCTGTTGTCGTCTCTCTGTATTTCGATCAACTGACACGCAACCTCCACATTCATATTCACATGAAAAGGAACCGAAGATGCATTCCACCTACATCGTGTGAACACCTGCACTACCTACATCAGCACAAGGCGAAAGCTGCGCATGAATTCTATGCAAATGGTGAGTAAACAGTCACATTCAAATGAAATCGTACACAATAATGAATTCAACTAACACTCCCCCAGAGCCAATTTTCATGTGCAGAGACCACTGTCCTGCGGTAGCTCCCGACTCCGCAGAGGAGTCACAACCAAGGCTCCAGCCGCGGACCGGCCACAGTGCGTTTCGCTTGAAGGGATCAAACTCCATGAGCTCGACACAGTTTTGAATGTTCGAATATGAGATGAAACCAAAGATGTGCTGAATCTCCATTGACATAAATAGCTATTCGTCTATGTGCTAAGTGTTTTGTAAATGTTAACTCAATGTAAATGAATAAAATATGTATATTAAAGTTATCCCTAAATAAATGTGTATAGAAATAATAATTTTATTTGTTAATTGTATAAATTCTTAACATTTCGTCTTATATGAATTAGTAATAGAAATAATGATGACGGTGCGTGTGGTGAAATTAAATTTATGAAAGTGCACAAAAGTATGCATTACTTTATAACAAATATTCAACATGCATTTAAGGCATGTCAACAACTGTTGCATACTTTTATGTGCAAAATGTCTGAAATAGTCCCATATCTAAAAACAATGCTGACCGACTGGCAGTGATTTTTTGTTTTTCTTTTATTATGATATAATCAACAGGCAGAATTTAGGCAGTGATTGGCAATCACGAGTGCAATTGTTATTTAGCAATATCTCGCCTGGTATGCAAGGTTATCCCCTCAATGTTTAATCATTGATTGGCATTTGGACAAAGAGTGATGTCAATAGATATAAATTATCAAAAATTTAATTTAACGGCTGGAATATCACAATTCAAAGTTGTTTGAGTGATGGTTTAATTATGTAGCAATTTGTTACCGATGATTGTTGACTGGTTTCTAGTATCTATTGGAAAATTCGCAATTAACATTAAATATCTGCAGCTAATATTCAACAAATTAAACTAAGCACTAGATGATGACTACGAAAATTTAATTTATTGGATATCTATAAAAATACGAGCAGAAAACACTTGAAAAATATAAGTATTCAATTAATTCCTAGACTATTACGTGTATACTATGTACGTAGAAAAATCACTTGAGTGTTCATATCTTAATTGTTCCCGTTCGATTACCATATGCGGCACCTGGGCTGAGCCGGATTCATTGGTGTGCCCGGAGCACATTTGAAGGTGCGAGCAAACTCCTCGGAATTGGACAACACACCCTTGAGACGTATCTGGCCAGGACAATGCGAATCCTCCAAGGCAAAGCGTGATGCAGCGGGCGTATATGTCTCACACCAGAGATTGCCAAACGCAATGAAGAACAGTTGTTCGTGCGTATAATGCTCCAGTCCGGGCAGTTTCAGGCGTTCACGGCCCACCTCCTTTACGTAGAGCCGATATGCCAGGTAGGCCTCTCGCATGCCACCATTGTCCGCAATGTTTTCACCCAAGGTCAGCTCTCCATCAATCTGTAAGCCAGACAAAGTGTACAAATGATTGGTCTGCTACTGTTTCCGTTGCCATACTAACGTATTCTCCAATATCCGACAGATAGTAGTGACTGTACTGGTTGACAAAGCAATCCGTGCGATTTACGTACTCATTGATTGTCTGGTTCGACCACCACTCCACCATATTGCCAGCTCTATCAAATCGTCGCCCACTGTCATCGAATCCGTGCGTCAGTTCGTGTCCCAATATGGTACCAATCGAGCCGTAATTCAGGGCTCTAATAGGGATGCGTTGGATGCGAACAATGTTATTGAGTGGCTTTCTTAAGGGATTAATTGGCACAACATGAAGTGCAGAGTGCAGGGTGCAAAGTTCTGAGTGCTCATAAATGTGACCAGTGCTGTGCCCATTGGTTGGACATCCATCCAACTTACTCAAGTCCAAGGTCATAGAACGGATACTGCAGAATGGCAATGGGCACCGCTTCAAAAGGAAACACCAAACCACAGATTAAATGGAAATAGAAAAACGAGCACGAGCGTGTGGATGTCGTAGGACTTACTTATGGCATTCGATTGAAAAGTATGAAATGCGTTTACATTAGAAGGCGATGTGGCCCAGCCAATGGGTTCGGGTTGGTCCATATCATTGATTCTACCCAACATTTGCCAGTGCACAAATCCCATTAGGTTCTCCAGATGAGTGCTCGCATTAATCTTTACTCCTTCGTAGTACGCATTGAGTGCTGTATCATTTGTCAGCCAGGAGGGGAAGCCAATAAAGCTTTTCATTTCGGCCGACTTTTGCATTGTCCGACGCTTGGTTATCGCATCCATCCATGAGGTTGCACGCACCAGACGATCAAATGAACGACGTATATCGCTCAGCATGCGCTCCACCCGTGGCAGCGTCTCCCTAGTGAATCTCTCATCAGCCAGGACATAACTAACAGCCATGCCAAATAGTGTATTCACCCCGTGGGCACAGTACAGGGATCGGGGTGTGCTGCCCTCGGTTCCAATCACCAGACGCATATACTCGGCATGCAATAACCTCATGTCACTCGTCGTATGCAGCACCAGCTCCTCGAGAGAGCTCAGCCAGAGATAGGATTCAATGTGCATCGCTGGGGTCTCCTGCAGATACTCCACAATGCTCTGCAGATAGAATATATCCGGCTGGCTGGTTATAATGGTGATATTACTGGCCTCCAGATTAACAGCATGTTTTGTTCCCGCCAGAATGAGATTCATGTAGCGCATCCAGATTGGCATTGTTTGTGGTGCAATCTTCTTGTCCGTTTGATTCTGCAGATCTATTAGTGAAATATATACAATATCATCCGCAGGATTCTTGGAGGGTTTTGTGATGTTTTCGGCCTCTTCTTTTAACTGAAAGCCATCAAATTAATCAAACTTAGAAGAGTTTGCATATGTTAATCACTCTTACCATGTGAATCTTTCGGGCAACTTTCACAGCTTGTTTCACCAATTCCGTTATACCCAATGTGGCCTCGTCCTGGTTAACATCCGGATCCACATAGATCAAATATTTCTCAATAACCTTGCGAACATAGTGTAAATAGGCGGACATGCCAGAACTGGTTTGCTTTGCGGCCTCCTCCTCTTCCGTCTCATGATTGTCGGGGTCGTCGTTCTCGTCCAGATTCTGCATGACAATGTTTTTCCTGTGAATCTTTCGGAGCATCTTATGTGAGTCATCATTATTGCTAAGAAAAATCAAAAATGAGCTAAAGCTTGGCATATTTAAGCCTATAATATACAAAGGAAATGCGGATTCCGTTTCCGGTGTGCCGAGAGCAATTCGATTGAGGGTGCGATTCAGTGGATCGGGAAACACATCGAAGCCAACAATGAGATCCAGACTAAGATGCCGCTTAATAGCTACAATAGTATCCAGCCAGTTGAAACTTATATTAGCCGTATCATACCTTGAGCTACTGCTCAGAGTTAGGTTTAAGGCGGAGGGCAGCAGGAGCAGCTTGAACCGTTGCATATACTCAACGAGCGGCTCCAGATTACGCTCATCGAGGAGTTCGGTGTCCATGCAGGCTTTGTACATGGTCTTGGCCATGCCCACAGCTTCTGGCTCGTTGCTGCTGATGTTCGACTTAAGAAACTCGCGTACCACACGCATTATATGCGCCTGGCGTTCCCGGAACCAATCATTGGAGGTCGCCGAATCGGGACGTGGATGTTCGTCGGCCCATCGGCCACAGGTGAATTTGTAAAAGTCCTTGCAGGGATCAGTCTGTTCGTCCATGGCGTAGATGAGGCTGGCCGCTGTGCGGATGCACTGCTTACTACGGCATATACTATTAGATTTCTTAACTGAACCAAAGATTGACTTTAAGATGACATTTGAAACCGGAACAGTTTTCAATTACTACTCACAAGTTATGCTTATCACTATGATTGTTATCAGCAAAATGATTACCAGCGCCGCCAATCCACCCAGTACGACCTTGTGATAATAACTGCGGCGGAACCTAAAATTAAAATATATATTTAGTATAATCGTTAGAGTAATATATTCATACATTGCACAAACTTCGACTGCACGCCAATAAGGTTTGGACTTATGGGCTGGTATGGTAGATGTTTGCTCCGGGCACTGTCTGCATGTCCGTTGCCACTAACAAAACCAGGATCAGCTATCAGTTGGCCGGACAATAGACTCCGATTGGCTGCAATGAATGAACTCCCATTACACAATTATATATAATAAGTCAGAGCTGTCAAACCTTATAGAATTACAGTTATATTTTCTATGCAATTTTTACTTATACCGAAACAATTTATTAACATTCATTTGCCTGTTGTTGTCAATTTAATTGTCCAACGACTCGCCCCCTATTTGTGGTCGCATAGCTTCCTAATCTTGATCCATTTACTGTGGCGTCATTAGGCAGGCTTCCCCTGTCCATTCCGACTGTCGTGCAGGTCTATCCTTTTGTTTGGACAATCCTGGACACTGGATACGTGTGCACTAATCGCATTTTTAATGCATACACCTGTCACATTCAACTGGCCTTTTGCAGCAAATGCATAAACCACATAGTCCTGCAATTGGTTCAATGCACTGCGATTGTTTTGCGTGCTCGACGACATTAAACTAATTTGAAACCCTGCCTGATATGTCTACAAATCCCAGGCGGGCAAGCAAACATACTACATATTAATGATAATTATACAGATACTTCTACTATCAGTGGTTTGCATATGCACATCACATGACCTCAATCAAGGAGCTTTAGCTAAATACAATTAGAAGTCTTCTGATCGAAGCCCCTAAAATGGTTAAAGACTCTTCGGCAGGTTGAATAGTAGCTGTGAGAAATATGAAATATCGAAGCAATTTATCTATTGTAAAACTTTTATGTATTTAACCCAAGCGTTAATAATCAAAAACTTTTCGCTAAAACAAAATTGTACAAATAAATTTAATAATGTCTGTAATATTATCAGCTTTTGGTTATAAACCCTTTGACCTAGAGGTCAACATATACGGCTTAGCTGAGGACGTATCTCATTTAAGCGACCTAATGAAGGAAGTCGTAAAATTTAAGTCAAACATCGTTGATCCTTGGGAGAGCATTATGGAAATATGGGCTGGCATCGTATCATTTTTAATCGCCCTTCTGCTTATGTCATATATATTAAAGTGGCGGAAAGGAAAAGCCATAGATAACACAATGGATAAAAAGGAAAAACCAAAAACTGTGCAAGAAATAAAGTTGAAGCTGGACGAGAATAAGGAAAAATTAAACACACATATTCATTCCGATGAATACAAATCTATAGAAAATCGAATAGCCAAGAAAAATGAACCAAAATCTATGCAAAAGGATATTAGCAAATTAGAGTTTGAGCTGGACGAGAAAAAGGATAATCTAAAAACTGGTCAGACCTACAATCATTTCATCGAATATAATTCTTTTGACAAAAAACAACCAGAAATTATTCAAAATGAGATAAAAATAATAGATTTTGAATTGGATGAGAAAAGCGAGAAATTGAAAACAGATCAAACCTCTGATCATTCCCACGAAGATAATATCACTTTGTCGCCAACTTTAAATAGTAGAATCGAATAAAATTCACCGAAAACCATAGAAATTATTTCAAATTATTTTAATATAAATATAAACTGGATCTTGTGTTTCTTATTGATATTATTATGAATTAAAGTATTTTTAATAGTTCTAAGAATATTATATTCTATACCTCGAAATGTGTCATTTTATTGCAACAGAGCTTATGAATAATAATCGGTTAATCTAAGTCGGAGGAGATGTTTGCGGATGATGAATCACGTTTTATTCATCACTAAAGAATATTACGTGTCTAAAACTAAATTATGTTAATTAACTACCATTAATTCATATTTTAAGAGAAGACGTGTAAAAAAACTATAATTTAGTTTAAACTCTAGTAGACTAGAATCTTACATATAATGTTGAATGTTTAAGTTGTAATAACCAAATGGCAGAATTAAACTCCCTTTACTTATAAATTAGATTTATTGGCTTACCCGGCGTTTGAAGGCGTTGCAAGGGCAACGGCTGTTGCTGCAAATTCTCATCGAGGAATCCATTGTTGGAACTGCCCGTTGTCCAGATGCGATTACGGGTATTGTGCTGTCCAGCATCCATATTAGACTCGAACTATAGTTAGTTGATCTTATATAATTTATTCATTTTCCATGTGATTTTTCCCTAGTGCAGGTGATTTTTTTTCCGCTTTAAAGCATTTTAATAAATTCAAATAAATGTTCAAGTATCACATTAATATGCGTAGGCTGTCGCTGAATGTAGTTCACATTGCCACACACATGTTGCGCATACAAATGAAGAGTTGCAGCAGCTTTTTAGAGAATAGCACAGTCTCGCAATGTGGGCTCGATTTTGTATGATGATTTCCTATGACTTTTGCTCTCTATTTAGCCGGTTGCATAATTTCTCATAATGCAAATCAATGGAAAATGTGAAAAAAGAACCGCAACTGCAACGGCAACATATAATAAACAAAATGAAGACCAGCACTGCCACTTGCAACACAACGACTGAACTCTCGACTGCCGGCGTATTAAAGCTGTGTTGCTGCCGACAGAAGGTTTTTATAAGGCCGCTCGACCGAGCGACAGCAACCAAATAACAACAATAACAACAGCAACAACAGCGACAACAACAAGAAATCAGGCAACCACCATTAACTCCTTTTGCCATGCAAATGTGCTGCGGCAATTACTAGACACCACTCGCCATATGACCAGACCCATGGCCCAGACCCATGGCAAAACAACAACAACTATGTGATTGTCTGACTGTCTGACTGTCCTATACATTATTATACCCTTGCCAGGAGTTTGATAATATACACTTTATTATAAGCTTTGCAAATGTACATAAACTGCATTAAATGTCTCTGCTAACCGTAAACCTTAATGATCAGACAACTTATTTGCATAAATCAGATTTTAGGTTAATAGTTCACTTATACTTAGAGGAAGAGCATATGGGCTTCTAAGTATCTTCAATTTTTAGTTTTGTCCGATACATTATTGCTGAGAGTGTGGGTGCAAATCAAAACAGTACAGTAAATATAATTTTCGATTGAAATAAATGTGGCGTAATTGGGAAAAGTCCATTAGAAGTGTAACTTAGGGTTAGTCAGTCCGAGGGTTGCCTCAACCTTGTAATTGATAAATTCTTATAGCATGTATATATATAGTCTTTACGGTATAATGATTAATGGCTCATTTTACTGCTCGCATTCTGCTGCAATTCTGGATGAAGACAATTCAATAGTAATTAAATGACTATTTTATATCCCAACACATATATATTGTTCGACCTAACTTTGACATAGTTACATACATATTATAGTGTTAAAATCAATAAATATTATCGATTTGAAGAAGGCACGTGGCCCACCAAACAATGCCCCAGGCAACACGACAAACAAATGGAAATGCAGCGAGTTAGACCAACTGGCATCGCGCATACGCCTCATTCTCCCCCGAATAGTGAATAGCTATTGTCACATGTCCCATCGTGAATGTTTACACACACTGTAAGTAATTAGTTTACTTAGCGAGCGCACAGAATTATTATTAGTAAGTAAATACATGTTAACATGCAGTTGAGTTCAAATATGTGTAAAAGAAAGAAATACATTACAAGTATGTTTTTTAAGAGTTCAAAGAACTCTACACACACAAACATTTTTATTTGAATATATTTTTATTTTGCGCGTGATATTTAAACATAATTTTTAAAATAGCATTTCATATTTATACATATTATCCTTTTTTTTTCTTTTTTTGCAGCTAAATGTAAACATAATCTAAGGCTAATTACTTGCAATTATACTAGAATTTACACGGAAATAAACAATACAAAATGGGAGAAACTATGACACGAATATTTAAGCATAAACGCAGCGTCAGTAGAGTTAAAAAGATTTTTTAATTAATTCTAAATTATATTTTTAATTGATGGCTCTTTTTTCTTTTTTTTTTTCTTATGTGTGTTGCAATTTGCAATCAAGTATTATCAGCATTATATATTAGATATAAGTATATAAGTAAATGTTAAAGATATGTTTTATGTGCATATAAAACAACTAGTCTACGAATTGTTAAACAAAATCCCCCTAGACAGTTTGGCCTGCCATTCTGTGGTGGGTAGAACTTGTTGCTGTAAGTAGAAAGAAATATCAATAATTATAAGCAAAGTAAAATAGCATATGTAAAAATTCTCGATCTAGTCGTTTTCACATTATTGACAAGCGTCTTTATTATTTATGTGTATGAGAAACTCAAAAACAGTTACCATTCCACTCATGTAACAACAAACGTTTCCTTTTTTTGGAGATTCAAATATTTCGAAAGACGTCCAATAATTTATATACTTTTTAATTATTTCATGCGATTTAAATATTAAACGTATTTACATACATACATATATTTATATATAATCGCAATGGATCGGATTTTTGGAAACGTCAACAATAGATTCAAGAACGTCGGTAATATGGAGGGTAAGCGAATGGCCCTCAAACTCGTTGGATTCTATGCCGTGGGCTGGACTCTACGCAAGCTTCTCAAATGAACAACAATTTCATGCTGTCATTGTAAATTTTATGTTGGGAAATTCAAAATTTTGTGAATTAAAATGGTTCAAGATTTACCTCAAATCACATGTGCAGAAGATGGCTGAATTCCAGATGGTGTCTCAAGGGCTACTGTCGACAGAGAATTTGCTCTTTATCACACATTTGCAGCACGAGGGTATCTTGAAGGGTTCGTTGGCCACCTCAGGTTGGCCAGTGCTGACATTGTTGACCGTGGCCAGGTGACGTATCACGTAATGCTGCTTACAGACGGGCACATAGTTGTTGGGGAAACTGTCCAGAAACTGGCAACTCTCGCCATCACGACTAGATATAGTTTAGTTTAATTATGGGATTATAGTTTAGTACATGATAGTATACTCACTCGCACTCCTCGATGAGAATACCCTGTTTGAATTCGTCCGTATTGACAATGTACTGCCAGGAGAGATCCAATCGCTGCCCGAGTTTTGGGTACAAATACCTCACATGGCTGTTGCACAGATATTGTTCATCGTCGTTGATTCGAAGTCCCACATCCGTGGGCTGTGGCTCGTCGCTAAAGAAATTGGCAAATCTGCGAGACAAGATGCCCTTTAGGCCGGATAAGTCCGGGTAGTTGTTGACCTTGGTGCAGAAGGAACGGCTCTGATTGAATCCATCCACACACTGATGATCACCCGTATTAATGGATGCCGTTGTAGGCTGTGTGGGCCGATATTTATCTATAGAGTCGGGAAACACGATAACTGATGTTAGGCAAGCGCCAAGGGAATTGGAAATATTTCGGTTTAGTTGTAAATTGTATATTCAGTGTATTCTGTTGTAGTTTCATAGATGTTGCAAGTGTCGTGTGGGTACTTACTGTCCGAGATGGGGCGACGCGGCGTTGGCCTTGGCAATTGGGGATTCTGTGGCTGCTGATGCTGCTGAGTTGTGGTCTGTAAAGAGACGAGGGGATCGTTAAAGACGAGATTCAGCTTGCCATCCGGTGATCTCTGCACTTTGAACGATTGTTGTTGATGGTTCAAGCTTTGATACTGATGATAGTGCTTGGGCTTGGGCTTCGTCTCTGCCTGAGACTCTGATTGCGATTGATACTGAGATTGAGATGGAGACTGTGGCCAAGAGTCGGATGACGCTGGCTGATCACTGAGCATTGTGGATATGGATGGCATGAAAGATGCATCGTCCGTGCTCGTCGTCTGTGTGTGTAAATTTTGCGTTAGTTTTAGGCCGAATCAAATCCAAGTCACACACAAACACAGATACGGTAAGTTAATGATATATGATATATGTATGTATGGATATGATCATGCATTTGTTGTGGCTTATGTGGTGTTGACTTACATTAAAAAGCATCACACCTTCGCCATCGTGTACTTTGAATATGGAACGAACACGCTCATCGATATCCTCGGCTGGCAACTGAAGTGAAAATGGCAAACGAAAAGTGGGAAAACGTTTAGTTTTCAAGTGCAATTCAATTGACAAAATACAGAAGAACAGAAAGCCCACATAACAAAAAAAACACAAGTACAAAACAGAATAGTAAAATCGTAAAGCACAAGCACATCCATCTGAACAATCAGATTATGAATTTCACACCTCCACCTCCACCTCGCCTGCCGGCTGCTGATGCTGCTGCGGGGTCTTCCACTGCAGCGGCGTCTCTGTCTGTGCCTCATCCTGTGGCTGCTTCTGTGTCATGTTGCGCATGACACCCATGAGATTGTCGGACAGAAAGGGCGTCAGATCAATGGGGCTGTTAGTTGCTACAGCCGCTGCCTCAGCTCCTGCGTCGCGTCGCTTTGACATTTCACTATTGATACAAACTATCTGAAAGATACATGTGGAAGTTTTTGTTTGCTATTGATCAACATTGCCAAGAGTACACAAGCGAAAGAGATATAGAATGAGAGCGAGGAAGTTAGGAAAGAGGCAGGATGACTCCCAGCCGAAATTGGCCAATAGCCGATAATATCACGCTAATCACTTTGGCAACTACAACAACTACTTTTGGCAACAGGCCGTTAACAACGACAACAACTACATCAACAATAACTACTACAACAGAAAATTACCCACGCTTGATCAATCAGCATGTGAATGTGAATGTTTTGAGACGACATTGCTATGATTATTGCAACATGAGGGGAACTACAAATGATATTTCATGCTTGTATTTATATGCATAAGCGTACATATTCTTCATACAACCATAATGAGATTTATGCGCAATGATTTTTTTTTTTTTTTTTATACTTTAAAACGGCTCCATTATTGTTATTATTATTTGGCACCTGCCTTGAATGAGACATGCGCGATGACGAGACAACAGCATTAAATAAATTAACATATGAACTATAATACAAAGACTCGAAACAGTTGTCAATATGCGTGTAAATATAGAGTTTCCGAAGACGCAGATCTGTCTTTGTTCAACACATGTCTGGGCCTTAGTTATATGACTAAGATCGCATCCTACTAATAAATCTTCAGCAAACTGACATTGTTTAGCCGTAGCTTCAGTAATTGACAAATTCCCGACTTATAAAATACTTTATACAGATCTTATCAATCTTCGCCAGAATATTTTCTCACACAATTAAATGAACTGCATTCATGTCGATTATCACGCAAATTTATAATGTGTATCTTATTGTAATTTAAACTATTATGTTCTATTGGAATTGATGATTGTCAGTAAGATAATCTACTCTGAAATTCTGGGATAGCCTTTGAACGCTCATCCCAAGATCCACATATGTATGTTTGTATCTAAATGCAATTAAAATAGTCTGGGAAACTGCGTCAATCAATAACTCTGTATATCGTGCTATTAAAAATATTATTGCCATTTGTTTGGGCATTAATTAAGTCAAAGATCAAAACTTATAGAAATATACAACAATAGAAGTATATACATACATATGTTAGCGATTTTAAACGGCTTTTAAAATGACTAAATAAAACACGATGTTTACCCTTTACTAAGTAGAATTGTTTGCTGTCTTTAAGACTAACCATAGTAGACACTGTCTTATGAACGCTATTATTATCTTAATTATTTTTGTTAATAATTATTTTAAACGGTCAGTCCACAAACCAATTAGATGATCTTAAGCTAAACCACAATTTATGCATACACATATGTAACTATTTATATTAATTACATGACTTTTTACACAGAAAGCGGAGTATATTTCCCACTAAACATGCTCAGGCAGAGGCGTTTAATGAATACAAATAAAAACATAAATAAATAATTATTTTACTCACCGTCGTGAAGAGTGCGAAGAGCAGCAACATTATTTTGAGTAGTTTCCACCAAAAGGGAGGCATTTTAATTGCTAGGGGTTTTGTTTTTCCAATTAATTTCGAATATTTACAGGGTAATTGGTAGTCGGTGTACTCAGCTAATTTGTTTGCCCGGCGTGTGTTCGTTTGTGTGTGTGTGCGCTTTACGTAGTATATTTAATAAACAAACTGGCACGACTAAAATTATTACCGGGCTTTATTTGTCTTTGTTGGTGTTGTTTTTGTGACTGCTTTTTTTTATTATTATGTGTTGTTATTATTGTAGTTGGTGTCGAAGCTGCTGTCTGTGTCGTTGTAGTTGTCGTTGTCTTTATTGTTGTTTTTGTTGTTGTTTATAAATGTTTTCAGCCGCCTTTTTCGATATGTGTTGCTTATTCCGCTTTGTTTGTTTCCTTTTCACGTTGTCGAAACCGATACCAGGCCCTGAGAGGCACTTCGCTTTATTCGCTTTGGTTTTCACTTCAGCCTTTTTATTATTTTATCTTCGGTTTTCTACTGAACCGTTGCAAGAGCAAGGTTTTCTGGAAAAGGCACAATAAAGGAGCTGTTGGCCCTGGGATGATCTTGCTCAATATGAAGCCCAGTTAGCGTGATGCAAGCGCTTTTATGCAGCCGCTATTGCTTTGTTGTTAAGCTGTTATCGATTTCACAATCTAGCGTCTCCTCCAAAGCGCACGAGGGGATTTTCCGAATAATATTTAATTTTATTGTGGGAGACGCGCGTCTTGAATCTCTAGATATCGTTTAATTTCTGATGCATATTGGTGGCGCACACGGGCGAGAGCAGGCGCAAGAGCGAGAGCACACGACAACGATACAACAACACACGCTTATCGATGCGCGCGACAAGAAAGCAACTGATCGAAAAGTTTAAGTAGAAGTTCACTTGAGCTTCGACAACTTACAAATGCAGCTTTAAGCAAAGCTTGGCGAGCGAAAGAGTAAGCACGAGCGCAAGAGAAACAGCTGCAGAGATTAGGCAAGAGAGAGTGAGAGAGGGCGAGCGTTTGTCTTGCATGTCGGCAGAGAGCGTGACCGCTTTGGTTTACAGCTGTTTGTACCCTTTACTCAACGAATCGAAAAGGACTGCACAATCAAATTGTGCGAATCTGTGTACCAGGAAATGAGAAAACTAAACTTTTGTACCAGAAGTATGTAAGTTATTGTTTATTACATTTGATTTATGCATGTTTTATGCTTCTTATTGTATATGCCTGCAAGCTGCGCATAATTTCAGCATATACAGGGTATTTTTAAGTCAATTACTGTAAGCTTAACCATTTCAAATTGTTTTCTTTGCTTCTCGTTTTAATTGTGTCTTCATCAGACAGCACAATAAGTAGTAAATTAAGTAACAAACCTGCCAAATTTAAGGAAGACACAAATTCAAGTACCAATTGGGATAATTTGAAATATTTTCCAACATTTCTTAAGATTATTCACTTGTCTGTTGTTTCTTAACTCGCTTCACTGCAGTCAGCTGTTTTGCTTTATTGAAAGGAAAAGTAAAGCTTTCGAGAAAGCTCTCTGTGTCGTTTCTGAACTTAGTTGATTCATTTGAAACACGCACACACACAAACAAACTTAATATTGGTCGCACGTCAAGCACGCGTCACTATTGCAATTGGCCAACGATCTTTTGTGTGAGACACGTAAGCTGATTACATTACAAAGACGCTAAGTGGGTTCTAGCCAAGGGAAAGAAATTGACTCATTGGGAAATTCCAGATTCATTGGTAAACCGCAAGTATTTATAAGAACAACAAGATGAATATCGGCATCTGTAGCCATGACGTTCATATCTTACACTCAGCTGACCATTAATGTATTCATAAATTAAAGCGATTTTAGTCGTAAATTGTTCAATTTACACAATTTACCTGAAAGTGAATAAGTTTATTCATCGATTAATTATTGTTACGAAATTCAAAAAATTACACCAACAATTTACCAAGTGTATTATCAATTACTTAAATTATCGTTTACTAAAATAGATTTTACTGCATCTAACTAAAAAGTGTGAAGAACACTTTTTTCCGTGATTGATATATAAGAAATGTAATTAAAGTACTTATTTTATGATAAATATGTAAATACGTAATTTAATGTATTTATTATTTATTTTGTATATTAAAACAATATTAACAAAATTAAGAACAATATTTCAAACCATTTACAAGTTTTTAAACTTAACGTTTCATCAAATTATTCACAATGGCTGAAGCATACTTTTAGGTCGCAGTATTTGGACTAGCATAATTTTGGATGTCTTTTAATTGAAGCCGAGCTAAACTTGTTACAAAACAAATAAACATTGTTAACCTCTCAGTTAACCGAGCCCATTGCAATAATCATAAGTAACATGGCCGGGGTTAATATAAACTGATTTTAACTACCTATTAAGCTCTTAATTATATGGCAGACACCGCCACTGACTACTCATCTTCCGAATGGCCCAAACAATTTGGCTAATAGTCATAAATTAGTTGGGAAATGGCTCTATTAGAGCGTAGAGCATGAAGCTAGATGCCCATTAATCTGTCTCACAGCCACCACAGGGCAAATCGAGAATAATCATGCACACAACATTTACGAATTCAACAAGCTCAATGCGTTGGATCGAGTTAACGAAAAAATGGTGAAATTATACTCGTAATAAATGCAAGTTTATGCGATCCGACAACAAAATTATAAATAATGAAATTGCATTGCACATTCGATGCAAATACAAAAACTAAAACAGAAAAAAAAACCGAAATTAATCGAAAAGAAGCCGAACAGTCGGCACCCCGACCGCAATATACCCTGGGGCCCCGCTCAAATTCACTCCCGATGTAAATCTCTTGAAATTGGTGTTTTTTTTTTTAATTTGTGTGCGAAGGGGGCGTCAAATGGTGATAACATTTTCTGGTCATCATCAACATTTTCGTATGAGCTTTTACTTGATTTGTAGGCGAAAAAAAGAGATAAACTTAATCTGCCTGTAAATATTAGCAGTGCTGGGAGACCAAGTTCCAGCTTCTAGCTCTTACCATCTCTGCGATTCTTTCGTTCATAGGGACGGACACACGGACATGGCTATATCAACTCGGCTCTATTGATGCTGATCAAGAATATATGTATATAAAATATGTGGTCGACCACGCTTTCTTCTGTCTGCTAAATACTTTTAACAGACTTAATATACCTCCACAGGGTATACAAAAACCAGCTACAATTAAAGCACTAACTGGAAATATGTGGACGCACCACTCGTCGTCGTCGACGTCGTCACTGTGTGGCAACAACTGCAATTCCAGCAATGACAGCGTCACAACGAAGACACGCAACGTTGCCGCAGCCGCAGCCGCCGCACAGGTGTCATGCCCGGAACGGACGACATTTACGGATCGCTCCGCAATATATTCAAACTAAAACAAATGAAGAGAAGGCGTGGGGCAGGATGCTGTTGTTGCTACTGCATTTGCTGCTGCATTTGTCCAATTTGTCAGTCTGCACTGACGATTTTATCATCGGCAATTCGCGAACAATAGATGCACCAATTTCCTTAGCTTTTGCTCTTGAGTTAGCTTTCACTTTTCAACAACTCGACTCCTTGGACAAGTCCACATGAATCCAGCTGCAAGATCCTACAAACACACTTACAGATAGAGTGGCCGCGCCGGCTGCAATCGAATTATTCGCGTTACGATGGCGGCCGCAGCTTCCGCTAATGCAAAAACGGGTCCATTTCCGATTTTCGAATTTTATTTTGACTTTTCTCGTTTAGCCGGGAACGCGAATTTGAAGTTTAAGTTCATTGCGCAACACTCACGACATCAACAGGAAATACAAGGAAATATATGAGGATGCTGGTTACATTGCGTTACATATATTTTGTTTTCTATCTCTCTTCTTTTTACATTTTTTTGGACTCTTTTCTAATGTTGCAACATTTTGCAAGAGCTGTCAAGGCAGCCGCTCGGGCTGTTATCGCATTTCTCGTTACACTCTGAAAACTTTTCACAGGTTTTTATGTTTATTTCATTTTTCAATTGCTCCACGTCAATTAACAAAACGACTGAGTGAAAAATTAAAAGCACATGTGTGGTCTCTTCAGAGATACGAAAAGTAAATAACTATGACTGCAGCTTGGAAATGCAAAACATTGCAAAAATCCTCTAAATAACATTTGCTTATTCAATAAATAAAGAGCGTTTAATTAAAATATATATCCACTTTATTATTTAACAAATTCCTTTATAACACCTGGAAAATTGCAGCAAAACTTATTGACTGCTTCCTGTTACAGTCGACCGGTTTATTGGTGTCGTATACGTAATTTCTATCATTTTGTATATGCCATTCTTGCATCTCATATGTTTGGGGCATGTAAGCCGATAATTCCATTATTATTATTGATAATAATTTTTTGTGCAATCAACTTGAACTAATGGCCTACGTCGACTCATTCGCTCGTTTAGCGACCATCGACAATATGTGTGTGTGTGTGTGTGTTATAGGCACAACAAATTATTAAAGACAATCGAATTTCAACTCTTTGGATCGGATAGCGACTCTGCAACAGTTGCATGACTTGTTGACAATCCAATAAGCAACGTCAAATAAAACTATTGACCGGTTAAAAAATTGATGAAATCAAACGAGACGAACTTCGTACTCCGTACTCGATAACCGTGCAACATAACTGTGGCATACAATTCAATAAACCGAGTCTATGGCCATTGTAATGACTTACCACCTATTTTGAACTTCTTTTAAACGTACCACATCGAGCCACATGCCACAGCTGCCACATGTGTCTAAACCAACTGCAACTTTTATTTCGAGTCCATAACAGGCGTTTTAGCGTCATGGTTATTTTGTTGTTTATGTTTTGATTTTTATTTGCGTTACCTTTTATTTTTATTACGTTTTAGCAAATTTACAGTTTGTTAACTGCGAGTACCGAGTGCATATTGTATTGTGTTTCTCTTAAGCTTTTCATGTATATTTTGCATTTGTGCTGTTGCTGTTGTTGTTACTGTTGCTGTTGCTGTTGCCGTCTTTGCGCCCATTTCACTTTCGGTTAGATAACAATCGTCCACAACATCTGCAATAGGGGTATTTCCAGAGGGGGTGGGCAGCAGGAGCAGCAACAGCAACTTAACTGCAGTCTACAAATTGTGCAGTGAACACTTGGCTGCGTTGGACAATGACAATAACCAGACATTATGCCAACTTTTCGACCAGTCATTGCCACCGGACGCCCTGTGCAACTCTTTGGAAGCGTAACTTTTGCAACAAGCCACCGGCAACATGCAACCAACAAGTGGCAACAGTAATGGGAGCAGTTCATGTCACTTGCACTTGGGGGGCACATCTTGGCAGGGCCGCGAGTTGGAGGCTATTATTATTATTAATTGTTGTAGTAGTTGTTCATGCGTCTTTTGATGTTGACTTTGTCAGTGCGTCGTCTTAGGGTGAGTCGGGCCAACATTGTTGGGCCCTTGTAAACGCCTTTGGCATAGTGACAGTGAACTCTCTACAAAACAAAACTGAAGCATTAGTTAAAGCGTTAGATAACAATGCCCTGAACTATGTTTTAACGCTCGAACTATGCACTCAAAGCTTTAGTTGAGCCTAAGGGCGCATTACAATGAGACATGGGTCAAGGCTGTCAGCGTAGTTAACTTAATGGCCAACTGTCAGATAGTTTAATCTTTGAACAAACTTAATTAAATGGAACTTTTCTTAGAATTTTCAAATGAGTGCCTTAAGTTTATTAATTAAATATAATCTAATTAAAGTAGAAAAACTACGAACAGAATGACAAGAGTAGAAATAATAGATATAATGTATTCAGTGCAGTTCTTGCTGAGCGTTAAGCAACCAAATTCAATCCAAATGCATACAGTTCGTTGCCTAAGTCTTTTGTTTTGGCCATGCCGCACAAGTCATAAAAATAAACAAAAACGCAATCGCCTTATATATTTTCAATTAAACACGTTTAAAACAGACTTAATGATCAGACTGCACATACGTATTTGTTGCACATGTGCTTACTTGACAAAACGCATTGAACTCAACCAACTCACGCACAAATCTCTGCCCCTGCCCCGCGCCCAACTGCCTGCTCCGCGCATATGGGCCAAGCTCACACTGAGAAGAGCCAAATGTCGCTGATGCTGCCAAAAATGTAATAACTCGTAATGGAGCGAACGCTGTGAACGATGGCATCGACTCTTCGGATTGCCCCTAAGAGCAACAAAAAACTCCATTCGAAGCCGCCGACAAATGCAAGCCAGCAAGCGCTCTCAACGAATTTCTTTAAAAGAGCCAAACACTGGCATTTTCGACTACAGTTCGAACTCAGTCGTCGCCGAGGAGCCACCTCCATCGCCAGAAATCCGATATACAAATATAAAGACCCACGACAGAGCCGAGCGAGCAGCGCAGAAAGAAAGTCGCCGCGATCGCGCGCGTTTGTTGTCAGTGAAATCAGTGTGTGTGTGTGAGTGTGTATCTGTGTCTCGTGTGTGTATTTACGAAATACTTACGTACATATACCCCAAAACCAAAGAGCCAGCGAACTGATTTTAAGAAGTGCTGTAGCTGTCGCCCAAGTCGATAGTGTCAATTGCAAGTGTCTTCAGTGAGGAAACCTCTGTTGAAAAACAACAGCAAACAACACAACAACATCGACACTATAATCAAAAGCTGTGACGCGGTTGTTCCATTGATTAGCAGTTGAGCTAATCTAAATCCCAGCCCAAAGTCCTAAGCCAACAACAATATAACACATCATGAAGGTAAGCTTAACTCAGCTCAGCAGCAGTGAAAGTGTTCGTGCCAATAAGCAAATGACCAAATTAGCACAGACTCACACACGCACATATCTTGGCAATATTTATGCAATGTGATTTGGGTCCAAACAAGTTCAAGTGCAGGTAATTCTCTTACCAAGCTGAAACTCGTTTCAAATGGCCACGCTCTGACAATTTTATTAGCTAAACAAACGAAAGAAAGAGTTGCATCTCCATCTCCATCGCCTTCTCCATCTATCGGTTATATAATCCATCGTAACCCAAAAATCTCATTGTGCAGTGTGCCGGTTGTGCACTTGAGGCATCCACGATTCATTCGTTGCATGTATGCACACTTGAATACATGTGAGTCACACTCACTCCATACTTTATAGGATTATGTCACTTTTAGTATCAAGACCAATCGAAAGAAACTTCGGCCGAAGGTAAAATGTCATGCATAATTATTATGTCAGTCCACATCTAGTCGTTGTCGTTTCTTTTGTTATTGTTTATTGTTGTAGCTTTCCAAAAATTGTTAAAGAAATTTGGTTAAAATATGGCGATAACCAATGAAATGCCAGTGAGTGAATAAACAAATGCGAAGGGCTCACGTAGAAACAATAAATCTAAGGCTTAGGCAAAAAACGGAAATACATACAATAAAAAGAATAAAGTTATCTTTTGAGCATACGAACATTAAATACCCTTACAGATGTATCAAAAGTAGGTACTCTTTGGCCTCTACTTATATAATTATATATTCCGAACATAGGTAGGGTTTATATTTCCAAGAAACATCGTTTCCATTTTTTATTAACATAGATAGAATTATATCACACAACAATAATATAGTTAAGGAGTTGAAAAATGATTTCGCAAGGGCCTGACACATTGCACAAAGTAATTAAGTGACACAACAATTAAGTCATACCCATCTCACCTGTCATAATTGACGCAGGGTATACAAATGTTGAACCTACCACAATTACTCAAACGACGTGAGCATAGTTTAAATAAATACATATTTCGTAGTATTGTGAGCAATTGAGCAACATGCAAATTAAATGGTCGCCGACAGAAACCACAAAAAAAAAATGTACAAACGTTGAGGAGAGCTAAGTGAGTTGCTACCAAATAGCAAAAGCCGGCAATACTTTCACTCTCTTTCGGGTTAACACTCAGCCGCCACGATGACAGCGCAACAACACTGTCAGTTGGGGGATGGATGTGGCAGTAAATTGGTCAACGAATTGTTGATGGTTCAATATGGCATTCGATCTGATTCAATTAGGTTAACCAAACAACAGAAAAATCAAATCAAAATATAATTTGCAGACAGTGGAAAAACCAAAAGTAATTTTTGTTTATTTGCGCTCAGTTATGAAACGTTTGCCATCGTCGATAGATTGGAATTTTATTAATTGCGATACATACGAATACATTCGAGTAGTTAGTTACGTATCAAGCTACATTACTACGTTATGTTATGGCTCATACAGAAAACGAATGAATTCAAATATTGCAATTAAATTTGAAATTAATCAATCAACCCAACGCCATTTCGAATTGATTGCATTTATGCGAACCAGGCCCTGGCCTAGACATTCATTGATTGAGGGAGTTTACGTTTTAATTTGTGCATTAGTATGCAGATTGCCAACTGGTATGAGTCGTGCGAGGGCTAAGACAATTAGACGTTAAAGAAACACTAAACCGTAAACTGCCAAATATCATATTTGGACTGTACAAATTGCATTACACTAGCATTGAGTTGAGAAAGAAAAGGTTTCATATTCCGTTTAAAGAGGGTGGTTCCGCAAGGGCAATTTAAAAAGCATTTGTCAAAATACTCGCATTCGTTTATCGGCAGACAGACTGATACTCGTAACTTATTGAATATTTCCCAACAGATTTGCGACCCAAATTTGACTTTGTTATTGTTAATTATCAAAATACCATTATTCCGCAATTCAGCAAACGAGTTTGCAAATCATTGCCACACATCAACACAATCTAAAAAAAAAATGATTCGAATCTCAATCAATTATCTTACGATCACTTATTAATTCATATGAAGAAATAATTTGAGTGTCCTAAATTGGAGCAGCGAAGCTCTTGATAATAAAAAATACTATCATCGTATATATGAATAAATTTAACTATGGCTTGCAACTACACAAACTTCAAAATGATCGTACATCTCGAATTGATCTTAGTAAAAGTAATTTTAATTGTTTTCTTACAATATTACTATAGATTTTAAAGTAGATGAGATCACCTTATATCTCTCTGCACCAACTTATTGATCTGATTTTATCAGATATTTCGAAATTTTTTTCTTTCAAATTGATTGCAAAGAATTGCAACGATAATTGCTCAATTTAGTTGCACGTTATGACTTTATTAATCCACGATGTTAGTTTGATAGTTAATAATGGTTTCAATCAAGGAAATGCTCGTCAGTTTGACAGCTCATAATTTTATGTTAGATCGCTTAGTCAAATGAATCCACTCATATTGTCTAATCAATTAGCATTTGCGGCAATAATTGATGGCCCATGAAACAGATGTAAAACGCTCAGTGGCCACAGTCGCACAACGCCCACAATGTGCCCCTCCATGGGGCAATTGCTGCAAAATGCACTCAGCTGTGACCACAGCTATAAACGAATACGAGTACAAGTGCGGGTACTCAAACTTGTGATGTGACTATGAATAATATTTATGAATAGGAAAACATACAGCGTGCAAAATCAAATGGCGTATTATGCGATATATGTGTGTGTGTGTGGCAAATGAATGCATGGTTGCAACAAGGTAGTGGCAGCCACATGCCAACGATGATGCAACACGACCTCAGCAATTTGGTAAACAGAATAAAGTGAAAAGCCATTTGAAGTCTGCACTTTCAACTAAGATATTTTAATTACAAATGAGTCACAATTGACTATTACTTATTATGAAATGTGTAAATCACTCACACTTATTACTTATTTTGCAGTTACTGAGTCTGTGCCTGTTGCTTCTTGGAACGCTGCCAATGCTTTGCCACGCGTATCCTGCAGAGAGCAGCAAAGCAGCGGAAGACAAATCCTTGTCGCTGGAGGACACAGATCTGGACGCTGAGCAGGGCGAAAGCATCAAGGATTCACAGATTCACAAACGATCCGGCAGCTTTGACTATGTGGCGCATCTGAAGTCCGGACTGTTGTCCAGCATTGGACAAGCATCCGCATCCATTGCCTCGGGCAGTTCTGGGGGAAGCAGCGGAGGCGGCGAAAGTTACAAATCCCACGACATTGTCGTGCATGTAAGTTGAATCGATCTGACTGCTTATTAAACTAATTTGTTTCTATACTTTTTTAGGGAAACTCTGTGGACTACGATCCCTGGTCGTTCAAGAAATCCGTGCTGAACACAATCTTCCAGGCGGTCAAAGCCATTACAGGTGGAGTGACCGCATTAAAGGGTCAACTGATCAAGGGCAGCGGCTACGTGCTCAGCGCTGGCGGCAATCTGGTGGCCGCATCTGGGGACAAGGTCACAGATGTGGGCAAATCCATCATTAACTCGGCGCACGTCAATTCGCACACCTACGCCACTAGTCACTCCAGCGGCGGCGGCGGCTTTGTGCATCCCTTCGCCAAACTGAGCTCCCTATCGGGTGCCTCCTCCGGCGGCAGCAGCGGCGGCAGTGGCAGCAAGCATGCCTCCTCGGCGCCAGGTCCCGTGCTCCACACAGAGAGTGAGTATGGTCGCGAGCTGCTGCGAAACATCAATTTCCTTGTCTTCTGAGACACAAACTCCGGCCCTGGCAGCAGGCCACCCAGCGAACCATGAAATATTAACTAAGGTCATTATGTAACTACCGGCTGTTGAATTAGTAAATAGACGAGCTACTGTTCAAGTATAATAATTAAACCACTTGATAACCGCACAAGCAACATAGCAACATTGAAAGCTGGCCAACGGAAGAGAGTCAACTCCGCTCTTCAATAGCAATACCAATGGCAATGGCAATAGCAATTGCCAATCGAACCGTCCATTGACCCGTCTTGAAAAGCATTTCCACTTTCATTTTTACATGCGGGCAGGCAGGCAGACAGGCAGACAGTCAGACAGTCAGTCGAACTTGTATGACTGGTCAGGCCTTGCATGCCTTAGCCTATTTCAGTTTATTTGACTTCGCACCACCAACTCTCCCTCCTCTCCTCATTACAGCCATCACAACGTACGAGATACCCTCGGGACATTCCAATTACGGTCCACCGTCGAAGCCACCAACGTATAGCAGTGCCACACATCAATACCTGCCACCCGGTGGCTCCAACTATGTGGGTGGTGGTGGTGGTGCGCCATTCAGCATTGGGCACGCGGCATTCGAGGAGCATCAGAACAACTACTTACCGTCTGCCTATGGACAAAATGGTGCGTAGACCGTAGAGCCCCCGTCCCCTGTAAATATTCACAAGAACTCGTACTTCGTTAACTGTAAATAAATATTTAATCATAATATTAATACTCATACCGTCCCAGTTGAAACGTCATCATCATTTTAACAAACAAATACGACAAGTCGTTGGCTCTGTCCGCATAACAATCACACAATAACACAATATCGCACCACTTTCCTCCTTACTTCCGTGCAAAAACCTCAGCAGACGAAAGGAAAGTGAAAGCATCAGCTGCTCATCATTTCGCTGACGAACTAACTGTAAATACAAGTACAATAAACAATTTAACACCTCACCTCACCAAACTGTAAAACACTCTTTAACCCATCTTTGGCCATCGCATCTATTTCTATGACACACTTCTAGCTTGACTTTCGATTTCTTTAGCGTATTACACAATACTACTATCTGATGACATTGCGCAACTGATTGTGGCCAGGTGCCAGCTGACAATTTGCAATGTTTATTATTTTATGTACATAAAAATGCGATAATAATCATCTAATCTTGTATATATATACGTGTACACTCGAATAAGTGCCGAGCCTTAGCGCTAATGACATGCCAAGAGTCATTAAAACCGACAACTGTCGCATACTTAATATTTTGTGTATATACAATAGTAATAAAATTGCTAAAAAAAAAGGAACCCTGAATAATATAACGATCAAACTATACATATATACTATATAAATACCTATACTGTCTATAAATATACTTACTAATTTTAAGCAATATCAACTAATTTTAAATTCTCAACTAAAACCTGGATCATTTTACATTTAAGCAGCAGAAGTGGCAACTAATTTTAAAAAAAATACTTTTAAAATTTATCATAAATGCGGCATCTGTACAAACAACAAGAAAAATTCATCTCATACACTCACACAAACACATACTACCTATATTTAAAGAAAGATAAAAAACATCGGCAAAATTGTAAATAGAAACTTTTACGATGCAACATAAATATTTAATTGGTAAATCTAATGAAATCTCACTCATTGCATACACAACAACCACAACAAACACATGTAAAACATTTCAACAACAACTGTTATTCCAACAACAACAACAACACTAAACATCGGCACAGTGGCACCTGCCAACAACGACGACTACAATGTTTATGGACCCCACAAGAAACTGTCCGACGAAGAGGCACGCAAAGCGGCATTGCAGCTGCAGGAGATTCTCAGTCTCTTGCCTAATGGCAAGACGGAGTACACAGCCACCAAGACTGTTGAGCTGGACACAAACCATGTGCCCACTGGTTCCAACGTAGAGCAGGCCGATCTATACAACAGTTATGGTGTTCCATTGCCACATAATCTGGGCACACTGGAGTCCCTGTCGCATACAGAGTCGATAACAGCAGCTTATGCCGCAAAGGTGCCGTTAAATCAAGGTGCCGCCGATACGTATAATCAGCTGGCCAAAAGGCCGCAGACAGCGGAGGAGGCGTACATACAGAAGCATCCCAATGAGGGCTATGATTACCAGCCACCAGCAGCATCAGCAATTGCACCCGCCAGTAATTACAGAGTGGATAATTACCATGCCAACAAGAACAATGCACTGAAGGATTTGTCTCCGATCATTGCCGCCTTGGAGGTGGCCAAGAGGAAGGGACCCAGCAACAGTGGGCCCGTGACATATTCTATTGAGAAACAGGTGCACAAGACGGCGCCCTTCCAATATCTGCCTCCTGTGGTGCAGAAATCAAAGTATGTTTACAGTGCACCACCAGCAGGGCCACCACCAGCAGGTCCACCACCAGCAGGTCCACCACCAAGGCCCAGTTATAGCGGCAGCTACAAAGTCCGTCGTCATGTCCCGTTCAAGCGTCCTGGCAACACACGCATGTCTCGGACACAGGACTACGACATTCAGGATCCGCTGATGTTCAATCGCCTGATGGAAGTGTAGGGAATGCGTCTACGAGTCGGCGCTGGGCGGGTGTTAATCGTAGCCTATTTATAGTCGTCTAAGTCATATGCAGCATTTATTTATAGCTCATCCTAACCTAACTTATTTATGTCTGATCCTTATTCATTATTATTTATTGAACTCGCCACGCGTGAGGCAATAAACGAGTTTATGAACCAACGCACGCGGCATGCATCTTTGGCACCCCGCTCTACACTTTGCTTGCACTGCTTTTATGTACCTTTTACCATCAATTGAACCACTGCACCCCACTCCTTCCCCAATGCACCAGGAAACTGGCCATGACGCTTAATCATCTCAATCAACCACATCATCTGACCTGCCACTCTCTTTACAGTCTACCTGCAGTAGTCGCCAAGTGGACCCAGCTCTTCCAGCCCTTTTCATCTGCCCGGGCAGTAACTGTGGACCACGCCCATTTTTCAGTTAACAGCACTTTCACTTCTTTAGATTTAGTCAACGCTCTTTCCCACATATTTCATGTCCAGCTCCAGACGATTTGCAACTATCGACTACAAAGAAATACCTGAAACTCCTATATTGGCAGAAACTACGTTAAAGTTTACTATATTAGTTTTAAGTATTTAAATTAAATAAATAATCGTTTAACAAAAAAAACGTACGTTGTTTTTTTTTCAAACAGCCTAAAAGTATGCTACAACAATATCAGTTGTTTGAAACAGCTTGCCGGTTTCGTTAAGTAGATAACTTGACGAAGCTTTTGATTTTGCATTAATAGACAGTTACAAGCAGGTCAAATTTGTTTAATTCTTTTAAACAACCAAAAGTATGCAACATCATTTATTTAGGAAAGAAAATACTCTAAAAATATCAACGATATTAGTTTGGTTATATTTAAATGATTCCCTAGCCTAGCTCAATTTCTGTACGAATTATCACGTAATATATTTATAATACACCACAAATTAGGACCAAAATTGGTTGATTGTTTTATTATACATATAGAAAACTTCGACGACAAATTCTTATGAATGGAATTTACATACAATATACAGATTATAGATTAAAGACTCTAAAATCTACTCGTAGAAGCAAGGATTCACTGGTGAATGCATAATAGTTGGAACGAAAATGGGAGAGGAAACTATTCGAATTAATCGATTATCGTTGTATGCACCTGACTCAAAGAAACGGCCAATGGGCCGCCTAACTACCCAGTACCAGTTCCTCAGTCCACTTCTAGTAATAACCGAAGGTGATGTCGTGCAGCGGCTGTGCATTGCCTTGGGGCAAAGCGTAATCACGCGCCAGCTGATCCAAAAGGCTGCCACCGCCACCGCCACCGGCGCGACCTTGGGCACGTGGCTGGTAGCTCGATTGTGGCTGTTGTTGGGGAATGCTTTGCTGCACGGGCTGGGCAATGGGCGCCTGTGTGGGTCCAAAGTGCACAGGTTCCAACAGCGGACGACCACCTGATGCAGGTGCGAGGAAACCCTGAGCACGTGCGCTGCTGGGCGCCGGGGAGGCGGGAGGCAGGGCATAGACAGGACGGGAGATGCGCACATTGGAGGGTCCGTCACCAAAGCTCTGAGACTGCGAATAATCTGGCTCGGGACGGGCGGGACGCTGTTGTGGCGAGTAGAGCACATCTGTGGAACGCTGTGCCCCGGGCACTTGTAGACGTGGCGGCGCTGGACCCAAAGAAGCTTGTGCTTGCGATGCGTACTGTTGGCGACGTGGTGGCTCCACTTCCTCATCCTCATACTGTACATACTGTGGTTGCGGTTGGGGTTGTGGACGTGGTGGCAGTGGTGCGGGCTGAGAGCGGGGCTGTTGCTGAGGACGCTGAACACGCTGCACGGGAAACATAATAAATGTAAACTAAGAGGAACACTTCGGAGTTTGCACGACTTACGTATGGACGCTGCTGACGTTGTTGGGGCTCATCTTCGTAGTCTGGCTCCTCCTTGGTTGACTCATCGACCAGAGTGGGCGGTGCTACAGTGATGCCCTCGCCAGATGGCTGGAAGCCATACTTATTGGCGCCATACTCCACAACACGCACCTTGCCATCGGCATCGACATAGCCATACTTGCCCTTCACCTCGCCAGTGGCCAGTTTTGTTTCGATTTTGAAGGAACCGTCGGCACCCTCATAACCATATGTATACGAACCATCTTCATTGTGCCTGTTGAAACGGGATTGTTAGACATAATTGAGAATAGTTCTTACTCAGTTCTACTCACTTGTTGATCTGCTTCAGAATGGGAACTGGCGTGGGACGCGCCTGCTCTTGAACATTGGAGTGGAGTCGTTGTGGTGCCGAGCGTGGTGCACTCTGCTGATAGTCTTGATAGTCCTGTCCACTAACCAGGCCTCCAATCAGACAGCCCATTAACAGTAAACGCTCCAGCTGCAGGGAAATCGAAGCTCAAATGAAAATGGTCTCAGAATGAGAATGAAATACGGGTAAAATGGCAACCGGTTTCTGAACTGCCAGACGGGCTAAAAGCTAAAAGCAGGCTGTACACCTTGACAGTGCATAAAGAATGTGCCACAAGATGACAGCGACGACGATAGCCTGACGTCTACAAGAGTCTTAA
Organism: Drosophila histrio; assembly: GCA_958299025.2. Taxonomy (NCBI): domain Eukaryota; kingdom Metazoa; phylum Arthropoda; class Insecta; order Diptera; family Drosophilidae; genus Drosophila; species Drosophila histrio. Next base: position 14,488,078 of record OY282581.2, read on the forward strand.
CTCTGTCTACCTTTCACTTTTATGTTGATTTTGTTTTGCTGCTGGCCAATGACATGGGACGATTGGCCAGTTGTCATTGTGACTGTTCACCCTCCAATGCCAAGCAGGAACCGATGATGGCGGCTAGATATGGCTACGTACAATAAAATATCCAGCCATCAGACATGCTGCAACGTTGCATAAACCCAGACCCAAAAGACACGCGATATGTTGAGAGGCGCAGCAAAGTGATAGCCATAACCCAACTGGGCAATGCTTAATTGAATATCCACGGGAGAAATGCATGTAATGCATGAATTACTCATTTCTATTCAAACTCCCACACAACGTTTGCGGTTGAATAATTCGAGTGTAGTCAAATGGCAACACATACACTCGAATTATGTGAGCTGCGGAAACATGCAAAGTGAATTCCGCAAAAGAAGTAGAAGCAAGAAAGCGAATTTCCCACACATGCCAATGTAGGAGATATGTCGCAAGTATCTGAAAGATGCATCTCAAGTTGTGTACCATGCAAATGTTAAAGAAATTATACTGCTGGAATGGATTTGGCAGTCAACCGACCACTTGACAAGCGGCTTAAACTCTAAACTCTGCAGCTACAAGTATACCCTGTAAGCAGAAGTTGCTTAAATGGCCGGCTTTAACTTGCATTGGTTTATATGACAAGTATCTTAAAGACAATTTATATAGAAATGCAATTTAATCGTTAATAAATAAAGTTCTTTTTTTACGAATTAGTATAGAATTATCAAATAGAATTATCAAAAGCTAGTTCTTATTTAATTCGCTATATAATTCTCAGAATGTTTTCTTCTTATTTCTATCCCAGTTTATTAGTACAGGTTATCTCACCGTTAACTTCTACACGTTTGTCTCTGATTGGGACTTGTGGATGCCTGCGGCTGACATGATTCATGTTGACTGAAAGTCAAATTGGAGCTACGGTCAAGTAAATTCGCTTAACTGCCGATTGACTCAATGGGTGTTTGCTCGTTGACAAGACATCCAACAAAAGCCACAGCAACAACAACATTCTTTAGAGCTTTGCTACACAGTTTGCCATGAAATTCGGCCAAGAGGGATTTGTTTTCGTTACCGGCTTTGGCTGCGAAAATCCTTTCACCTCAGTTCCATATGTCGTGTGCTGGCATATCCATATGCCAGATGCCATAGCCTTGGATCGTACTCACATTACATGCGGGCCAAGCTGTCGGCCTGGACATGGACCTGGGCCCAATGCACTGCCACTGTTGATGCCAATTTTTTTTGTGGACTGACCGAAAATGTTGGCTTCCAGTAGCAGCGTGTGAACTGAGCCAATGTGCATTTGGCTTTCAGTCTGCAGCGTTGCCTTTGATATTTTCGCGCTTGGCTGAGAGGAAACTGAGACTGGAGGATGGGGGAAAAGAGGAGGAGGGGAACAGCAACATAGAATCGCAGTTTGAAGTGCGCTTGTTAGTGCAACTTTTTCTAACTGAAGTTCCTGCTACTTTTTTCATAGAATGTGCTGCAATTACGAGCACAATGCAATCCCACAGAGATACACATTCGCCGAGAGAGAGACACACACACACACACACACACTCACGAATGTGTGACAGCTCATAAATAATGTTAGAAAATCCAGTTTCCAAATTGGGTGCACAATTGCCAATTGGTTGGCCTGACTAGCTGCTCCAGCAAATTAACGGTTCACTCGATTTGCATAGCAAATTATGCGATATTTTCGCACAGAGTACAGAGCACACTGCCTATGATGGTATGACGTAACCAGCTAGACAGACAGTTATTCAACGATCAGCCAGTAATCATTACAACAACAGCAACAACAATAACAGGTACCTCAGATTGGCCTGCCACGCATTCAGGCTCAACTCTGACCTTTACCCATGCCACAGTATACAAAGCACACTCGTTTATAGTATAGGTAAATAGAGACATAGTAGATACTTAAGTTAGATAGATACACACATCCTACGACTGGAACCTACCACTTTCATATCGTATCGTTGGTTGGCAACTCTTTGTTCGCAGCTATTTCAAATCGATTAAAAACTTTAATTGCAATCACGTCAAAAGACCTTCACTGGCAACACCCAGCCCAAAAGCCAGCTTACAATGGCACAAAAAATCACTTTCAATTGATCTAATGAACCGGGACTGAAACTGAAATTGATACTGAATTGAAGTAGTTGAGTTGTGTTTGGTTTTTTTTTTCTTTTTGTCTTTTTCTTAAGCCGAGTTCGCGTTTTAGCTGTGCGCCAACAATTTACTTGAAACCGACAGCAACTGAGCCGCCCAAGTTGTTGTATTTCGCTTTATATACCACCGCGCTTATTGCTCGAGGAAAACCTTTTTCATACAAACACACCAACAGGCGGCAGCGCAGCCGCAGTCGCAGCCATGGCAAAACTTCACCAACGAGTCAGCGGCGCATGCGCTAAAGGACTGGTACCAACAATCGACAACAACAAACATTACTCTACACACACATGCACACACACACACTCATAGGCTCTATACACTTTACAGACTAGACAAAGCCACGAGCACAGAGATCGGAGCTTAGGCGAGTTTGCCTCTTGTGCGGTTAGCAACGGTTCTCTCTGTGCTTTCGTGAGCTTTTTTTGTTGAACCACCACAACCACAACAGAAATGACCAAGAAGTGGTTGTGGCTATAAGTGTCACATAAATAGTTATGAATACAGGTTCAAACTTACAGACTAGGAAACCGAAGGAATAAAAACCAATCTATTTCGCAAATATTTAATTGAAACGGGTTTAAAATAGGTTCGAAAATATATTGAAATATTTTATGTAATGTAGTTTCATGTAGTTTGTAATTGAAATCTAAAATATGTTAATATAAATCTAAAGTTCTTTATAGCCTCTTTCTAATTTATCTTGCAGTTTTACATTTGTCAAATCAGCAGAAAACACTTGAAATAAATGTATCAACTGAGAATACTAAGCTCCTGGCCTTTGGCCCATTTATATATATTCAACGTATATATATTAGAATGTACAAACAGTGTAAAAAGCCAATCAAAATGGAAGCGAATATAATATATCTAACTTTTTCTCTTCTCAGTCAAACCAAATTTATTTCCTTCAAATTTAAGTATATTGCCAATACCAATTTAACCCTGGCCTTATCACTAGAAGTTGTCCATAACCAGTTCACGCTTGGTAAATTGCCCTAACACACCCAAAACAATGAAATAACTTCTCCAAACACTCACACGCCATTAGGTTGCCGAAAAATGACTCAAAACGATACAATTAATCAAGAATTCGAGGTCCATAAATGTGAAAAATTGCCTAAATATTGACAGCCGGCATTAGTTATGATTGAAGAGATGAGGGAATGTGCCGACAAAGCGAACAAAGTTTAAGTTAAATGAAGTAATGTTAAGCGTAAATAAATTAACTAAAATTGCATAAAGTGTTCTATTGAAATACCATAAAGTTAGTCAGCCATTAAATGTTTAAGGCTAAAGCAAATACATTGATATCAACAAGAATGCATTGTAAAATTAGCTATAATTAATGCAGTTTACTTAGCTAATAAATTAATTACATTTGTTAACTTATTTCTACTTAACATTTACATTATAATATTATAGAACTTTCCCGTTAAAAACTTTGTGCTATTTTATTCATTAAAGCTTAATTGTTTGTCGGTAAATAACATATACTTAAAAGCTATTTAATATAATATAATTCAAAATTTAATACATTATACACAATATTTTTACGATTTATCAGAAAACGTTATGTAAATTAAATAGAACTGCTTTCATTCAATTAATTGACTCATTTCGTAGTAAACCGAATCATAATTGCAAGAGTTGTGCTATATTCATTATTTTTTCATTCTTAGCAAAGATATTAAATGGGGTAGCAGATGGAATCAGCCAGAAGCTACAAATGAATGTGTGCCCGCATTACCACGTTGCGTATACATAATGCAAACACTTCCTTTGGTTTATCGCATTGTGTTGCATGTTAATGACCAACTACTGCCCGTGGGGGCATGTAATTTGCACTAGGCACAGAATTGAAAGCTGCCTACACACCTAAATTTGCAGGTATATGTGTGTAATACACATTTACATTATTAGTGTTGTGCACACAATTGGAATGGCCTTGCCGTTGCAACGCTCGTAATGGCAGAGCGAGTCATACGCAGACCACCGTTATTGTTGTATCTACAAGATACATACAATATATATATATATATTGATATGCAATGGGATTGTAAAACTTGTTGGTAGCATTGCAATGGACCAGGCCAGACTAGGAAATCAACCACACTCAGGCCTGACCCATGACGCAGTTGGCTGGGGTCGGGTTCGAGTTTATTCTTGCCGAGTGCGTATTGAGTTATGACTAGTTTTTCGACTGGTTTTTTTGTCATGAAAGGAACAGTGACAGAGGTAGGCTTGTTTCGACTGCGTGTGCACCTGAACTTGGACTCTTTTGTACGCACAACTATCAAGGTCATAAATTACCACAAGGTTCCTCAACGTGTATTGCCAATATTGCATAGCCAAAAGATAACTAAATAGCAGTTTATAGGTTTTGCAGTATTATAACAAAACCCTAAATTAACTGTTAGGTTTGAAGACAAATAATTGCGGAAATTCTAGGCAGATAAATCAGCTTTTAATTAAGTTCTCAAACCAAGCACTTTTGAGCGTTTTGAGTTTACAATTTATATTATACTTATATAATAATAATGATATCTATTGCAAGTTCTTGGACATAATTTCAGATTTTTAAACAGTTTCTATTCTCTTTATTTTGTTTTGCATTAAAATAAATCTTTCGCTGACACCTGCAACTACTTAATGCCAGTTTGCATTGTACTTTGGGTTCAAGTGCTATTTCTGACAACACCAAAACCGCAGCTGCTGTGCAGATTAAAAATAAAAAAAAAATATGAAAAATATGAAAAATACAAGAAAATATGTTAGAGGAAATTCTTGAGTCATGGCAACGCCCCGACAGCGCCCAGTCAAGTTTCACTTTCATGGCATCAGCCAAAGCATTTGCTCAGCAAAATTATATAAACGCTTGCAAAAATAATTCCACAAAGTGTGTGTGAGTGTGTGAGTCTATTGGTGTTGTGTGCATTTAATGGGTGCAGTCAACTGGCGTTTGATTCTTCGTGCTGCTGCCAAGAAAACATTTCAAGTATGGCCAGCCAAAGTCGCACAGTGGACAAAATCAGCAAAGCTGAGTAATAAAACCGAATAAATTAAATACAACAAATCAAAGATAAGCACAATTAGTTAATTATTGTAATAAAATACCTGAAAATAAACTATAAATGTCATATAATTCTTGATGGTTCTTTTGTCACTGTGCCTTTAGATCCCCTAACAACTGCTGACACCAAAGCAAACGCCCCTGCACAATGTGTATACACCTTCTACACCCAACATGGCCAACATGGAGCAGCTGCTTGGTCTTGTCTAGTGCCCAACTGACTGGTTGGTTGTGGTGGTGCGGCGGTGCATTTGAAAGTGGTTTTGGCCATTGCATAAGTGCACCAAATTCCAACAACAACAACAAAGACCAAGCCACAAGCAACAACATCAACAACAACAACAACAATAAGAGGCCAGACCTGGTTTCTACTATAAGTATCTAAATCAGTTACAATTTTCACTATATCATTCTTTTTTTTTTGTAGCGCAAAGTGTTGACGTAATGCGCTCGATTATTGCCGTATATTCAATTGGCCCAATTGAAGCGGAACCCAAAGCCAAAGCCAGTGCTTTGGCTAGACAATGACTAGGAATGTTTGATCTCATCGTTTGTTATTCGGAAGTTTATTGAGTATTCTTTCAACATTATTTGTATATTACACACATACATACATATATATATTCATATGGATATAGATATATAGATAGATTGATATCTGATATCGGGAGTGACTGATTTTTTTGGCAGCAACAGACATTGTGACATTGCCCTCAGACATCAGTCGCTAGTCGCTAGTCGCTATCTCTCTCTGGGCAACACAATATGGACAAAGGGTCCGAATCCAGCTCTACTTTCTGCCCGTATAGTCGATGCTATACGAGCCCGTATAGATGTTAAGATTACGCAGTGCCGGATGATGCTGCTCCGGCTGTCCGGTGTACTGTTGCTGCTGCTGCTGTGGCGTATAGTAGGACTGTGGCGCCGGCTGTTGATAATATCGAGGCTGTGGAGCTGGAGGATTATAGTACTGGGGCGTGGGATTGTAATAGGGTCGGGCGGGAGCTGGAGCAGGAGCTGGAGCAGGAGCAGCTGCATACTGCGGCTGATGTTGTTGTTGTTGCTGCTGTTGTTGCTGTTGATATCCACGTCCAAAATCATTCAAGCTAAACTTGCTAGCCGCAATGGGACGATTGAACTTCTGATCCTTGTAGTAGACAGCGGGATCTTCACGGTATTGGCCATCATCCAATTCGTTGGGTCCCAGCGGATAGGGATTGCTGTTCGTCAGCGTTGGAGGGGGCACATTGATGTGACTGCCAGCTGGCTCAAAGCCACGCTTACTGGCGCCATATTCAATCTCCCTCACCTTGCCCTGATCATCCACATAACCGTACTTGCCATAGACCTCGCCATTCGAATACTTTGTTTCGATCTTAAAACTCTTGTCCGCCGCCTCATAGCCGTAGGTGTACGAGCCGTCATCATTGTGCTTATCGATCTGCTTCAATATGGGCACGGGCGTTGTATAATCCTGATGTTGCGCATACGCAATGTGTGCCAGCAACAGCACAAGGCAACAGCAAATTGACTATTAAAAGAGAGGGACAAGAAATTAGATTACTTATAATAAAGTATAGTTATCTGCAAGCACAAACTATTGCATGTCTATTCGATCAATCGATTAAAATAATCATAAGTATATAGATTGACAAATATTGTAATGTTTTATAATCTATTTTTAAACACTATTACGCGCCATTACCAATTAATTGTTTCCCAATATGCTAATTGCAATTTAATTTGTTTAATTAGTAACCAGCTGATTCAATTTAGTTTAGTCAACGCCATTCCATAGACACACGCTCAAGGACGTTGTTAACAACGAGACCAGCAATTAAGCCCCATTTAATCATATACATAAATCTCTAGACACTTGGCGCACAAATTGTTGACTTGTAGATGGGATTAAGGGGCGTCGGTTTAAAAACCAGTTATGCGACTGCATTCTAATGTTGTTTAAGCAAATAGTTGATTCTATCTCAAATTTCAAGGGTTCTTATTGCACGTCGTGTTTGTTTTTCTCACCAATTTCTGCATTTTGTCAAGTCTGTGAATAACTACGATTGTCGAATCGCTTTCACCAATCTCAAAATTAGTTGCTTTTAAATTAAATACGATTAGTTGAATGGAAAACGCAGTGAGCGCTCAATTCAATTGCGACTCTTTTGTTTTCTACACTTCCACACGAGACTCTGCGCAACGAAACGACAACTCAAAAGAAAATCAGGGCGTGCAACGCTTTTATACCACGAACAACAATTCGAAAATAAGTAAATTTCAAGTAAAACTGTAAGCCGAAGGCGGCCGAGAGTAAATTACCTGACGGACATCGGGACAGGTGCGCAGGGAGGAGAGGGTTTGGGGGCGATCAGCTGCGATATACGAAGCTTGAGCCCGAACAGAATCGAGTGCGCTGGAATGCCGCATAGAAATCGAAAGCGTTATTAACGCTGCCAACTATCGAATACTCCCTGCCCCTGGCCAATACCTTTTGCCAAAGAGAATTCTATAAGCAATCAGGTTATTAAAGTCTGAACAAACATTCTTTGCTAACAATTTATGCTGTTAACTCGCACATACGCATATGGAATTAGCTCGTTCCATTTAGAACGCAGAATTCAGAATGCAGGGGAATAGGAAAATATATACGGAAGTTCTCTAGAACTAAAGAATTTCAGTAATGTGTAACTCAAACTGGCTTTTTTGCCATTTGGCCAGTTTAAATGCGATTGCAATAACATTTACCCAACTATTGGTCATTTCTCTGCTCTCTGGCAAAAAAAAAAGCCCGAAAAGCAGTCGAAAACTTTTAGTCCATTGACCTAGTCAATGATTGGTATATGCAAACAAAAAACTGGTTGGATAAACAAATAAAAATAATGGAAATGTAAATGAATACATATAACCAGTGTCCATTTCATTATTTATAAAAGAAGGGTATTTTATTTGAAGACAATGCGAAACCTTTGATCGATATACCCATATATTTATCGAATAAACGCGACGAACTCAGAGACTAATCGAAATTGATATAAGATAAATTCTATAGTTTCTTGCTTATATTTTTCTTAAGACTTTCATTTCAAAAGATCATAAGAATATCCTGAATATTCCAGAAAAAAGAAACAACAATAAATATATACACTAATAAGGAAACAATTTGCATTTGTATTTGGTTTTTGATATGAATACAGGGTATTTGCTGTATGAGCAGACAATTTTAACTTGTCTATGCCAAAATATTATTATTCACACTTAAAATGTATTTGGTTCATATTGCAAATACTTAATATGTGATGACATTTAAATGACTGGTTTGGAGAGCGTTGACACAATCAAATGAAGCTATAAATAAATCTCTGTTAGGCAAAATCCTCGAATATAAACTTTGCTGGTATATAGCGAAATATTTTAGAGAATCTATCCAGAAGCACTGTGTCAAAGGTCTGAGTTAACACCGGACGTAGGACATCGAAGAGGACTCGCCAATTCTCGTTGAAGAGTTCATTTGCACTTCGTTCGAGTTCCCGATTGCCACCAAAGAGATTCGTTAGGTTTATCCGAATCTTGTCAATGCCAGCAATATCTGTCTTAATGGCAGTGACATTCATAAAGGTTAGGCCATCCACCAGTTGTGGCTTCATCTTGAGTGCCAAATAGAACTCGAGGTTATCTGTAAATATGGTTGGATAAAATGCGAATTCTCTTTGGCAGGCATTAGAATAAACTTACCCAATTCAGAGTTCAAAATGCCAGCACTATTGAGATTGAGAAGCAGCACGTGGCCCCTCAGTTTGTAATCACACTTGATGTGAGTTTTTGAAAGTTGCACATGAAATCCAAGTGAATAGTGGCCGGCCTTTATGAGAGTGCTAAAAGCCATTTACTTTGAATTTAATTTCTTAACTAAGTGCAGTTGCTGGCGACTTACGTGCTGTTGAGTATCTTGGCCTGGCTAAGACCATGTGTTGTCATGTTGCGCAGTGCCACTTGTACGTCCAGATTTGGTGGCACACGTTGGGCAATCCGCAGCTTGCCTACCCGAAAAGGATCCAACGAACCCACGCCGCGTAGACCAGGCACACCTGAAATAAAAGTGGTTTTTAAATGATACAAAAGTGCAAGCGAAATACTCGATACATACCATTTTTCCACTGCTGGAAAATAGTCTCTATTAATGCAGCCAAACAGGCATTACTCTGTGTATTCTTTAAAGGACATGGCTTGAGAAAGGCAGCTGCAATAAGGAAGCCATTAAGCTGAAGTAAAAGTTGAACAGATGTCACCTACGTGGATCCTGAAGATAATTTTCGGCCTGCACCACGGCAAGCCACAAAGGTGAACTGAGAATGAGAAACCGCAAAGAAACTGGCATTGCAACTACTTCAGTTGACTGCTCGTCGTGGACTGTTCATCAACGACTTTAACCGATCGTACAATGGCTATGACTTTGATCAATTCAGCCTTAACTTATGTTGTAACGACTGTGAGGGTTAATCAACCCGTCAACCGCTGACCCTGAATGACTAACTACTATTTATGATATTGCAAATTTTCATAAATCCGCAACTCTCTTCGCGTAGTTAGAGTTAAATGGTTTTAATTAAATAATTTTTGACTTAATTTAGTTAAGTTATTAACCGGCAACTAGATAAACCAGTTGATTTAAAACAAAATAAATTATTATAAGCCGAATAGTCGGGACCCCGACCGTAATATACCCTGTGGCTGTACAGGGACCCGCTGTGGGCGAAGGGGACTTGGCATCGTAATGAAATTTTCTAGACACATCAACCCCAAGATAATCATCAGGTGTGCCAAATCTCAAGTCTCTGGCTGCAAAACTGCTTTAGTTATGAGCTTTTAGCTGTTTTGTGGGCGAAGGGGCCGTGGTATCATGAAAAAAAGATAAACTTTATCAGCCTGCAAGAATTACCAGTGCTGGGAGACCAAGTTTAAGCTTTTAGCTCTTACCATTTCTGAGAACTTTTAGTTCAAACCGACGGACAGACAAACCGACGGACAGACGGACAGACGGACCGACGGACATGGCTATATCGACTCGGCTATTGATGCTGTTCAAGAATATATATATACATTATGGGGTCTGCAACGCTTTCTTCGCCCTGTTACACAGTTTTGACAAACATAATAGGGTATAGAAATACCAGTACTCAAAATCTAGAGTTCAAGGTTGTGAATAGAACAGAAAATGATGTGCTGCAAGCTGCAATAGGGGTATCACTAACAACAATGTGAGAAACAGCCATGACGTCAATTCAAATGCTGAATAACTAGTTTATTATTCAAATAATTAAATAAAAGTCGTGAATTTCCGAATTTCATTTCGAATATAACGGCCCGCAGCAGTCTATTTCACAGATCATATTTGGCATTCAAGCCAAATCGACATTGAACGATTCCTTCTAACTTCGATTTCACAAAAATGCAATTTCAAATTTGTATTTCACTGGGATTTTTGCTGCTCTCCCTGGCATTGACTGTCACGGAAGCAGGCGAATACTTAACCAAGGAACGTAAGTACATGCTTAATGAAAGCTTTAAATGAATTCAGTCAAAGTCTTTCCATTTTTCTGAAATTTTTGCTGTCAATTTCCTTGTCAGCTGAAAGCTATGGATTTGATCCCTGCTACATGGACGATGTTGAATTCGACAAATGAGTTACCAAAAATCTACAGATTTTATTTGTTAATTGGACAAATGGTCCGCCTGGTAGAAACGTAGTGGGACCCGTGGATCCGTTCACCATAAAGCAGTTGAAACTGTCAAGCAAACCGTCACAGCCTGTCAACGAGGACATTAATCTCAATATGGATGCGGAAAACATTATTGTTAAGGGCATGAGTTAGGCAACAATCTTGGAGTCAAAGTAAGGACCGGAATATCTTCATTAACAATTTGAATTTTCATCGAGGTATACTTTCAGTTACAATCCAGAAGAAAGTAATAAGGCGAAAGTTCTGCTGAAGATACCAAACCTGAACTTTGATTTTGAATATAAAATTAGTGGAAAGGTGTCCCATTTAAAAATCGATGCACATGGCAAGGGTCATATGGAAATTGGTAAGAAAGTTAACCACAATTATAGAGATCAGTCGATTACCCATTGCTTGCCAACAGGGCATATATTGATGGTATTTGAAGCGGATATCAATCCACTTGTCACGCCCGAAGCTAAAATTTTCAAAGTCAAAGAAGGCAGAGTTAGCTTCCGAGAAGTCAATGGTTTTAAAATTGAACTGGATAACCTAGAGAACGCCTCCAATAAGCTCTTGAGCGAAAACTTTTCCGAGTTCTTCCACACTTGGCAACCTGACATCGAACATGTTTTCGAGGAAATGATAACTGATCGCGTCAATAAGATATTTAGCTATGTTCCTGGTACTTACGTGATTTTTGTGTCAGAATGGTAACTAAGTCGAAAAGTTATTAAAAATATGTATATAGTCAATTAAATATACTTTTATTTCACAGGCCAGAACTCCTGTCATTCTCAGCTAAACAAAAGCTTAATTAATATTTGACATGAGCTACAAAGTCAGTATGCTAATTAATTTTTGTCGTAGATATTTAATAATGCGTATACAGCGAATCAGATGAAGATCAAATACCTTTGGAGCAGATTATTCACTGCAATTAGAGGAACCGGAGGGACGATAAAGAACACCCTGTATTGATTCGGTCAAACTTGTTTATTATTTACTTAACTTTCTGAATATCTGGATTTCTACATTTCATTTCAAATATAATAGATTCTTTGCAGGCTTTTTTGTCAGATCACTTTCGGCTTTCAAGACAAATCAACGTTTCTGGATTACTTTTAACTTTAATTTGATAGAAATGCCAATTCTAATTTGGTATTCATTGGGACTCTTTCTGCTCTCCCTGGTGTTGAATGTCACCGAAGCAGACAAATTCTTGACAGAGAAACGTGAGCATAATATGGGCATTTAATGAATCCATTTAAAAGTCTTCCAATTCTATGTCAGCTGATTTTCTTAATCCCTGCTTCTTGAGCGATCCCGGTCTTAATACTTGCCTTGCCAGAAACCTACAAGGTATCATAACTATTTGGAAGGATGGAATACCTGGTACAAACTCAGGATCCTGGGATCCTTTAGGCGTAAAGCGTGTGAAACTGTCACAGACTGCCAACAGCGCCCTTTCCATCAACATAGACTTGCGAAATGTCCTTGTCAGAGGCATCAGTCAAGGAATTGTCAAAGATGTCAGGTAAAGATTGGAAGTTATAAATTGAAATCCGAATGTTTATAGAAGTTTCCTTTCAGCTTCAATCAATATAAGCTCAAAGCTCTTTTATACGTTCCAAAACTAAGCTTCAATTTCGATTATAAAGCTAGAGGTAATGTGCTCGTTCTGGCTCTTAATGGTCACGGCAAGGGTCAGATAGAATCTGGTAAGGAAATCACAATGCATCAAGCCTAGATTCAATCTTTAACCAATTGTTTGACCACAGATAAGATACAGTTACTTGCTGAAGTAACTTTACAGCCCCGTATCACACCCGAAGCTATCTTTGCCGATCCGCAAAATATCAAAGTTCGGTTCCCAGAAATCGGAAGTTTTAAGGTTAAACTGGAAAATCTGATTGGAGGTGATAGACAACTAGAGGAAGCAGCTCATACCCTCATCAACGAGAACTGGCGCGAGTTCTATGAGATTTTGAGACCTGGTATTGAACAGGCAATCGAGGCGGTTATCTTAGATCGCCTGAAGAAGATAACAAGTTATGTTCCAATGACCTACCTGATTGACGACTTTCACTAAATGAAAATTGAATAAATGTGTCTATACAAATTTATAATTTATTTGCCGAAAACAATGATTCAAACATTTTCTTAATAGCTGAAAAGCTCTTCGAAAACTAGTTTTGCTCATTCAATTTGATCATTGATCATTGTTAATTCATTATTGTCATAGATCATGGAAACTGGTTGGATGAATATATGAAGATCAAAGCTCAATAGTTTCATACGATCATTTTCTATTCGCGAAGTTGCATTTGTTGGCTGTCAATTAGTGGATTAAAGTACATAAGTACATAACTACATAAGTACATACATACTATATGTTATTTCTTAAATTAATTGAAATTTATACTGCTCACCAGCTCAAAATACGAAAATACGCAGAGATTGCATACTTTGGGATATTAATAACTTTACAAATTTCTTACAAAGTTATCTCCCAGTTGTGTTGACATTGTCCCACAACATTGACATTTCTTCCAACAATTCCATAATTAAATTAACACATAAACTTTCTGTTTCATATTTATACCCTGTGCCCATTAAAAATGGGCAAAAGCAGTATAATGAATTTGTGTGAATGTATGTAACAGCCAGAAGCAAGCATCTCCGACCCTATAAAGTATATATATTTTTGAGCAGTATCAATAGCCGAGTCGATTGACAGCTGTCCGTATGTCTGTCCGTCCGTCTGTCCATCTGTCCGTCCGTCCATCTGTATGAACGCGTGGATCTCAGCAACTATTAGAGCTAGAGACTTCAAATTTGTAAATGTAGATTCCTGAATACCATACGCAGATCGGGTTTATTTTCAATTTTCGATATCAAGTCCCGTTGGTTTTAAAATTAGAAAAATCAACAAAACATATGCAATGTTAAAACTAGAGTTTTGAGATTTGGCACACAAGACAAAAAGCTTAGGTTTCATGTGTTCTGAAAATTTCATAGCGATGCCACGCCCCCTTCGCCCAAAACTCGAAAAAGCTGATAACAAGAGCAGTTTTATAGCTAGCGACTTGAGATTTGGCACACATGGTAAGTATGCTACTCTCATTCTCTCATTGACAATATACACTGTAGATTTTACAGTCAACGAAACAGTTGACCAACACCAACACTAAGTTTGACATAGTTGACATAAAACTTAGAACCAACTGTGATCAAATTTACTTGATTGTCAACTTGTTTAAATCTAGTATTAATCATTACAAGTCGTGTTCAATTTATAGAACTAAAGTACTGTAAAACTCTTTGATGATAAATACTTTTTATCAATATCAAAATATTTCAAGAGTTACTATACGAGTTAAAAAGTAATTAGTAATCAACGTTCTCCATATAGGGTTTAAAGAATAATATTAAATAATATCTACGTACTATTAATGGCATGCCAAACCTTGCGACAGACGTGTTGCTTTCGACTTCTAGGGGTTTAATCGACTTAAAAGCACTTGACATCAACAATTTTAGCTTAATTGAGCGCTTAGAGCTTCGCAGCGAGAACGCGTTGCATTAACTAGTAAAGTAACTAAGATACATTTGCTCGAGATTCAGATACTTAACAACAGTCAGCATGAGTAGAACACAGTACAATAGCTATCCGATTGGCATTTTCTTTGGCTTGTTGACAATCGTTTGTTGGCACGGGGTCGCCTTCAATGTGGCTGCCGTTGAGTATTATACAGAGAAGCGTAAGTTGAACTGGGCTAAACCGCAGTGGTATTGAAGTTGACACTCTGACATCCACAGCACCGTTTTTGCCCTCGTGTCGCATCTATGAGCCCGGCTTTACAAAATGCTCCACAAACAGCATACAAAAGCTAATGGATCAGCTGATCATCGGAATACCAGAGATTCAAGAAAAATTTGGTACTATGGATCCGTTGCACGTCAAAGACATTATATTCAAGCAGGATAACAACGAAGTTGCCACTTTAAGGTCCAACCTGTCCCAAGTTGTGATTCGGGGCTTCTCCGCATTGAAGATCAAGGAGAGCCGGTGAGTCCGTAAAAAATGATAGTACATCTGTTACACATAAGTCTATTCACAGTGTCAGCAAAAAGGACTTTGGCTGGAAGACCAAAATCTTTTTACCCAAGATGCGATTGGAGGCCAAATATCAAATGATGGGTCGCATACTATTGATACCTCTCAGTGGATCAGGAAACCTCTTCATAGAGATCGGTGAGTGTATAATAATGTTCGTATGTCCTCATCTTCTCAATGGGTACCCTGCAGAGAATCTCGATATTGTGCTGTTGACCAAGACGCAGCTCTACGAGAAGGGTGGCTTCACTTTCGACAATGTCACTGCGGTGCAGGCCAAATTGAATATGACACGAGTTCGCACCCACCTGGATAATCTCTTCAATGGACGCAGCAAGGAGGTGGAAAATAGCACGAATCAGTTCTTCAATGACAATTGGCGTGATTTATACGAAGCATTGAAACCCCTGATTGTCGACACAGTACAAAACATACTCAAGGATATTATGTCTGCAGTATTCCATCTGATACCAGCCAACTTCTTTGTCGAGGATATTCCCACACCACAGCAATTGTACGGAAAAGTGACTCAGTAATCCATAGTACGTGTATCACACGGATTAAACTGTCGTACTAGAATTTAAATAACATGTTATGGAATAGAAAAATATGTGTTGTAATACTCTTTATATCTCAACATCTCTGTATTTGACATAGGATAAACACGAATGATATTTCTGTAGCCGTTCTGTGCGATAATTATTCACCCTATTATTATTATTGACCCTTGATCAAAAAGTATTTTCTGTACCAAGTTTCTCATTACCTCTATTAAGATAAGATACACACATATAAAATACGCCTTGTTCATTACATTACTTAATTTATACAGTAATATTATAAATAAGGTTCAAGTATAAAGTTCAGAAATCATAACAATTAAAGAGATCATTACCGCACAGTAAACGTCTCTGAAATTTTGAACATAGTCAGGTATCTACGGGTTAAACTTGGTTTTATTCATATGCTTAGTATATAAAACTTGGTTTTATTCATATGCCTAGTATATAAAATGTATAAATGTATATGCTAAACCTCAGAATTTTGAAAACATTAAACTAATACTTACTTACATATTTTGTTTGTATCTGATTTAAACCCCGTAGCTTGTCAGTGGCAATACAGATGTCAATTCAAGGGCACATATAAATGTAAATCGAGTTTAATTAAAAATTATATAGTAGTAAGTAAATGAAATAGACTGAGATATTTCAAAGCAATTACTATAAAAGCTAGAGAGAAGAGTGAATGGAAAGAGACTTAGATATTTCAATCCACTTACTGCTGGAAAACAGATTGTTTTTCCAAAACAGGGTCAAGCTCGAATAACATCCGCTTTATTTGCTGAATAGTACGCTCCATATGCTTCTTCTGCAAAGATAAATAAAATAATTTAAAGATTAAATCAAAATTAGAATGGAAACTGTTCCCAAGTATTACTCACCTTTCTTGTCCACGCTATAGGCACGTTTTCTAAATGTGTACAAGACGAAAAATATTATGATCATCAGCAGTACGGAAATACCGATTAGAACTATGAATAAGTTCTTGATATTCATTATTGCAGTTTGACCAGCTCGCTCGGTATCCCCAGAGATCGGACATTCATCATCGTAGCAGCTACATACATTGGGATATTGACAATAACCATGGATGCACTCCCTGTCGCAGACGGGAAGGCAAAGCAGCATAGTAGAATTCCAAGCATCTTCGGTCAACCTGTAGTTCGTTTTACAAATACATTTCTCATCCATACAGGTGCCATTGTAACACCTTTCAGCACAATCATAGATAAATTTGTCATCGGCATTTTTATAATCCGCGTACTCAGTCATCTCCAATCCAATGGTACTTGATCCCTCTGGTTCAGTAATTTGGGCCACACAAGCATTATTAGCGTTTATATATCCATCATAGCAGTTGCACTTATTGGGAGAGACACAGAAGCCGTTAACACATTCTCTTTCGCAAAATGGACCACAGCTGCTCTCACTTTCTCTGATGTACCCATCACTGCAGGTGCATTCCTCAGGGGCACTACAGAATCCGTTCTTACAGCCATACGTGCAAATTGGAGTACAACCCATTTCATTTTCCATGCTGTACCCATCGTTGCAGGTACATTCTCCAGGCGCAGTGCATTTTCCGTTCTTACAGCCGTCCTTACAAACTGGAGAACAACTGTTCTCATTTTCCTTGCTGTACCCATCGTTACAGGTACATTCCCCTGGTCCTGTACATTTTCCGTTCTTACAGCCGTCCTTACAAACTGGAGAGCAACTGTTCTCATTTTCCTTGGTGTACCCATCGTTACAGGTACATTCTCCAGGCGCAGTGCATTTTCCGTTCTTACAGCCGTCCTTACAAACTGGAGAACAACTGTTCTCATTTTCCTTGCTGTACCCATCGTTACAGGTACATTCCCCAGGCGCTTTGCATTTTCCGTTTGTACAGCCGTCCTTACAAACTGGAGAGCAACTGTTCTCATTTTCCTTACTGTACCCATCGTTACAGGTACATTCTCCAGGCGCAGTGCATTTTCCATTCTTACAGCCGTCTTTACAAACTGGAGAGCAACTGTTCTCATTTTCCTTGCTGTACCCATCGTTACAGGTACATTCTCCAGGCGCAGTGCATTTTCCGTTCTTACAGCCGTCCTTACAAACTGGAGAACAACTGTTCTCATTTTCCTTGCTGTACCCATCGTAACAGGTACATTCCCCTGGTCCTGTACATTTTCCGTTCTTACAGCCGTCCTCACAAACTGGAGAGCAAGTGTTCTCATTTTCCTTGGTGTACCCATCGTTACAGGTGCATTCTCTAGGCGCAGTGCATTTTCCGTTCTTACAGCCGTCCTCACAAACTGGAGAGCAAGTGTTCTCATTTTCCTTGGTGTACCCATCGTTACAGGTACATTCTCCAGGCGCAGTGCATTTTCCGTTCTTACAGCCGTCCTTACAAACTGGAGAACAACTGTTCTCATTTTCCTTGCTGTACCCATCGTTACAGGTACATTCCCCTGGTCCTGTACATTTTCCGTGCTTACAGCCGTCCTTACAAACTGGAGAGCAACTGTTCTCATTTTCCTTGGTGTACCCATCGTTACAGGTACATTCTCCAGGCGCAGTGCATTTTCCGTTCTTACAGCCGTCCTTACAAACTGGAGAACAACTGTTCTCATTTTCCTTGCTGTACCCATCATTACAGGTACATTCCCCAGGCGCTTTGCATTTTCCGTTTGTACAGCCGTCCTTACAAACTGGAGAGCAACTGTTCTCATTTTCCTTACTGTACCCATCGTTACAGGTACATTCTCCAGGCGCAGTGCATTTTCCGTTCTTACAGCCGTCCTCACAAACTGGAGAGCAAGTGTTCTCATTTTCCTTGGTGTACCCATCGTTACAGGTACATTCTCCAGGCGCTGTGCATTTTCCGTTCTTACAGCCGTCCTCACAAACTGGAGAGCAACTGTTCTCATTTTCCTTGCTGTACCCATCGTAACAGGTACATTCCCCTGGTCCTGTACATTTTCCGTTCTTACAGCCGTCCTCACAAACTGGAGTACAAGTATTCTCACTCAGTTTGATGTACCCTTTGTTACAGTTGCATTTTCCTGGAGCAATGCAGAATCCGTTGTCGCATCCACCTTTGCAAACTGGAGCACAAGTATTCTCCTTTACTTTGGTGTACTCTTCATTACAGGTGCATTGTCCAGGTGCGCTACAGAATCCCTGATCACATCCACTCTCGCAAACTGGCTCACAGCTGCTCTTATCCATCATTCTATATCCTGCATTGCAAAAGCATTGTTCCGGAGAAACGCAAAATCCATTTTGGCAACCGCTTTTGCAGTGGGGCGAACAAATTGAGTTATCATTTTTCAGGTATCCATCTAAACATTCACATTTTCCAGGGGCCGTGCATATGCCGTTGGAGCAGCCGTCCTTGCAAATGGGAACACATTTGTTATCGGACAATTTCTGATAGTTCTCGTTGCATTCACAAATTCCCGGAGCACTACAGAAACCGTTATCGCAGGGAGTGCTGCATACTGGAATGCATTGATTTTGAATCAAATCTAGTTTGTATCCATTTTGGCAGTTGGGATGACAAATTTGGCTTGTCGAATTCAACGTGAAGCCCACGTTGCATTTGCAGACTCCCGGCGCTTTACAGGATCCATTAGGGCATCCGCTGTCGCAAATGGGATGGCAGTGACCAGACGACTCATTGAGCTGATATCTTGTGGCGCATATACATCTGTCGGGGGATACGCATTGACCATTTTTACATTCTCCCTTGCATTGGGGCACACAGCTGGCATATAAAGGGAACTATTAAAAATGTAATTCTTTGGAGACATATTAGATATACCCACCGATTGGATGGTAATTGATTCAGATTTTTGTATCCCTTAATACAACGACAAGTGTTCGGTTTCACACACTTGCCGCTGCCACAATTTTGACTGCAGATTGGCACACATGTTAATTTTGCTGCATAAACTCTCTTGTATCCCTTGCAGCACTCTGTTATGCTCGTGAGCTACAAATTGTAATATACTTAATTGTAGCGCATCACTAAAATATGTAATTTTTTTTTAAAACTCACTCTCTGCACATTATTTATCTTTCTGTATCCCTTCTTTGTACAATACTGTGCCAGCAAAAAACCGGGTAACATTAGAAATATGAATATATTACGGACAAGCATTATGCATCAATCTGTCCCTACTTCAATCCAGTAAATATTCAGACTGAACAAATTTGAGAGCGAAAAGTTTCTACAGAGCTCGCAAAATATGTGGCTTTGGTTTAGTACGTCTTATTCTTGTATGTACACTGAGAGAAAATCTCTTGAGGACTTATTAGTAAGTTTTTATTGAAATATAATTATAATAAGTTCATTACTCATTAGCTAAAAACTAAAACTAACAGAATATGGGCTAATCCAGCGTTGCGGACGTTACATTCGTACGCAAATGTTGGCGTTATTTTTGAGACTGTTGGCGCTATGATTGAGAAATATTAAACAAAACACATTCAAAATGTAGGTATTCGCGAGTACTATCATTTGGTATAATAACATGTGTCATAAGTGTTTCACAAAAAAAAATATTCATGCTCAAAGTTCCGTTGCGGACGTTACATAAAACGGAAGTCATTTTGGAGGTTGGCAAGCATTTTCATAATTTTTAGCGAATTTTTCTTCTAAATCCAAAAAAAAAGACTTAACATAAAAGTTGGAGAAATATTTAAAGATTAAAAAACAGTTTTCATTGTGGCCAAAAGTGACTCCGTTCGTTTTTTATTTAAAAAACGGGCCGTTGCGGACGTTACATAGCGGACGTTACATTTTTTTCACCTTTCAAAAACAGAAAATAAGTAAAATATAATCCTTTTTTTTAAAAAACAAATGGAACATTTTTATTAGATATTCTATATTTTCTTATCTTTAAATATTTCTCCATCTTTTATGTTAAGTATTTTTTTTTTGATTTAGACGAAAAATTCCCTGAAAATGATGAAAATGCTTGCCAACCAGAAAAATGACTTTCGATGCATGTAACGTCCGCAACGGAACCTTGAGCATGAACATTTTTTTCCTGACGCACTTATGTTATTATACCAATTGATTGTACTTTCGAATACCTACATTTTGAATGCGTTTTGTTAAATATTTCTCAATCATAGCGTCAACCATTAAAATACTTCTAAGCAAAATCAAACTAAAAAACGCTTATGTAGTTCTTTCTAACAAAATTTTGGTAGTTGTGATTATAAATCAATGATTTTTTCATTCCATTCCACCTGATCAATGTATTTCTGGCAGGGAACGGCATGCATTTCGCACTGTTTATATTTATGAATGTAATGTGATGTGTTTTTCTACACAACCCATCCAGTAGCAGTTGTGGTTTTCCAGAATGGAAAGTTTATGATCCCAAGGATTCATACAAATAAACTTGGGAATTTTTGTCGTAAGATTTGAATTATTGACAAAGTTGTGGATTTTCTTCAATTTTGCAGTGTTTTGTCAAAATTAACCTATTAGTGGCTTGGTACAAGAAACCCACACAGGTTGATATATATCGACCAGATCGGTTATATGGCAGCTATATAAATAATTAGTCCAAATCTAGTAAATTTTGGCAACTTGTTTTATAAACTAAAAATATGTGGAAAAAACCGAGTTTCAGTAGGTTAAAAACTGCAACTTTAGTGCAAATCGGCTAAATCAGTTACACCGCAGATATATAATATATAGTGTTCCGATCAAAAAAAAATTGTGTACAATAATTAGGAGATCTATAATGCATTAGCATATTAAATTTGGAAGTGTTAATTTAATTTTAGTCTATAAATTTTTTTTTTTAATTTGTACCTATTGGTTTCTGTTGCGGACGTTACAAAAATAGCAAAAAATTTTTTTTTGAAAACCCGCTTAAAAAAAAAAAATTTTTTTTTTTTTTAAAAGTACATTATAAAAAATGGTTGCAAAGAAAGTTTGAGAAAAAAAAAATGAAAACTTTACCAGTTACACAAAAAAAACCCTATTTTCCGTTGCGGACGTTACATAAAAAATGCGTAACATTACATCACTTATTTTAATATTTTTCTGAAAAATATCCAAAAGTTTTGTATTTTTATATAAAAGTTCATTTCAATAAGATATGATTAAAAAAAAAATCAAGCTTCTAAGTTTGATTTATATATGTTTTTTGAAAATATTAAAAAAACCCTATTTTTAACGAAAAACCGGAATTTTCAAAGTCAGTCTGGATATAGTCCGATATTTCATATAATACACCCACGAAAACAAATTTTCGATTCATTTCTCTAAAATTCAATATATATACTATTACTAAAACCAAAAAAAAATATTGTTCGAGCAACTTTAATTTTTTTTGCTTGGTATACGATTTTTGGGATATGCCCATATATACATTAAGTTAACAAATTATCAGACTTGCACATTTTTTTTCTCCATGTATTTGTATCTGCAGCCTTTGAGGGCTTATCGCAAGTTTAGCCATGCGGACATTGCTTGAACTTTGCTTCTCATATCTTCAATGTACTTAAAACCCACTAAGTCATGTTATAGCGACTTTGCCGAAGCTTCTTTTACACTTTCCAACTAATTGAGATTATTTTTGTAAAAATGTATTTATTAGCTAGAAGAGAATTAACTCTGAGCTCAGCACAGTTCATAGATATAAACCATAAAGCCCATTTAATGTAGAGTATTCAGTTAGAAATATGTCATAATACATGTATTTCAAGAAAAAGAGCTTGTCATGGATCTCTCACACACAGATACTTCTTACCATTACATTTAAATCACTTCATTTCTTATTATAACAAAAAAACAATAAATTTTAAATAACTTCCAGTCAGCTTTAAATATGATAGCAGTGAACTAAATTTCCATCAGAGCGTCATACAAGTTTGTCAACTAATGCGGAGGAAGTTCTTACGATTGCGAAACAAACTGGAAGTATTATGTGATGTTTACAAGTACACTCAAACATTCAGAATATGCGATACAATTTGCATTCTTTGATTCATGTAGTATATATGCATGTGTAAGTGAATTGGGAACAACCCAACATTTGAAATGTCACTTGCCCTTATCTGAATTTTAATTTAACTAGAGTAGAAAGCGATCATATCAGCGTTGTAAGGACTAGCAAATACCCTGCAATCGTGGCAAATATAAATATATAGTATAAAGTGAATCTGTTCTAACTGTGGATCAAGGATAAAATTATGGTATTAACATTACGGAAGTTAATTCGTTGTAGCTACTAACAGATAAACAATAATATTTGGAGAGATAACATGGAAAATCTATTGAACAATCTCTTACTATTTATATGAGTAAATTCCTTAAGTCGGAGTTCGATTGTCGAGCTCGCAGTACTCAGATACGTCAGACAACTTCTAGACGTATTTTCCAGAAATATATTAAGATAATTATTTGACGCAAACTAAACTAGATACAACTTAAGCGGGCGCTCAGAAACGACGCTTATTGCAACAGGTATCAAGTATTTATGTACTATATATAAATAAAGACACTGTAAGCTGAAAGTTCGCGAATGAAAAGCTTTAGAAAACAAGTACACAACGTAGTTAACTATATTTATAGATATGCGAAGCTCAGTTCATTTATTAATTTCAGCTCAGTTAGACGCTTGTCATATCGGCTATACTATATGGGCCACATAAAACTCAGCATCTCGCGGATATATCTCTTATTAGTTCGCCGCGAACTCGATTAGGAGGTGACAGTGACAGTGACGGTGACGGTGACGGACAGTTGCAACTTTTGTATAATGCTGCAAGCACACATAATTGGCTTACTAGTATTCTGGCTGTATGTCGGCCTTGGCCAGGTCGAGGGCCTAGCATATTATACGGAAAAGCGTAAGTGAAACAGTGTCGGAAAAGCGAAAAACTCTGTTAATTTAATTTACGTGAACAGGTTAATTAAGCAGCCATTTATATACTCGCGAATGTGTGTTTTTTTTTTCTTTTTGCAAGCCCTTGGCTTTCAGCATAAATACATTATGATTTTATACATGAACTAATTACAGCTAATTAATCTAATTAAATATATATTATTATGTACTTAACAGCATTAACTGCTGACTGATAAATAAAATAAAAACATTCGTATTCGCAGCCTCATATATAGAATCATGCCGGATTAATGAGCCCGACTTCACCAATTGCTCAACTCGCTCCATACAGGGTTTTCTCAATGAGGTCATTAAAGGTGAACAGCTAATTGGATATTAACCCAAAAGGTCGCATAACTCACAGAGTTATTCATTCTACAGGTATACCAGAGATTGAAGAGTCTTTCGGACCCATAGACCCCATGAAACAAGATCAGCTCATCTTCAAGCAGGAAAATAGCGATGTGGATATCATCTCGGCCAATCTAACCAACTTGATAATACGCGGCTTTGGCAAAATGGTGGTCAAGGAAAGCAGGTGAATATATCACTTAATAATAGCCAGCTATAGAATGTCATTAAGTTTGTTTCAATGCTCGAAACTAGAATATATTATTATTCATTTACACACTCAACTATTCACAGCTATCATTACAATTCAAGCTGTGTGTTTATAAATAGACAGGTAGACACTATCTAACAAACAAAACTAAAGTAACAAGCTCCAAGACTTTTAATTAAATGTGCAAATATAAATTATAGAAGTGTGGATTTATCTCACAACAAAGTAAACAGATTGATTTTATATTCTAACAACAAAACAATGCTGAATAGTTTTGCAGATAATATATTTAATAGACTCTCATATCAATATAGCAATATTGAGATCGTGGTAATAAAAAATGCAACTAAATTCGAGTACCAATTCAACTCAAACTTTTGCTTCAACAGGGTCAACAAGAAGGACTTTAGCTGGTGGGATAAGATTTACTTACCAAGATTACGTCTGGATGGAAATTATAAAATGTATGGACGGATTTTACTCATTCCTCTGAACGGCGCTGGCAGACTATTCATCGAGATCGGTAATTATTGATACCATACATATGGGATGATAATTAAATTGAAAATCAATTTATTCACATTTTGATAGATGATGTCGATTTAGAGGTGGCTACAAAGTCGCGGCTCTATGAGAAGGGGGGCTACACATTCTATAATGTGACTGAGGTGCACGTGAAGCTTCAAGTGGGAAGATTGCGAACCAATTTAGAGAATCTCTTTAATGGTCGCAACAAGGACGTGGAGCAAAGAACGAATCAGTTTTTCAATGACAATTGGCAAGATTTCTATGAGGCAATGCGTCCACTGATTGTGGAAACTTTGGAACGTACACTGTTGGATCTGCTGAAGAAGATGTTCCATCTAATGCCCGCCAACTTTTTTATCGAAGACATTCCCAATTCGCTGCTGCTGTATGGTCGCAAAACACGACTGATATCGTATTAATTAATTAATATTTACTTATTGAGAAAGAGATTAGCTTACAGCTAATTGTTATACTCGTAGTAGTTAAATAATAAATGCAAAAGCTAAACATAATCTAACATAGCATGGCACAGAGCACTCCGCAGCACTCAGAGTATCCATCTGCCGCTCAGTAGAACCAATCATACTTGAGATAGTCACCCTCGTGCTTCAGTGACGCAATCGACTGGTGACGCACGTGTCCAGTACGGGCAAAGATGCGACGATTGCCAACTGGCTGCAGTGTCCGGAAGTTGTCCACTAGTGCACCATCCTGTGTATCCGACAGCTGGCGGAAGCGTGAAATCTGCAAAAAGAATACAACAATTAAAACGTTACTCATACGCACTGTTTGCTCGCAAATGAAATGACTCACCTGTTTGGGCGAAATGGGTATGGGATCGGGAAACAGTATCCAGGTGACGGCCTCCGAACAGGGAGGTGTGGTAAGTGAACCTGCAATTGCATAAGAGACGTGACATGACAGTTAAACGTGTTCGTTGTCAACTGTTGATTAACAGTCATTCAATTTGACGATGCGACAATGTAGTGATATTCAAATGAGTTATCGATGTCCCTTACCCTTGTAAGTGTAGAACTTGTCCACATCCACATTCGCTATCAGAGATGACAGCGAGAAGGTAACATTAAGCGCAGCCTCCTGATTGGCATCGGCGATCAAATGCAAATGTCGATTGATAGTCACCAGCCCTTGGCCCTCATCCTCGTCAAGCTGATAGATAGTGAATTGTACTATAAGCCCAATTGTTCTGCATTAAATTCGTTTGTGTTACGCTTACGTTGAAGAAGAAACCCAATACTGCTGCACCATCAGGATGGTTGAGTGCCTCGCCGATTGTTGCATACTTTTTGTTGCGATGCACAATGTGCATCTCCATCGTGTAGCGTATGTCATTGACGACATGTTCCGACCCGCGATTATTCTTGTCACCCCAGTGGAAATGCAAACCCTCCACCTCGAACTCCCCGGGCAGCTTGGCACCACGAATGTACGGCAGAAATTCCTCCTGATCCCCACTCATATTTCCCTTGGGTATGCCAATGGAAACTAGAGAATGCGATATGCGAAATTTCAATGGATAATCAATCAATGCAATTTTAAGGACCCTCCACTTACCCGTGTGCCCATTGTTGACCATTTTCAGTGGATACGGCAGTAGATTGTGATAGCCAATCATGTCAACAGCCGGCATATGGACCGGTATTGTCTGAAATGGATTAATTTGTTCAGATTAGTCCAGTCAGTCAGTCAGTTGGCTGGCTGCTGTCACTCAATGTCTGGCACTTACATGGCTGGAGGTGATGGCTATGGGTGACTGCGTCTTGCCGGCACAATGGCCGTGATGACGCGCCCAACGCCTCTGATTGGGCTCCGAGTAACCAAACACATGACTACTGACCACTGCAAATGAACAGAACAAAGTCGAATTGAAATTATAAATAATAAACGTCATAAACTCGTCTGGGAATCGCCTGAGTTGTTGTCAACAATTTTCTTAGATCACGTGCCTTAACCCTTGTCCCCTATCCCTGCCGCTGTCCCTGTCCCAAGACCACAGAGTGAACAGAGGGAAAAGAGTCAACAATAAGCTTATCACTGACATATACGAGCACTTGTGAATTATGGCAAATAAATGGGACAGCAAACAATGTTAACTGTTTGCTGCTTAGTAAATAGATAAATCAATAAATAAATTAATAAATAAGAAAAAAAATACGAGACACACAAGGGCACGTTAAATGCTCGTACAATAGATACCGACACAATTGATATTGATATAGATAATGAGCCTTGAAGGTAAATATTTTTCTATAATTTTCACCCGTTGTGCGAATAAAAAGTTCGACCAAGTTCACTGGAATCATATACAAAGCGAA
This sequence comes from Drosophila histrio, assembly GCA_958299025.2. Lineage (NCBI taxonomy): Eukaryota > Metazoa > Arthropoda > Insecta > Diptera > Drosophilidae > Drosophila > Drosophila histrio. The sequence continues at coordinate 14,515,086 of OY282581.2, forward strand.
ACAAATTAAACAAACTTTTTGCATACCACTATGATATCGGCAATTAGATCATTTGATTTAGAAAGCGTGGAAAATTCCTGAATATCATATGACATTTTATTTCATTTAAAAATTTACTAATTAGCACGTAAGTATTTGTTACATAATACTTGTTTAATAACAAAATCCATTCATAATTATTTTATTTATTAATATATAAGAAATTAGCAAAGATATGACTATTATGTAAGGTTGTCTTCTGGCACTTAATCAAAATCAATGTCAAGCAATAAATGTATTAATTGGCATTTAGAAATCTCAACAGTTTCGAGTGGCATAAATACCCTTAAACGAGTGCAATTAATATTTTTGAAGTGCGTATTTAGAAGTGCTTAGAACCTCTGATACCATAAATAAATACATATTCATATCTCCTAATATAGTTATCGGGTGCAAATGATTCATGGTCCTTTGACATTCGGTAATTCACTTGTTTATTGAAGGTCGCACGCGTTCCTAAGAATTTGTATTAGTGATAAGAACTCTATAAAATATATAAATACTTTTGTACAAGTCAGACAAGTTAGACGGATGAACGGACGGACGGTCGGACGGTCAGACGGACGGACGGACGAACAGGTGACACAGTCAGCGCAAGTTAGCTTGAAATTGATATTGATTATGTTTGCAATTATTTTGTTAAATGATAATCACTTTTGCTTTTCGTTGATTTATTTAATGACTGCACTTTTCGGGACAATCTCAAATTTGTCACATGACAAATTGTGCAACTCTATGTGAACTATTTTAAATATATCTACACTCGTATTATGATTAGGTTAATACTATTTAGTTTACCTTGAGTCCAGCAGATCACCAGGAAAGCTGCTTGAAATATTACCAATTGCATTTCAAGCGATTGATTAAGATTCTTTTAGGATATTCCTTTTGAATAACGCCCAGCTCCTAAGCTCCTGTTGAATGTTTGCGGAATGCAACACCTTGCGGTTGGGTGGCTGATTCTAAACTGCGCGGACGTTTGCCATTTGAAACACCTTCACAACTTCCTCAGCGTCAACGAACTAATTGAAAATTCGAAAGCTTAAATCCCCGCGTACAGCGCGTGCTCTACACAGAGAGACACGAACCATAAAAACACAGGCAGACACGCATACACACACACACGCACACACACACACACACACACACAAAGACAGACATAAGTTTGTACATGGCAAATGATACAATCGGAGTCGAACGGTCGCACGATCAACATCAGACGACGAAACGATCGATCGTTTAGTCTAGGGTATTGAAGTATTGAGCTGTTCGAGCTTCGTCGTAAGTCACCTACCTAATGAAATTGAATTTGAAGTAATAGTAGCATTACGAGCTACCAAAGTACTACTGTCCCTATTGCGACTGCAACACACTGCGTATGCTTAACATTCATTTAAATACGAGTAGAGTCGCGCAGACGAGACACAACCCCACAAAATGATTCGTCATAATTCGCGCCTAGTTAATGCTCACAGTAAACAAAAGGGAACTGCTTTCAATCATCAGATAATATTTTGTTTTGCATACAAAATACCAAATATTTCGTATACTAGTATATACATATACGTGTATTTGTTTGATTTGCACTTTTCGTTTTGTGGCAAGAGGAGAGCCTCTTCTATGCCCCCACTAAGTTGCCAACAAATATTGACAATATTATGCAGAAAGCTACTAATTGATCGCGTGGCAGTCGCTCCAACGGAAATCGAGGGGCGAATGAATAACCAAACGAATTCATTGACTGATATTCACACGTTTACTGCGCGCTTCTACATTTATTGTATTATTAAGCGTTTATACCATGTTTGTTTTAACATCTTATCATAGAATAGAATATTGAATACCATTTATTGATATGTTTATTTCAATTAATCCACAGTGAAAATATTTGTACTTTTTCCCGTATTTACCCCGTTTGTTTTTTTTTAATTTTATATTTGCTGGGAATTCGTAAAGCAACAAATCCACAACTAAGCTCGGAAACTTTATTGGTATTGTCAGTCAACTTAAATGCGACAATATTCAATAAGCTGTACAAATCATAATGTTCATTGCATAAACACTGTGTGTGCTCAGACTGCTGTTTGGATTTCCTTTAAATATATGATTTACATGTGTATACGACACTCGTGATTTACATGGAGAATGCCAAGCAAACGAACTAGTGCTTAAAATTTAAATAGCAGTTGACAAGTGTACAATGTTGACATTCAAATGCTGATACACTTATGAGATAGAATACAGCTGGACATTGTCTGTTTTACAATTAATTTCGGCTCGAAATCATAACTGATCAGAAGTTTTAAAACTATGTATCTCTCATATTATTCTAATTATTCATATTCGTTGGTTCAAGCCAATTAATTATAAGATATTTTGCAAAAATTTGATGATCATTTCTTTTAGCGTAGTCCTATCAATTATACTCAAATTCGCAATAATTTGATTTTGTGATTCCAAAATTTAATCGTATTGATATTAGATCGTGTTGAAGTCGTTAGATTTCGTTGTTTTTCCACTACCAATTTAAATGTATAGACACGATTCATTAATGACACCCTAAAAGGTGTTAATAAGATACAAATGTGTGTACTTGTGTGTGCTCCATATGGTGATCACATGATCAAGTTAAAGGATTGCATATAATCGGTTTGCATTAGACTTTATACAATACGAGTATCTTAAATATACCCATAACAATTGAATTCAAATATTTGACATTCAAGTAACAACTGGTAAAAATTTAAACATTGTCGTAGAGAGAAAGATCGTTATTCCCAGTGTGTTACAGTCTTGATTAATTAGTCAACTTACTGGAAAAAAACAATGCCAAGTCAAAGAAACAAACAGTCTGGTGATCTCCCAGGGTGAGTAGTCCAGATCAATGAAAACGTGTAAACAATTAGCACATTTTAAGACATTGTTATTGTGCCCTAACATATGATATCTGGGTAGTATTAATTAGTTGGGTCATTTCATAATTTCGTATATATTAATTAGAGTGAATCCCGGGGAATTAGTTGAATAGTTCAAATGTAGCGCAGTCGCAATACATTGTGCATTCCCAACTAGCAACGTCCACAACGAATTAAAACTCAATTATTCATTCATAAAGAAAGCCATAAAATTGAATGGGCACCTGATTTAACAATGATTTGGCATTTCGTCTTTTCCCTGGCATATATTTAAAAAGCTATAAAAAAAAACAAAAAAAGGCGATGAAATCAGCGCATGTAAGCCTCATATCCATACAAAATAGGTAAAGGCATGAGAATACACATAGTAGAAGATAAGATATAAGCCCAGATATAAATAGGCGATGGCACCTGATCGGCATGCAAATTAGCCGAAAGTTGCACTACACTTTTATCAATTAATAACACCTAGATTCTGCGATCAGAGCAAGAGTACATGTGCTTTGTTCATGTTCTTAGATACAAAATGTACTCATATAGCTGGCGTCATTCAAGGGAACGTGCTGGGCATGTCCGAAATTGCGAAGTGATAGCCCTGTTTTATATTTAGCCCCAAATGGCCAACTCGCGTAGCATCGTACATTATTATATGTCTGGTTGGGCTTAAAAATAACAACATTCCATTAATATAGCTTATCAGATATAATTGATTGGCAGACAGCCACAAAAGCAACTGTCACATGTCAGTATGCTAAAAAATCCCCGATCCAAACACAATCTGTAGCATACTTTTGAAGTCCCACGAGAAGCCTCCTAAAATAACGCTAAATATTTTTGTAGATTACATATAAATATAAAAAATCTTTATTAGTTTTTTGTTTCAAATCAACACATACGAAATACGAAATGATTAGATTAATAACACAAGGAACATAATATTAAATTCACACAATGCAAATTGTAATCAAATATAAATAATAAATTTAATGCTCAACAGCAAATAAGTTGTTATAATGGACTTTGGCAAAATATTGGCGTACTTTGGTGATTAACAGGATAAATAAAGCTAAGCTTACACGTGTGACATTCTATATATTGTATGACACGATATACATACATAGATTTTATGTATCAAAATAGATGTAGCCCTTTGACAAAATGGCCCCTTAATATTTACTAGGATAGAACAAGTTCTTTCTCAAATTGTTTGTCAAAAATCTGCCACGTGTGCCTCTTATAACGATCAAAATAAAAATAATTTAAAAAAAAAACTAATATTCGATGTCTTTGCACTTATGGTAATTGTTTTTGTCATGTATGTTTGTGATATATGTGTAGGTAGGTGATGAAATCCAATGTTTGTAAGGCTAGAGTCCGTTTTTTATTCAGGTGGATGACTAGTCCTGTTTCTGCTCCTTGGCTGACAAAAAGAGTTTTTGGCACGTAAATGTCATCGAATCTAAATAGAAATGAAAGATTACGTACGTTAGTTATGTGGTCATACGTAAAAATGGTAATAAAGGGTTTTAACGTTGAAATCGAGGCGATTGCCAAGGTCAGAGACTAGGACTACGCTTTTTGTGTACGCACCAATCGCGTGCTGCACCCATTTCGGTTTGTTCTGCCACACGACGCCAACGTAGTAGAATGGTATACCAATTAGTGTGATTAGCAAGCCCATGGCAACCTCAAATGGAGCCACATAAACCGGAACGACCACGAGAAATGCGCACACAACAACAAACACGGCGGGTATCCACATAGCGACCTATCGTAGCAAATGGTATACAAGTTCATTATAGAATCATATTTTTGGAACGCCAGGCAACTCACTTTAATTGGACGCTCCATATTGGGGCGCTTGTAGCGAAAGTACAAAACAGCCGACACTGAGAGCATTATAAAGAACGACTCCACAATGCTGCTGTAAGTGATTAGCACATACACATCGCTGACCAGTAGCATCACAATCGAGAGCAGACACTGAAAAAGTATCAAGTAACAAGTCAATTGAGCAACTTCTTTTGTCTGTCAATTGGACCAGATCTCACCAGAAATGCCAGCGACGGCAGCGGCGTGTAGCTCTTAACGCTGATGTGGGACAGCACCGCTGGCATGTGTCCATTGCGGGCACCTACGAAGCACATGCGCGACGAGGTCATAATATGCACGGACAGACCACCAAATGCAGAAATGGCAACCATAACGGGTATTATCAGGGAAAAGTTGCCAAGTATCTTGTCGCCAAACGTCTACAAATGAGAAAAAAGACAATCAATCAAAAGCTCAACAAATCAAATACGATCTCTACATACCACAGCAATGGCGTTGGAGGCTATCATCTCGGGAGCTGACAGCACGGCAAGATAGGCCATATTGGCCAGCACATAAATGCCTGTAACCAGAGGCAGTGAGATGTAAATGGCACGTGGTAGATTGCGATATGGATCGCGCAATTCTTCAGTCATAAAGTTCAAATAGTTCCAGCCGGCGTATGAGAAGATGCCCGAATAGAATGCCACTGACAGCTTGCCGGGATCCGTTTCCGTATTTTCAAATGGTTGCTTAAAGTTTTCCACATGTCCCATACACATCCAAACCAGCCCAACGACAATAATCAATACCAATGCCGCAATTTTGGTAAACATAATGATATTCTGCATTTTGGTCGTCACTTTCATGTAATATGAGTTCAAATATGTTAGAAAACATATCGTAGCAGCTGCCAGCAACTGTAATGCAATCTTTGGTATCTCACAACCGTCGGCAAAGAAGGGCTGCAACACGTAGGAGGCAAAAGTCAGTCCCATAATGGCATTTGTTGTTGGGCTACAAGGAAAAAATATGGGGATTAATATGTCATTCATGTGAAGCGAGCGCCATAATTTGAACCAGTTATTTATACACACATGCATTAACAATTGTTTTCGCTTCTCAGATTACAAATAATAATATTTTTGCAAAAGCCATAAATACAATAGACATTAGTATAGTATGCGATAATGTGTGTGTGTATGTGTATTTTCTTATCAATACAAGTGGAATGAACATTTAATGCATAAACAGCAATCGCTGATAAGACAGTTGGTTCGCTTGGGAAAGTGAATTGAGGCAGAAAGCTCAACGAATGACCTTAACCTCGTCCGACACTTGAAAGCGGACAAATCTGTAGACTTCAATTGGTGCCCCAATTGAAAGTCAGCCCATGTTCGTAATGTGATCTATCAGCGCAATTGCATAAGTATTTCGTTTAACCCAATGTAAATGGGGTTAAGCTTTTGCAATCCAAACAGAACGACCGCTACTTACACAAATATCATCATAGCATCCCACAGATAGAGGAATGCTGGCAGCGAACCGTACGCCTCGAAGATGTACGCATAATCCCCTCCAGACTTCGGTATGGCAGTGCCCAATTCTGCATAGCACAGGGCGCCAATCATTGAGAGCAGACCGCACAGCACCCAGATGACGAGTGACGTTCCCACGGACTCCACCTCGCGAATAACGCCCTTGGGCGAGACAAAGATGCCTGACCCGAAGATTATGCCCAATATGATGGCCACTCCCTCGAGCAATCCCAGCTGTTTCTTCATCACGACACGACTGTTGTCCGACTCCGCGGATCCTTCTCGCAATCCATCCTTATCCTTGGGCACCGCAGGAGTCGCTGAAATTACCGGTGGGTTCTCTGTGTTCGGTGTGAGCAACACCATTTCGCTCGACGGCGACTGCAACTCGTTGGATGGCATTGTCAAGACCGTTAACGCTCGCCACGCACGCCACGTTTAAAGTACAAAACCAGACTGACTAAAATGGCCTGCCTTTTGATTCTGGTGTCTGTGGTGTGTCCAGCTAATTGATTAAGCGACGGAGGAGTGTCGACGTCTTCTTGTTGCTTTTGATTAAACCTATGTGGCAGTGTGTGCGTGTGCGAATGGGTATGGCAATATATTGTGACGTTGGCGTTCGGTGGCTTATCTTTAGTCTCTTGTCTATCCCTTCTGTCAGTAATCTGCCGGTTAGCGATTTACTTTATTCACGCATTCATTGTTTTGCTAACCCACTTCGTACATATAGTGCTGGCTCTTTCTGACCACTGCTGTGTCGCTCACACCGTGTTGCGGTCCTGCTCACGTCTCTCGCACATGTAATTTGACTTTTGGCAAAGAGCGGTTAACTAAATAAATTTTGTACTTTGCAGATTTATATTCACTTTGTATGCTACATTAATTTTAAAAATATAAACCTATTAATTTATAACCAATTATCCACACATTTCAAATTAATATAATTGAAAAATCGAAAGCCACCCAACACACGTTGCGGTATACGAAAAGAAGATTCTATTCGATATATCGATAATTGCAAAAGGCCAATTGGCATTGTATCTCCGACTCGGAGATTCGATAATTTGCGAAAATACCAAATTTTGGTATTTTTGGTAATACGATTATAGAGATTATAAAAGTACAGAACAAGAGTCAAATTTAAATTTAAAAGAGCCCAAAATGTGTTAATATGACTGAGCTTCCATATAAAGACATTTTGAGGGAACTTCAGGCAAAGGCGAAAGAGACCACATTTGATATCCGTTAACTGGGGCAAAATCAAGTTATTACAGATTACAGTCATATTAAAAATGTTTTTATTTATATTTACAATTCAGTAATCTCTACTTTTTATCTTTAGCTTGCAATTTAGAGTGAATCATATCTTTAAACTGTGTCAATATCTTATTCTCCCGCTTTTGTCGTTCCTCCTTGCTGAACATGGCGAGAGCTCGTTTTTCATCTGCCGAATAAAGCTGGTTCTCCTTTCGTATACGCACAGCTTCCATGCGTCGATGACGACTGCCGCTCATGACGTAGCCCACTGACTCAAAGTTAGCTATTTCGTCCGATGTAAGGCCGATTTCACCACGTCGTGGAATGCGCTTGCCCTCTGCGATATACGCAGCCATGGCAGCACCTTCACCTGGCAGGAGAGCACGGCCAAAGTCCTTCTGATTCAAACTGCCGCCAGTGCGTAATGATGGACCCACATCCTCGTCATTATTGCCTCCGCTCGACTTAGACTTGGACTTGGCTGCACCTGATGAGCTCTTTTTGTGTTTGGAGGACTCTGATTTGCGCTTCTTCTTTTTCTTTTTGTGTTTCTTATTCGACTTCGTGTGCGTGCTCTTCTTGGACTTAGTCTTCGTCTTCTTAATGCCATCCGCAGTCTTCTCCAACCAAACATCATCTTCATTCTCACTTTCGGAACTGTCTTCAGTCGAGGAACTATCGTCGCTACTAGAACTTGATGAGGATGATGAATCGGATGAGCTGCTGGATTCCTTTTTATATTTCTTCTTTTTGGACTTCTTTGATTTCTTTTTGGACTTGCCATCTGATTTTTTGCTGCTTTTCTTTTTCTTTTTCTTTTTGGGGCCCACAAAGGAACCTTTAACAAGCTCCACATCATCGTCATGCGCCCGTGTCGGACTCGTTCCCCACACCTCTGGGACGCCTTCTTCGCCAATGTGCACACGTTGCGCTCGTCTTGCATTCAAGGCCTTTGAGTCGCCCTTAGATTGACCTCCACCACGATTGTGGTAATTGGATCGACCTGTCCGTTCAGCCGGATCGTTGATGAAGCTGCCTTCGGGTGCACGACCTCTGAATGGATTATTTTTCCTATCGTTATTATCGTTGAAACGATCATTTGGCCATCGCTCAACAGTTTTCTGTTTCGGTTTCTGTTTCACCAGACTCCGACTGCGGGAACTGGAGCTACTAGAATCGCTGCTACTGTCTGATTCGCTGCTACTGGAGTCTGAGCTTGAGGAGCGCGAACGGGATCGCTCTTTTCGTCTCGGCGAGCTGCGTCGTTCACGTTTTGGAGGCGATGAGTCACTGTAACCATTTGATTCATGTTTACGCGGTCTTCTTTGCTGTTCTTTGGTCCGAGACTCTGAACGTCGATTTGACACCGGTTTGTTTGTTTCCCGCCTGTCCAAGCGATTTCGAGTCCTGCCGCTGTCGGGTTTTTCTCTATATCGATCTCTGCGTGGGCTGCGTGAACGACTTCTGCTACGCGAGCCCATTTTTGTCAAGTTATTATTATTTATTGTTCTTTTCGCGCACAAATTATTTTTTCTGTAAAACGTTTAGCTCTGTTGACATGATGAGAATATATCGATATGCGAAAAAAAACAATCCTACGTTATTCTGATACCTGTCGGAACTAATCGACTATTCGATATACTTTTCAAATAATAGTTGTGTGTACACGATTAATTTATACAACAAATATTTACTTTATTAAATAACATTTTTAAATTCAATATTTTTGTTACAGAAACTTCGGTGTAATTATAAAGCAATATTTTGTGCGATAATATCAAGAAAACTGTTAAGTGTCTGTTGAAATTGTCTGCAACGATTACATCTGAATAGTACACTGAACTTCTTCTTACAAATATAAGCAACATAGGTGGGAACGTTTACATCTGAATGTCATTACTGAACTTCTTTTTGCTGCAGAGTGTGACGTGTACGCGTAGTGAAAATTCAACGATTTTTTTGTAAAATTTCACAATTTTATTTGTTTCTCAATCGTTTTTGAAGTAGGCTCAATAAAAATGGGTTCTTTTCGTCGCGACAAAGATGAAGAGGAAGACGGTAAGTAACTGTCTACCAGCGAAATTTCACTAACAGCGGTGCCGCAACGGCAACAAACGAACAACCAACATTAATTGTCAACGAGTTGAAGAAGGTGCTCCGCTGGCAATCTACAGCATAGCACAACAAACACGTACACCCACAGTCGGTGAATCGAGCAGCCCAACAAAACTAACACACATTCACATACACTCGAAAGTAACCAGAATAACACATAAATAAATTGTTTCTATTTATTACCTACTGCCGGTTGAAATATGAAATATTTTATTTCACCTTCGCAATTGAAACGTCCAGGTCCGACAAATGCGTACCAGAATCTGGAGAAAACGTCGGTGCTGCAGGAGACTCGTACCTTTAATGAGACGCCAGTGAATGCCCGCAAATGCATTCACATTCTCACCAAGATTCTATACCTGATCAATCAGGGAGAACAGCTGGTGGCACGTGAGGCAACCGATTGTTTCTTTGCCATGACAAAGCTCTTCCAATCCAAGGATGTGGTGCTGCGTCGCATGGTATATTTGGGCATTAAGGAGCTGAGCTCCATTGCCGAGGATGTCATCATTGTCACCAGCTCCCTAACAAAGGACATGACCGGCAAAGAGGATCTATATCGTGCTGCTGCAATCCGTGCACTCTGCAGCATCACAGACCACACCATGCTCCAGGCCGTGGAGCGTTACATGAAACAGTGTATTGTGGACAAAAATGCTGCCGTTTCTTGTGCCGCACTGGTTAGCTCACTGCGTCTGGCCAGCACGGCTGGCGATGTCGTCAAACGCTGGGCGAACGAAGCTCAGGAGGCATTGAATAGCGACAATATAATGGTTCAATATCATGCTCTCGGCTTGCTCTATCACATTCGCAAATCGGATCGACTGGCAGTCTCCAAGCTGGTAAACAAATTGACGCGTGGATCGCTCAAAAGTCCCTACGCCGCTTGTATGCTGGTAAGTTCCATTGTATTTATTTGATTACTGGCAGTAGTCGGACAATTCTTTTTCCCACAGATTCGTATCGCTTGCAAGCTGATCGAAGAGGAGGATGTGCCCGCCGAAGAGCTGTCGGATTCGCCACTGTACTCTTTCATTGAGTCGTGCCTGCGCCACAAGAGCGAAATGGTCGTTTACGAGGCCGCTCACGCAATTGTCAATCTAAAGAACACAAATCCACGCATGCTGTCGCCAGCCTTTTCCATCTTGCAACTGTTTTGTGGCTCGCCAAGGGCAACTTTACGCTTTGCTGCCGTACGCACGCTCAACAAGGTGGCCATGACGCATCCGGCGGCTGTTACCACATGTAATTTGGATTTGGAGGGTCTTATCACTGACTCAAATCGTTCAGTTGCCACGCTGGCCATTACAACGTTGTTGAAAACGGGAGCGGAATCATCTGTGGAGCGTTTGATGAAGCAGATCTCAACGTTTGTGGCCGAGATCTCTGATGAGTTCAAGGTGGTCGTTGTACAGGCCATTTGTGCCCTCTGCGCCAAATATCCACGCAAACACACAGTCCTAATGAACTTCCTCAGCGGAATGCTGCGCGAGGAGGGCGGACTTGAGTATAAGACATCTATTGTTGACACCATTATTACGATCATTGAGGAGAATGTTGATGCCAAGGAGTCGGGTCTCTCGCATCTCTGTGAGTTCATCGAAGATTGCGAGCATGTATCGCTAGCCGTGCGCATTCTGCATCTGTTGGGCAAGGAAGGTCCGTTTGCAGCCACGCCCTCCAAGTACATACGCTTCATTTACAATCGTGTCATCTTGGAGAGTCCCATTGTGCGTGCCGCGGCGGTCACAGCGCTCGCCCAGTTCGGCGCCTCGTGTCCAGCTTTGCTTGGAAATATTCTGGTGCTGCTTGGCCGCTGCCAGATGGATCCCGACGACGAGGTGCGCGATCGTGCCACATACTACCTAACCATACTGAACTCGGCTAAGCCGGAACTCTACAAGAACTACATTATTGAGCGGGATAATTGCTCGTTGACGCTACTCGAGAAGGCGTTGGTGGAGCACTTGAACGGCGAGCTGCAGACTCAGTTTGACATTTCCATAGTGCCCAAGGCAGCCATTGTCAAGCCGGAGATTACAAGCGATGTCATGATGGTAACAAGCACACCCCGTGTGCCGAAGATCACGCGGGAGGAGGAGAGCGCTGCTCGACTGGCTCAGCTGCCGGGCATTCAGATTCTGGGTCCCATTCATCGCAGCACTGCGCCTATTCAGCTAACCGAGAGTGAAACTGAATACACGGTGCAGTGCATTAAGCATATATTCGCACAGCACGTTGTGTTCCAGTTCGATTGCCTTAACACGCTCTCCGATCAGTTCCTGGAGAATGTTCGCGTTGACCTGACTCTGCCGGAGGGTTATACGGCGCGAGCCGTGATTCCATGTCCGAAATTGCCGTACAACGAATTACAGACGACATTTGTGATTGTCGAGTTCCCACCGGATGCCAGCAGTTCCATAGGTATTATTCAATATATATGCCCAATTATTGTAAGTTGTTTGTCATTTGTTTCCAACTTTGCAGCTACATTTGGTGCAACGTTGCGATTCGTCGTCAAGGACTGCGATCCAAATACTGGTGAGCCAGACTCGGAGGAGGGCTACGATGACGAGTATATGCTGGAGGATCTAGAGATCACCGTGGCTGATCAAATACAGAAAACGAAGAAGAATAATTTCCAGGTGACCTGGGATGCCGCCGACAGTGAGGGTATGTCTTCACGGAATAAATATAATTATCTTTATGCCCTAACCCCATTTATTTACAGAGTGGCTGCAAGCGGAGGATACTTTTGTACTATCCGCCGTCAGCAACTTGCAGGAAGCTGTCAATACCATAATTAAAATACTTGGCCTAGGTGCAGCGAATCTTTCCGAGAAAGTGCCAGAGGGTACACACCTGCACACGGTACTCTGTTCAGGTAAGATAAATCCGGCATAAAGTATGATTTACCCATTAATGTCGTTTCATTGTTTTTGCAGGCACCTTCCGAGGCGGGATCGAAGTGCTGGTTAGGGCCAAGCTGGCGCTCTCTGAGGGCGTCACGCTAAATCTGACGGTGCGTAGCACAGATCAGGATGTGGCCGAGCTCATTACGGCAGCCATCGGATAAAATAGCGAGCCATGCAGGAACCTCATTTGGTTTCTGCGCGCAATAAATATGATATAAAAATCCAAGTATATAAAAGAAAAAAGTTAAATGTAATCGAAAATATATAATTTAGTAGCTTTATTGCCATGATCTGTTCTTCGAACCTGGCTAGATCCAATTGCCTGGCCAAATCATTATAAATATCTGGGGAAATTGTCTTAAGGCAGCATCATAAACTTAAACATTCATTATGGACATCTGCTGACTACCTTTCCAAAAGGATTTATGTAGTCGTCTTAGCTACAAACAGCAGAAACTCATAAATCGAGAAATATATTTGTGTTTACTTATTATCGATTTAGTTTAAGAATGGAAAACAATTGAAATACATTTATGCAATACTAAACTGTTTACTGCCTGAGGAATGGTATCTGGGCCGCCTTTTTGGAGTATAACTGAAAATGATAAATATAGATTGCACTATATACTTATGTTTACAGTAAAAGTAAATTCCACACAAGTTTTCAATGTATTTTGTATGTATTTTTATTTAATTATAAATAACTTAATTTGCAATTTATACAATTGTTTTGTTTATTTTTTTTCTTTTTTATTCTTCACGCGTTAACTTTTAATGCTTAAATTAATTGTTGTTGCTGCATTCATAATAATTTCTTGTGCTTTTTTTGTTCGCAATCGATTTCACTCTCATCGTGTGTTCATTTGTTGACCTTTAATATTTTGTAAATACATTTCGCACCAATTAAATCGATCGATTCGTGATCCTGACCATTCTCAATACTCTTTCGTTTAGTATTCAGATTATGTGTTTAGTTAAAAAAGAGTTCATGTAAAATTGACGACGCAAGAGTAAAAAAAACACCACATCACACCACACGAAAGACTATTTTCATTTTGTTTTCTCATTTCTTCATTTCATTTTTGTTGCACGCAATCGGAAACAATTTCACACAGTTAATTTCATTTCGTTACAAATTTATGCTCATTGTCAGATCGATTATTAGATTTAAATGTATCTTATTTGTATGTTTTATATTTATATGTATATGCATGCACTCTCTCACACTTAAATCTCTAGTTATTCGAAAACAAATGTAAAATTATCGTTTTATGTTCATATTTCTTTTGTTGTTTCGTTTCGTTTCGGTTCGTTTTGTCCTTTCATTCAATGCTTTGCTTTGCTTTTTAATTCTATTTTGAATTCCATAATTTTTCATAATTTCGCTGCTATAATACACACGCACACTAATAAGAGTAGATTGATAATTGTTTTCGTTATCATCTCTCTACTACTTATTTGACAGTGTTATTCGCCTTTTCATTGTGTGGTTCTTTTTTTTTTTGTTTTTTCTTTTTAATTTCCGTTACGGATTGCTTATCTTGCTCTCTAGCTGTTTTTTTTTTTCTTCTTCATCTTTAAATACATATATTTATATATATACTATACTATGCTATACTACTCGTATATTACAATTAGCATACATATTTGTGGTTTATCATTCTTTCGTTTTACTTATGGTTTGATTTGTTTTGTTTGTTTGTTTGTTTGTTTTAAGGATGCGCGTATTGAGCCAGGCCGAAACTAAAATTCACAACACTGCTCCGGCCATTTAGTGAGTTGTCGCTTAAAGATTGATTGATTGATTGATTCGTTGGGGACCTTTGACTATTGAGCGCATATTGATGGAACCCTAATCTCCTTAAATGCTACAATTAAAATAGTTAATGCTTGGATATCTATACAGAGTGAATGAGTGCTAGCTGGTGGTTGTTGTTGGTTTTGTTGGTTGTTCCATTATTGTTCATGTTGACATCTTCAGCACTTGAACTTAACCATGGGTATATGCTTGGAAGACACACACTTGTCACAGCACCACTCGGCAAACACCTCCTTGTTGAGCATTTGAAAGGCCGCCTCCGTCAGACCGACGCACGTTCTAAGAGCAAAGAGTTTATAGTTGGGATTATTTGTTTAACCAGCTAATCAGTTAATACTCTTACCTGTGAAAGAAGAAATTACAACCGGATTCACAGAAAACCGCCTCATCGTTGTCGTTAACCTCCTTGTGGCACATGCCACACGGATAGATTGGCGGCGCATTTGGATTCTGCGGGTTGAAGACCATTGGCTGACCAGGCGGATACATTTTGCCACCGCTCATCGTCATGGGCTTGCCCATTGGACCGCCCATGTTACCCATGGGACCGCCCATCGGGCCACTCATATTCCCCATTGGACCTGGTCCCATTGGTCCGACGCCGCCAAACATGTTTGGTCCGCCCATTGGACTGTGTCCGTGCCCATGATGATGTGGGTGATTGTGTGCGTGGTGAGGTGGCATTCCGTGGTGTGGCGGCGGTCCGTTCATGCCGCCTGGCCCGGGACCCGGTCCCGGCACGCCTCCCATATGACCATGGCCCATGTGTGGACCGGCATTGCCATGTGGACCCATCATATGCGGATTACCGACACCGCCGCCACCACCGCCCATGTGCGGAGGCATACCACCGGGTCCTGGTCCATGCATGCCCGGACCCGGGCCCATCATGTGATGCGGCGGACCGCCTGGATGCGGATGATGCGGGTGCGGATGGTTCATAAGCTGCGGGTGCGGAGGTCCACCGAGATGCGGTGGTTGCTGTGGCGGAAGCATTTGATTCATGCCCATGCCCATGGGACCGCCAGGCACATGTCCAGGTCCAGGACCAGGCGGTCCACCCATATGGACGCCCATGGGACCGTGTTGTTGTTGCTGCTGCTGCTGCTGTTGTTGCTGCTGCTGTTGTTGCTGCTGCTGTTGTTGCTGCTGCTGTTGTTGCTGCTGTTGTTGCTGCTGCTGCTGCTGCTGTTGTTGCTGCTGCTGCTGCTGCATAGGAACATTTGGGTTCATCTGCTGACCCATCATGGGTCCGTTGTTGTTGCTGTTCATGTTGCCGCTGTTGCCAGCGCCGCTCAACGCCGGCGACTGCAGCGGACTCGGACCCGCATTGGGCATGCCCGGACTGGGACCGGCGCTGTTGAGCGCATGATGCGGTGACATGGCGGGCGGCGCTGGTGAGGACGTAGGCACTGACGTGGTCGCTGTCGCCGTTGGCGTCGTCGTCGCTGTTGAAGCTGCTGAAGACGCCGTTGGCATGGGACCGTTGGTTTGCATGGAATTGGGCACAACTCCCAGACGACCACCACCCGCCGCCGCTGGCGACAGATGTGGATGTGGATGGGGATTTTGATTGTTGTTGCTGCTGTTGTTGGGATTGGGTCCGTTGTTGTTATTGTTGTTGTTGTTGCCACTCATGTTGCTGCTGTTGCTGTTAGCGGGCGACATGCCACCAGGACCAACTAATCCACCCGGCCCGGGACCTGGTCCTGGCACAGGTCCACCCGTCATGTGGCTGTGATTTGTCGGTCCATTGCCAAGCGGACTGTGCAGAGGCGGCGGACCCATTTGCCCGTTATTCATGTGCGTCTGTTGCGGGTTTTGTGGTTGTTGTTGTGCTCCTTGTTGTTGTTGTTGCTGCTGTTGTTGTTGCTGTTGTTGTTGCCCCGGTCCTGGGCCTGGTCCTTGTCCTGGTCCCGGTCCCAATGGGCTGCCAATTTGATTACCCATAGGCGAGCCCATTGGCAGTGAGTTCATTGGCGAGTTCTGGCCCGGCACTGGTCCTCCAGCACCGCCCATTGGTGATCCCTGCATTGCACGCGGATTGGGCCCATTGGGACCGCCCATTGGCGATAATCCACCCATGCCCATGTGGTGCGGTGATATGCTTGGTCCTCCCATGTTGCCCATGGGACTCATGCCTCCCATGCCGGCCATTGCACCCATTGGACTGCCCATGGGCACTCCACCGGCTCGGCCGTGATTCATGTGCGGCGGCAATCCAACGCCGGGTCCCATTGCATGCGGATGCGGATGCACACCGGGTCCCAACACCGGGCTCATGCCACGCATCGGTGGCGGACCGCCCATATGATGTGGTCCGTGTGGTCCATGGCCCATGGGACCGCCGCCAGCACCTGGATGATGCGGATGCATGTGCGGATGCATGCCCATGCCCATGCGTTCCTCCCAATGCGCATGCGGTCCGAAGTGTCCGCCCGGTCCGCCGCCACCACCTCCGCCTCCCATTTGATTCATTGCCGCCATGGCAGCGGCCGCCGAACTGGACATGGCCGACACTTGGGGACTATCGTCGAACGGATTGGAGGCGATTATCGTGTCACCGAAGCCACCCATCGGTGGCGGCGGCAACAGATCCTGCGGCGTTGGCGGCGCCGATTGTTGCTGCTGCATGGAGTTGGCAGCGGCGGCCGCCGCAGCTGCCGCCGCCGCTGCCGCAGCAGCCGCTGAATTGGCCGCATTTGATGTTTTCCGTCGCTTCTTTGGATTACTCGGCGCCGAGATGATGTCCGTCGGAGGCGGCGGCTTAAAATCGGGCGGACAGAGACCGCCCGATGGACCCGGCAAACGATATGGCGCCATACCGATGTTATGGGTCATATTCGAAGTGTTTTTCTTCCGAATGGTGGCAGCTTTTCTTTAACTACGGGGCGAACAAAAATTTCTATCTAATGGCGTCGTCGATCCACAGGACCACGACGCGGTTTTTAAAATAAGTTTGAATTTGATAAGAGATAATCTTCGCTAGATTGCGTCCTTTAATCCTATGCAGAGCTGAAATGCGGGCGGGAAGACAACTGATGAGTATGGAAATGCTTTTTAGTGAAATGTCTAATTACTTACCAGTGCATTCCCAGTTCAGTAAGTGGTGTCCACTTTTCAAAATGTTTCTCGTGCAGAAGCCGCCACAATGCTTCCAACAACAATTTTTTGCAATTTCAGAGCTGGCAACTCTACGCGCGCATGTCGTCAGCGTTGGCAGCGTCGGAATAGCGTAGCGCCAAGCAGCAGCGGCAGCGGCAGAAGCAGAAGCACCTGCAGCATAAATAACACCAATATGCGCACAGCTCGAATGCAAATGTGCACGTTGATTATAATTGAGAGTTTTGATATGATTAATTGATTTCGGTGTGGTTGGTGTGCTGCAACTCGCGATATTAGCGTTGTTTTTTCTTTTTATTTCACTTTTCTCACTTGGCGGCTCTTCTTCTTGCCACCGATTTTATGTTCTTTTTGCACCACCACCGCAAAGCAGCGGCAGCAAATTTGCTGCTACTTTTAAATTTCTTTTATGCTACAGCTCGTTTGTGCATTTTTGTGTACTGCAATTTTAAATGATTTGCACGTTATGATTTTACCCAGCAATCTCACACTTTGCGCACGTAAATCTCTTTCGTGGTTTTCGTTTTTGTTGATGGCCGCGGTGTCAGGCTATATTTTTATGGGAATTTGGTTGCCGTGTAACCATTTGGACACCAATAGCGCACAAATTGGCCTTGTTGGGGGCCACTGTTTGTCATTTGATCGCCAATGCGTTAAAACTGATTTGAAACTACAATATTTTGCCAATTTTCGTATGAGAAGCGTCGTGGATTCTAAAATATAAATAATTTTCCTCGCTTGTCAGCCAAGGTGACCGTACTTCGACAACAAGCAAATACCAAAATTCCATTCTTTATTTTGAAGCAAGGGTAACCCCAGTTGAATGCATTAAAATAATATCGATAAGGCATTAGGATTAATACGATACATTGGACTTTCCGATAGTTATAATTTCCAAATTGGTTTCAAAACCAAATTACAATAGGATATCTTAATAAAAGTAATACAGAATAGATTTTATTTATTAGTATTTTAAATAAAACAATATCTATATATATATGTATATATATACAACGTAGATATCGATACTATCGTTAATTCCCTTCACTATTCCACAGAGAGTGACGCTTACATTTTGGCGCTGGCTGGTTTAAATCTTTTCATAGCGACTAACTTTTAATCCAAAAATATGTGGAGCAACTTCGAGGCGTCAGCGGTGGAAGATGAGACCATATCCAATGCATTCTCATCGCGCAGCATATTTAAAATTGGCAGCGAAGATGAGGTAAGTTGCAAATGAATACAAAAAAAATTACTAACATTTGTTTTTGTTGTATTTTAGGTTACAAAAAATCCATCGATTCAAGCGTCTGTTCAAAGTGGTAAAATGGTCATATCAGTTGACAGAAGTCTTCTCCTGCTCGAGGATGAACTGGTGGCCAAGTGCAGTTTCTTAAGTTTTAGTGCGCACATCGATGTGATTGGCATATCCACCAGTGGAAACCTCATCGTATGCGGCCTCTCAGATGGAGAAGTACATGGAGTTTACATCAAGGGTTTGCTGCTATTCAGTGTGAGCTTAAGAATTGAAGACGTTAGCTTAACTGACGGCACCTTTACCAGCATCCAGCAATTGGGTCAACACTTTTACTTCACCTGCAGAAATGGCAGCGTCTACTGGTAAGTTATATAGTTGTATTTATTATAATCAAGATTCCACACCAACTCAATGCCTTTTTATAGTCTCAGCGAAATCAATGAAGCCACTCTCGAGTCGGTCTCCAATATCACCTTGAGTGATAATGAGAATATGGCAGCTCTGCTGGACGATGTCACAATTCAGCGAACATCCACCGGCAAGTCACTTGCCAATGTGGACAGCGCTTTGCTCCTGAAGCAATTGACTGCCCACAGCTATGCAGAGAACAACCAGGAGGGTCAGCGCACAGACTACGATTTGATGATAACAGGCTCACAGGGAGCATTAAATTTCCGAACCCTATCCAAGGATATAACACGCATCAATATACCCAATCAATTTGGCAGCATAAAAGAAATCTACAATTTGGATCATTATATGTAGGTTTTTTGCATACAATAGATTTCTTGCTGTTAGTTTAATTATTCATATTCTGCTCCTTCAGTATTGCGCTTACAGAGTCTGGACTTTTGCTGGAGATTTGTCCGTTTACAAGAATGGTCAATGTGTGTGAATCTTCACAGAGTCGTACACTACTTATTGATGATTTGCAGGTCATGGAGTGCAGTGAGGAGAATGTGGAGCTCCTAATACTTACCAAGCCAACAACAGATGGCGATCGCTTTATAAGAATAGTCGAATATCCCTGTAAGAATTGTAGTTATTTATAATCGGAGAAACATCTTAATTCCATTTGGATTTGTATTATCAGCACTCAGATGCAAAAACGAGGTGGAGGTGCCGCCACATGCGTGGCTCGTGCGTCAGCCAAAGAGTTCTGTTAACCTGTATTACCTGGCGTCCAAGGAGTCGGAAAAGACTGGAATCCCGTCAGAGGTAGAAATGATGATGGTATCTGAGACCGATCCCAGTGATCGTTTCAAAAAACTTATTGCCAAAGGTCGTCTGGAAGAGGCGGAGGTAACGATTGAGTTGTTTCTGATATATTTCATAAATTTCTAATTTGCCTATTGCTCCTCACACTTCAGGACTTTGGTAAGCAATTTGAATTGTGTCTACAACCGATCTTTGAGGCCAGAGCCAAGCGAATTCTCCTCGAGCTTTGCAATGCCAATGCAAACATTGCGGATAACAGCGAGTTGGATGAGAAGTTTAAAATGTTGCTTAAGCTGCTGGGACAGATCGAAAGCAAAGCATTCATTAAGAACAATCGCATGATGAATTTAAGTTCGCGCCATATTTTGGAACGCTATTTGAGGGAAGTACAAAAGAGATTGAACTTTGAGGTAAGTACAGCGTTAGGCAAAAACAATTTCATGCTAGTGTCATAATTACAATAATTACAGGAAGATGAGGAGCATCTGTTGGAAATAGACGAACAGTTGCATCGCCTTAAAACAATGGCCATCATTGATCCCTACGAGTGTAATTCAGAGTGGCAAAAGTTTGTCTACAACACAAATCTGGTGAAAGTGGTCAAGGGAATGTTTAACAGCGATATGCCCACTGCCTGTCTCATCTGGCGACGACACTCGAGCAACATTTTGCCAAATCTCAACGAGGATGAATTGCGTACTCTACTCGGCTTCATACCCAGCGACACTGAGCCACTTAATGTGGTGCAGTGGTTGCGTCAATTTGTACCCGTTGTCAGCAATACGCATCCAACGATTATGCCCTTTATCACAGACTGGAGCATTGAGAGAACGCGAAAATTACAGTACAGCGAGCATTGGCCAGAGATCGGGTTGGAATTCTCAACAAAAATATTGGAAATATTTGAGGAAATTCAATTCATTTACTCGTTAGTATCTCGATTACTTAAACCTATAATGTTACCTAATTTGTAATTATATTTGCAGTGATGTGCGACGCCAGCAGGAACGCAATATTGGCAAGCTGCGGGATCTGGACAATGCTCTGCAGGATTTGTCAGTATTAAAAAAAAGATACAAGCTTAACTTTACGCTTGACAGCTATATGCAGGACTCCATTGATGCCACAGCTTTGCGTATATTGCAACGTGTGCATTTGGACAATTTGCAAAGTCTGGTCAGAGATTTTTTGTATCCCATCTATCAGGAGAAGGGGCGACAGCCCTTGGAAGTCATCAAACAGTATATCGCACAATTGGTGGCCAATCGTCAATCGCTTAGTAATTGGTTAGAGCGAGCGATAGCTTCCATTGAGTTGATTCACAATGAAGACAGTCGGTTGGAATGTGCGCTCTCGATACTGCAGAATGCACCAGTTCCCTGGCCAGAAACGTTGGCTCCGCTTATCAAACTACGCAACTCCACACATCCACTGAGTGTGAAGATCAATGCCGAGTATGAGATCCAGGTGATCAAGATAATGAAGGTCAAGTATGGCTGGCCAGCGGATAGTGCTGCTGACATCAACCTGGAGCTGTTTATGATGCGCATCGTTAAATTGAACTTACCGGATATGCTTAAGGATATACGCATACTGACAAAAGCGGCGCCAGAAATTTCCACCAGCGCCAATTTCAACTGTTGCTATCAGATGGCACGGCGTGGACAGATCGACATGGCCTACGACTTCTTCAAGTCTCTCAGTGACAAGCAGAGCTGTGAAGTCGTTGATATCTTAGCAAATCTTCTCGAGATGAGCTCCTGCACCGGCGAGGCAAAGGTGCAGGAACATCTCAATCTACTTGAACTCTTCAAGCTGATGCTGCCCAGCGTAGATCCATTGTACAATCGTCGTTATTTGCTTATCAAACATCGTTTCCAGCTGCGACACAAATTTAATTTACAGCTGAACTGCAGCACGGATCTGATACCGCTGCAAAAGCGGCTAGCTCTGCTTGACGAGGGCATCGAGTTCATCATCTCGCGTGCCCAGGCTACGTTGAACGTGTGTGCCTTGATTGTCAATGAAATGGGCGAACTATGCACGGCACTTGGTATAGGAAAAGTCCATGGACTATTACGAATAAGTCAATGCGTGGGATGCCTGCCACTTACCTGTGCGTTGGCCCATCATGTAATTGAATTTATCTCCTGTGGACCGGCCAATAGCAAGGACTTTATCAACTTTGGCATTGAGCTATTGGTGCAGCAAATAGGCAACGCCAAGAGTTATGGTCGTGGTGAGTGTGGAATCTGTGGAATAGTTAGTAAAATAACTGATATTTGCATCGCATCTTTTACAAACAGACACGCCGTCTTCGCTGAATCTGCTGAACGAAAGCGATCCATTGTGCTTTCCACTGGCCTACGAGCTGCTAACCGAAGCGCTCCTGCACGAACGGAGTAGTCAGCGCGATCTCATGGAGCTAATTAAATATGTGCGAGTGGCCGTCATACACTATCCGCTGGATGCCATCGATGTGCACTATGTGGACAAGGAGCAGGCAGTAAACGAACAAATATGCCACGCATTGGATGGCGTACCCATTGCCTTTGGCGATACAACGCTCAACTTTTCTACCGCAATCAATGCCTCCATAGATGTGAAATTAAACATTGAACCATCGTCCAAGAAGCGCTATTCCGTGTCCATGTTCGATGATGTCGAGGTGCAGCCGCAACAGAAGCCACAGCAAAAAGTAAATGTTAATTTAAGGAGACTTCCTTACCTATATCCGATTCACACATTATGTTCATCTTGTAGAAACGTTTAAGCGGTAATCTGTCCATTGTCAAGTTCTTGGCACGAACTCTGCTTCTCATGATCATTGAGACCGAACCGAAGAACTCGTTGCTGTTGCAAATGCAAAATTTACTGCAGGATAATGTCCGGCATGATATTGACGGTGCTCGTGCCGATTTCTTTTTATCACTGGAGCAACTAACCAAGGCAAAGGAACACGACGTTTGGTATATCATGTCACAGTATCTTCTTCACTATCAGAAGCAAAATTGCAGCCAAAAGATCATCCATGAGGGCTTTATAACGATTCAGTTGCGTCGCATTTTTCGCAATGCGATGAACAACAAAGAAGCGAACCTAATTGGTAAAATCTTTTGATTATTGCCTGCAACTGTATAGCTTTATTACTATATATATATTCAATTACAGAACTCTTTACAATGCTGGTGGCAGATACCGAGTCTCGGGCATTGCTAGAAAAGCTTTCGAATGAGGTGAAAACAGATCAGCAGAAGATCAATTTTCTTACACTTTCCGCAATGTACAACGAACATATTGATGAAATGGAAATTGTGCAAAATTTACGCGTTACGTAAGTCGATTTAAGATTTGATATTTTATAATTGTGATTATTTACTTATTTCCTTATTTTTAGACGCAACAAGCTATACTACTACTTGGAGTTCTGCCAACAGGATCCCAGCATCAGGGGCAAATTCAATCCAGAAATGGACAATATTGAGCATTTGCTGAATGAATTCCACAACAAGCGACTCAATGTGCATTTACTGGAACGCATGAGTGCCAGTTTTAAATTGGACTATCAGAGAATGCTCATTACACAGATCCTTAGCATTCTCAGGGCCCAGGAGCTTCGGTATGAGATCAAGCACGACACCTTCGGGGATGAGGAGCTTGTTGTGTTGAGCAGTGTTCAGGAAATGCGTGATATGTGCCAGCCGTATATTAATGAGATAAAGAACGTTAAGCTCTTCACCTCCAAATTAAACGAACTTATTGAGGAGGTACAAAACAATTAGATCAGAAATATTGTACATTCAATTATTTTCTATTGCTTTTCCTTTACAGATCAATATATACTTTTATGAGCTGTATCTGTGTGTCATTGAGATACTTATGTTCTTCGATGCAGCGCCCAAACAGATGGAAATCTGGATTAATATTTTGCATTTTCTGCGCCACAAAATGACCACACGGCGATGCAGTCGTGCTGGTCAGCAGGAGACAGATATATGGATGCAGTCGCAGAAGGACAACGGTGTGCTGCCCAAGATCGCTCGCTATCGTCTGCCGTTTAAGCCACTTGTGGAGCATCCATTGCGAGATATTCTCTGTAAGTTACATTGGAGTAGAGTGCTCAACATTTGCTAATTGCTTGTTCAAATTGTTTTTACAGCAAGAGAACTAAATGTGGATAACTGCCAGAGTTGGTTCCCTTTGATACTCATGTACAATGCTCTCAAAGATTCCAAGAATACGCCACAAAGCTGCGATTATTATATTAAGGCAGCCGTTACAAACTCCATAGCCGAATATAAGTCTAAGAACGATTCGGAGGCGTGGAGTTTGCATCCTACCAATAATGCATTCCTTAAATCGGTTAGACCTTCAGCTCAGCATGTTATTTTGATGTAATTTTAATTAG
Source organism: Drosophila histrio (assembly GCA_958299025.2). Classification (NCBI taxonomy): domain Eukaryota; kingdom Metazoa; phylum Arthropoda; class Insecta; order Diptera; family Drosophilidae; genus Drosophila; species Drosophila histrio. The sequence goes on from OY282581.2 coordinate 14,539,503, forward strand.
CGTCTTGTTATTTCTAGATATTACGCTTGGTCAAACATGTCCAGAGTCCCAGCAATGTAGTCTTTATACTTTACTATGTCGCCAGCTATGCGCGTGATGGCGCCGATCAGGTTGAAGCCTTCTACGAGGGTTGGAAGTATGTTAAATCCAATCAAGCTGTGTTGATCAACGATCCAAAGTGCCAGGAGGAGTTGTCCAAGATAAAACGCATGTATCCCATACACAAAACGCAGCATTTGCTCCACGTTTACGGTCTAAGTGAAGAGAAGATGATGCGCCTAGTTGAGCATCCCACAGAGCTTATACACTGTCTATATCATCACGAGCTAATACTTAAATCCAGCAAGGTGGACATTAATGCGTTGGTTAAAGAGATTTGCGCTCTGCACGATCTTAGCCTTGATGCTATACAGTTTAAGCTGCTGCAAAAGTGGCTGTCGGTCACTATGGAAACCGCCGATGGCACCATAATGGAGGAGACATTCCTCGAGGATCAGAATTGGCCTGAGAATGGCTGCAACGGCAACGGCGGCGATGAGACCGCTAATGCCAGCGAGAATGTCGTCCGTGCCTTTTATATACTTAGCAGCTGGCCGAAATCGGAAGCAGTTCAGTTCCTTGTTGGGTTAATATTCAAGGGCGGGTAAGTTTCGATCTGATCTATATACATAAATGATGTTTTAAATTTAATATACTGTGTCTTGCCAGATCCATGAACACCTCTACCCAGTTGCAGATGTACGAGTGTTATTCCAAGCTCAACGATGGTAGCAATTCATTTAGCAACACTTTGAGTCAGCGTCAGTTTATAACCATCAAGTGTGTCCATGAATTAAAGGCGCTCGGTTACAACTCAAATATTGAGAAGTTTGCGGATGAAAATTGCGATAAGATTGGCATAATTAAGATGGTTTGGCAACGTAATGCACAGAATCCTATCTCGCTGGAGGTAATGGCAGACATTTGCCTCGGATTCGACATACATTTACCCAAAATCTGGAATGGCATTATCAAGCGCATGGTTATGTTTAACATGGTGCGAGAACTGAACGCATTGGTCGATGTACTCAGCTGCAGACCAGAGCTATTGCATCTGGATGGTCTGGCTTTGGCCTGGGACTGTGTGCTGGCGCATCCCTTCAAAAATGCTGTGCCAACACGATCGTGTGCACAGGAAGAACGGCTGCAGAAGACGCTGCTCCGATTGCAGGGTTGCCCGGTGGTGCATGCCCTGAATCTTCTGCAATTCGCCGAGCTATGCATGCTTGTCCGCCGACCACACATGGCCGCCACGGTACTTATATTCTGTCAAAACGCTGAGCATCGCGAGAAGATAGTGAAGGTAAGCTGCTGTTTTACATTAAGTATATATTCTGGCTTAACTTATAAATAACCTAATTGTTTTAACAGATCATAAAATCTCGAAACATGGATAATATGCGCCAGCAAATTCTAGAGCTGGAAGATGCCGGCTTATTGCCAATGGTATTAAACTTTGCACTCAAGGAATTGAATCTCTAATAGAACATACGGTTCGAATTCCATTATTCACCCATCAAATTTGTTAATTGAATGAAATATACATGAGTTGAATCCAAAGTTTGGGTGCAGATTACTGAATTGAATTTTTAATAGAACATATAGTTTGAATCGTTATTGCTGAAATTTGTCAACTGATTGAAATGCACATGGGTTATATCCACAGTTTGTTAAAGACGTATTCCATAAGACTTTCGTAGATCATAAATGTGAGGGCCACGTCAATGCAGACCCGTGCCATCCCGATAACCGAGCCCTTAAAAAACGAGCCAGGACCCTTTTCACGCAACATCTCGGTAGCACAATCCATTGTGTTCTTGTGCCTATGGGACTTGAAGCTCATGATACGGGTCTTGATCACATCCATAGGTACATTTCCCAGAACTGTGGCAGCGCCTGAAATAACACCAAAGATGCCAACTAGTGGCATAGGTACAATCACAGTTGAGTCGGAGCCAGCATATAAATCCTTCTGAGCGACCATCAAAAAGAAGTGAATGGCCTGATTGGTGCCCTGCTTAAGAACTGTTACCGACAGCCCCCGGTATAGGCCACGAATTCCTAAAACGGAAAAGGTTAGAATGTGAAACTAATTGCAACCTGATAAGCTGTCAAGATACCTTCCCGCTTCAGTATATACCATAGGCCATGGAACATGCCTTTATAGCGAGGTCGCGCCCTATGCATATCGTTGATTATCTTTAATTTGATTGTTTCCAACGGGGTGACAGCAACTACGGCTTCCGTCACGCCAGCCAACAATCCAGATATGAAGGTATTCAACATGGTAGTGCTCCCATCCTCTTCCTTAAGTTGATACGTAAAAAACTCATAGGCACCAAATCTATTGCGGGCATAAACATGAATTGATAGATACATTACAGTGGGTAAACTTTTACCTCGAGGCAACTTTCGCAATGCTCCCCAATAGCAAAATGCTCATTCCGCGATAAAGTCCAAAGATTCCGTGACGTCTGATTGTTTTCCTTATACAATCCAAGGTACCATTGTACCTCTTGTTATGATCATACTGCAGTTTTGTCTTAATGAAATCTGTCGGGTATGTAAAAAGTACGTCTAGGCCACCAGCGATACCCCCAGCAACGGCACCCTTTAAGATTTTTCTATCCCCTTTGTCCTTGTGTGGCACTAGCTTAGACATTTTTTTGTATTAAAATAAATTGACTACATTATAGAGACATTTGGTAAATATAAATTAATTAAGTTAAATTGACAATAATCGACAAGGCAATACGAAATACAGCCATGACTCCATTAATAGAATCCTTAAAGCCATAATCGGAAGAATATAGTACATAAATCGAAGCTTCCGCTAGTCAAATGAATATATGCAGGTGTTTATAGTACATCTTTTTTATTATATAATCTGTATTAATGATACCCTAGTTTTATAACAATTAACAGCATGTAGTTTACACAACTATATTTAAATTAACATAATAAACAGTTAACACCTGGTGTGATGTCACTTAACGCTGGGAATGCACACTGGAACCAATGTTGCTAAACACTAATAGCTAAAAATAAATAATAATAAAATAAATAGAAGAGTTCCACAAGTTATATATGTCTTTACTTGTTGTAAGTAAAACAAACATTAAATTGAAAAATTAATTGCACCAATTGTGCATTTTGAATAGATCGTACAGTTGGGTTTATTTATAAGTGAAAAACGCAATGTTTACACAAATTGCTCAATTCATGCACTTATAATCAGCTTTAGACCACTGTGTGATGTCGCAAATCAGCTGTTTGTGCGTATTTATGCATTCAGCTATATAAGTATGTGTGCACACAACGAAACTGCTATTGGCTGTGAGCGAAGAAACGTGAAGATATACAGAACAAATAACGAAAATTGTAAAATTAATAAAATCTAAACAATGCTGCGTTCATTGATGGGAGCACAAAAATGCTTAAGCCTTGCAAACAGGTCGTTTAACAAGGTGCAAGCTAGAATACGTTTAAATGACGCGACATCGGTGGCTGCCATCTTGTCTGTGTGAGTAGATAAGCAAATAACTTGCAATAACAGTTATGTATCGTATGTCATATTTGCTAACTTCCCAGGCGTCAATATTCCCCGCCCACGCACATCAAACAATCGGCGGTGCCCAATGATTCGGGCACAATGGCGGAGGGTAAGAAATCGTAGAAAACAGTTCAACAGTTGTATTGATCTTTTGTGTCTCGCTACAGTCAAGGAGGAGATGATGAAGCGTTTGGGCCTCGAAGCGGGCTATCAGCCACTGCCCAAATCGCGCGAACATCTGCTCAAGTTCCAGCCAAAGCTGGAGGATCTGCCGGAGCGTGCCATGCAGGATTCATTTACCTCGGCAATTATACCGCTCAGCACGGATCGTTCGCTGCAGGACAAGTATGTGACATATTTGGGCAATGTGCGCATGGGCAGACTCCTCGAGGACATGGACATGTTTGCCGGTAGGCCTCGTATTTCCTTTCACTGGTCCGTCAGCTAATCAATCGATCAATTATCCCTTGCAGCCTGGTGCTGTCACAAGCATTTGGCGTTGCCACAGTTACCGTCGGACGTGCACTTGCCGTACACCTTTGTGACGATACTCGTGGATCGCATTGACTTCACCAACACGCTGGCATCCGGCACTGAGGACATACGCCTATCCGGACACGTGTCCTGGGTGGGCACCAGCTCCCTGGAGGTGGTCGTTTGGCTCGAGCAAATGCAAGACGGCAGCTACAAGAAGTTAACACGTGCCCTGTTCCTAATGGCAGCTCGCAATGCAACCAACACTGCAGCGGCACCTGTTAATCCCATTAAACCGGCAAATGACGAGGAGAAGGTGATTCTTGCTGGCGGCATGGATCGAAAGAAGTTGCGTCAAGTGATTTGTGCACAATCAATCTTCAAAGTGGAGCCCAATGATCCCGAGCAGACGCTTATGTACGAGCTTTACAAGCGCACTACGCCCAGCGACACCATGGAGCTTAACAAGCGCATATTGCCGCCAAATTGTCGCTGGATGTCAGACTCCTATCAGATGAGCACCATTCCATCCTTCCCGGAGCATCGAAATCATCATAATCGTGTGTTTGGCGGCTTCCTTATGCGCAGTGCTCTCGAGATCAGTTGGGCAGCTGCCGTGCTCTACTGCAAGACGCGTCCCAAGCTGGAGCACATTGCCGACATTAGCTTCGCGAAACCCGTGAGCGTCGACTCATTCATTAAGATGAGTGCCTATGTGGTGTACACCAAATTGAACTATGTGCAAATAATGACGGTGGCTGAGGTGCTGGATACGCATACGGGCAACCAGGTGACCACAAATACCTTCTACTACACATTCTCGGCCCCAGACACCGTCACCGAAGTGTTGCCACGTTCCTATCACGAGACCATGTGGTACATTCAGGGACGTCGCAAGTTCGAGTACAGCATGGGTCTTAACGCAAAGTAATCCGCATTGAAGATTGCCTCAACATAATGATAATTACATGCCGAAGCTATGATAAGAGGAACTCTGTGCAGTAATACATACATACTGGTAAAGTTGACCCCATCACTCTAGTCGAATACTTAGTAAATACTCCGAAATATGATTGTTCATTTTATCCCCAACTATGTCAAGTAATCACAAAGTGTTGATCTAATTAAATATACATGTTTCCATAATACTGAGCCATTAGTGGTCAGCATAGGCAGGTCGCACTGTATATGTACATTAACCTTGTTCGCCGTTCTTTGTTGTAATACAAAATAAACAAAACCATATACTAATCGTTGACATTCTCTTGTCGTTTAACTGGCAAACGGAAGACTTTTGAGAGATTAGAGAATCTTTGGCAAAAAAAAAAAAAAACTCGCAGTTATCTGATCTAAAAAGCTCTTTGTACCGTAGATCTACGAAGCAAAGTTTGTCTAGTGCTCAATGCAAATATTTTCAATTTAATTTCTACATTTCTGTACTTTTGGATACTATCGACATGCAACGGATGGCACGCCTAATAATCTCACGGGGAATTTTACCTCGGTAATATATTTTGTATGCTGTGTGTGGCATTCATTCCATTCATTACTTAATCCCAGGATTCAAACGCGATTGGTGTTGCCTTGCTGTGGAGCGAGGTATTACGAGACTGGAGAGTATTTAAAAATGCAGTCGGATCATTATTCGGGCACGATGACAGATGGTAAGATTTCAAATCGTTGGTGATTCTGTCATTTTCTTCAGGTTTAAAACATTTGCAGTCGTGGATCAGATACGAGAACGAACTGGTGTGGAAAGAGGCTATCATGTGGTTCCCAAGTCACGAAAGCATTTACTGGAGTATCATCCAAAGAAGGAGCAACTGCCTCCACGCAGCATGCAGGATTCGTATACAAGGGTCACGTTGCCCCTGGGCGAGGATGAGGTAGCCAGAGAGCGCTATATCAATCATTTGGGACGAGTGCGTATGGGACGCCTGTTGGAGGAACTGGATATGTTTGCAGGTAATGACTAGTCGAAAAGTCTGCAGTCGATTGATATCGACTGGGAGATACTCTGCACTTATTCCGTAAAAACTCATACATACGCGAACAAACACGCTGTGAACTTTGTACATTGTGTAGTGTTAGTTTTATCCGCGTACTATTGTTAATTTGAATATATTCAGAGTTTATAATGCGATCGAAATTCCCAGGACACTGTGATACAGCGATGCTTGTAATGTGTTCCAAAATTCAAGGCGCTAACTCTAAAGTTGCCGTTCTATTCGATTTTTAAAAATTTGTGATCAATTTTCGTTGGTCTCACGAAATTCAAACTGATTCTGCTTAGAGTGTAGACTCTACTTGGCTGTATCGACTCTAGTGTTAAGGCTGATCAAGAATACGTATACTACATGGGGTCTAACAGACTTTCTTCTGCCATGTACCCACGTTTTATATTGTTTTTACAAACATTCTTATAATACAGGGTCTAATTAGAGTTCCAATTGGACAGTCGCTAATAAAAATCCAATTGCAGTTTGGCTTTGTCATCGTCACATCGAAATCTTGGACATGCCTAAGGATGTGTGGTTGCCGTACACCTTTGTGACCCTGCTGGTCGATCGAGTGGACTTCTCTAATAACGCGGCCCTAAAGATCGATAAGGACATCGAGCTGAGTGGTTTTATATCGTGGACAGGTAAAACTTCTATGGAGGCAACAATTTATGCGCGCCAGATGTTGAATGACAAATATTTGAACGTGACGAAAGCCGTATTTTTAATGGTAGCCCGGAATGCTACCAATACGGCGTCGGCGCCGGTAAATCCCCTTAAGCCAGCCAATGAGGTGGAGCAGAAATACTGGGAGGAAGCCAACGAGAGGCAAAAGAAGCGGAGATCCACAGAATCCCAGGGTGTTTTGGTGTGGCCACCGCAGGAGCACGAACAGGCCATCATGTACAGACTGCTACAGCGCACGTCGCCCCGGGAAAGCTTCGACCTAAACAAGCGTATTTTGCCACCTAAATGCCATTGGATGGAGGACAGCCAGCGATCAACAATGATTAATCCATTTCCCGAGAATCGCAATGCACACAACACCATATTTGGTGGGTTTATAATGCGTCAGGCGATCGAGATCAGCTTCATTACGGCGAGCATCTATGTGAGTGGTCGACCGATCTTGAGGTGCATATCGGACATTAGTTTCATGCAGCCCGTGAAGGTCACGGCATTTCTACAGATGACCGCCTATGTGGTGTACACTGTCCAGAACTACATACAGGTCATGACAGTGGCTAAGATGTATGATGTGGAGAATGGTGAACACTCGACCACGAATGTCTTCTATCTCACATATGAGACGAGAAAAATAGTGGACGAAGTGCTGCCACGATCGTATCGTGAGATGCTCTGGTATATACACGGAAGACGCAAGTTCTTGGCCGCCCTCAATCTACAGCCCGATTACGCCCTGCCCGACGAGGTCGAAACGGAGATGGTGCCAAAAAAAGCATTGTCGACTACAAAATAAACAAAACTCATAGTTTTCTCATACCTCGACACACAGTTCCGTTTTGTATTGTTTATTTCACAAATTTCTTGTAATCAGCGGGCTTGTACAAAGTATTTAAAAATCCTTAAACTGAAGTTGTGTTTTGGGCTCGCTTAGAAGCGCAGACGGTGTGGGTATTGGGAGGAGTGCAGGGCGAACATGTTCTGCAAGTACTTCTTGAAGAATTTACCCTCAGGATGCGCCTTGATCACCTTCAACAGGGCACTGTCGACCTCCTTCTGGTCCTTCTTGCGCTGTTCGTTGGGAACGAAACGCTCCTTCTTGGCAGCAAAGATGTCGGCTTCGCCAGACTTCTTCTCCTTCTTGGCCTTCAGGCGACGGAAGTAGGCATCATTCAGATGCTCGGGTACCTTGAAGGCGCCCAAATCCACACGCGACGAGGTGCCAATAACGAAGCGCTGTGACACGCGACGCAGTGGGCACGAGTTGAGGGCGAATGGACCGGTGACCAGGAGCAGGCCAGAGCTGAGGGTCTTCAGCAGAACGACGCGCTTACCCTGATGGCGACCAGCCAGCAGAATGAGAACAGTGCCGGGCTTCAGGTTGCGGCGAATGTTACGCTTGTGCTCGCTGAAGTTGGCCTTGCCAGGACGCTTCTTGACGAATGTCTTGGTTGGGTAGTTGGCCTTGGGCTTGCGCAGATAGACGGTACGCTCACCACCGTTCTTGGGGCCACCGATCTTCTTTACCTTCTTGATAGGCACTTTCTCCTTCTGCACGACGGGGTGCTTCTTGTCCTTCAGGCGGTACAGCGCACGGCGCTTGTACATCTGTAATTTAAACAAGGAACACAAATCAGCCAGATGCCCATACATACGCATACACGTTGTTTTGCTGCCGTTGCAAGAGGGAGGCGAAGGCGGCGTCACATCGACTGCCAAACTTTGCGTACTGATTTTTGAATGTATTTTTTCGGTTTTTTACCTGGGCTTTGGAGTAACGCAGGATACCACCCTTCAGGTACGAGTTGACCGGGTGCTTCTTGCCCTTTTTGGCCGATTTGGCGACCTTTTTAGCTTTTTCGACGGGTGCCATTGTGAGAAACACGTGTACACAGCACAAAAATTATTTAGAAAAGGAAGGTTATGTGTCACGGAGTTGCCAGCACCAAGCAAAAACACTGCATGCCTTATATCGATAGTTTTCAATGCAACTCTGGACCTTAGTGTCTTCCAACACTACCATTTCCAGCACTGGCGATAGCGGAATATCGAAAACGGATGGCGTAGTATCGATAATAAATCGATTAGCAACATTCCACAAGTGATTATATACGCAAACAACAGAATTAATTCAAATTCGTTGCCCAATTTTACCATTTTATCATAATTTAAGATAGTGAGAAAATAAAATAATTAAAACGTATTTTCTTTACTATTTAATAATACTTTTTTCCATTTATTGGTTTTAATGTGTATACAATGAATTAAATCACGATTTTTGTTGTTCTTATCTTCTTTTACAGCTCTCCATCCGTTTTTACACATTCTTCAGTTTCATCTTACTTAATTGTTCATTTGCTTGCCACGAACCGAGATAAATGTAAATACAATTTAAATAATTTAATAAAATGAATGATAGATAATTTACAAAATGAGTAAATATATTCATCAATTGAGTTTCAATTTGAAATCAAAACTTTTAAACTTTTTCTCGCGCATCTTCAATTCATATGTAAAATTTTGTTTGCACTGCCTTAAGCATACAAATTAAGCTCTAAATTGGAAATCCAAAATCCAACTAAAATCTAAATTATACCTAAAACTTAGTTCATGGGGGGTTCATTTCATATTATTTGTACTAACAAATCAAATAATTGTACATTAATAATGAGAGATTTGTTTTCTTTTTTTATGCTCTTTGTTCAGTTAGTTATTTTTAAATGATTCGTCAGATTAATTATTAACTCTCCTGGCAAATATTTTACTAACTCCGCGCTAAATACATGTAAAATTTGCTAGTTTTAAAATACATACAATTAATTCAATCAAAATATCCGAATTGACGGCATTTTTGTTCTGCATTGTAGAATGGTTTCTTAGGTCTAAACTCCATTTGTTAGTTGGATTTACTTGCTTGCTGTCTTGCTTATTTGTCACTTGCCATTATTTAAAGTTAGACTAAGATTAAAAAATGTTTTGCAGCCAGTGGCAATGAACACACACAATTTTTCTCTCTCGCTTAAATATTAAAATAGTTGTCGCCTTTCACATTCTTGGCATTGTTTAATTAGCTTAAAAAAGAAATCATGAGTATTGCCATGGTTGTTGAAATTGGGAAAAAAAAAACTATTGCACATTCATTTAAAGTTGTGTTTTATGTTTATAGTTAGAAACTTGTACAGCAAATATGTTTTATTTACATTTGCAGGTGTGCAGAGTGCGCCAAATATACATGTCACATTTGGACAGTTTACTGTACTGAGAGTGTACTCACATTTGGTCAGAAGGCGTGAGGCGGGTGACGACCATCCATCCCCAGGGGAGGAGGACTGCTTCTAGAATTTGAATCAAACACACTCACTCACACACACACACACAGACAAAGGTAAATAAAACATTTGAATTTTTTTTTTTTGCAAATATTCATCAGAAATTGAATGCCACTGTGCACAGTGACACGCGCATTTATTTAAATTTACAGTATTGGGTATCTTTCATTTGCTTTTAAGAATTTAAGAAAGTTTTTAAAGTTTTATCATTCTGCGGGTAGTTTTTGCTTTTGCTTTGTTTTTAAACTCCTTTTCTCCTCTTTGTTTTTTAGTAGTTCTTCTCGTACTCCCTTTTGCCGTGTGTATATATTCTGTACTAATGCATCATAATATTCATAATCAGAACGCCGCGCTTCAAGTTAAAAACATATTTATAAGATTGTTACTAAATTGGAGCTGCGGTTGCTGTGGTTTTGTTTTGTTTTGTTTTTTAGCTTTTGCTGGTTTTGCTTTTTAGTTTACACTATAAGCTATGGTTTTTTTTAATAATAGTATCTATAGAATATTTAGTACAACATATGATTGGTTTTTGTTTTTTTTTTGTTTTTTACAAGTGTTTCGCTTTAATAAATTAAATAGTTTTTAAATTATATAACAAAAAAGAAAGTGAAATGTTTGTAATTATATGCTATGTATGTATAATGTATAAAAATTGATCACTGTTGATGTTGCTGTTGTTGTTTTTGCATTGATCTCAATACATTTCGTTCTTGTTTGTTGTTGTTGTTAAACAGATAATAACAAATTCACTTAACTTGAAATAATGTTGAATGTTTCATTAAATGTATCTTATTTATTGGCAACGAATTGAAATGCCGCACATCGAATCCGTTTTACGGGTTTCGATAAACTTTTCTTTTTTGTTATATATAGATAGAGCAAAAAATGTCGACTACACACACACAACTACATATTGGTTTTTGTTTGTATTCTTTTCTTTTCTTTTCTTTTATTATTATTAATTATTACTGTTCGATCTTAGTCATAGTTCTTGAATTCTGAGCGCGGCCAAAATGATTGTTAAATCTGATGTTTGGGGATTTGTTTTGTTGTCTCTCTTTCTCTTTCTCTTGAACGTTTTTTTGTTTGTTTAATCTATCATTTAATTGTCCCGTCTATATTTAATGATTTTTTGTACTTTTTTTGGTTTTTTGTTTTGTTTAAGTTTATGTTTTTTTTTTCTTTCTGTTTTTCTTTCTTTAGTTTTTAGTTTTCTGGCTTATGTGTTCGTGGGTCCATCGTTTTTTTTTTCCTTCTTTTAACGTGTTTTACAAAACAAACATGGAGAACATAAAAATTATTTAAACTAATTTAAATTGGGATATAGAAGATTTAGTTTAAGATATTTTTTTTGTTGCTTTTTGATTTGTTTAAGTTGTTTTTTAAATTTTTTTTTTCCAAGCGCAACCGACAAAAAATTGTTGTTCCGTTCCGTACGCCTGTGTTGGGTCGTCATCAATTCTCTAATCGTGTTTCTTTCACTGATCTCAAAAATGGTCCGGAACGACATCAATCTTTTGTATGATGGTCCGCAGCATTCTGTTTTATATATATTTATATATTTTTTTTTTTTTGTAATTTTTCTTTTTTCATTTGTGTTTTTTTTTTGTAACGTATTTTTTTCTCTCTTGTCTTGCCGCAAATAAATCGAAAAATTATTCTCCCTGTCGCCGCCAAACGCAACGAATCGCTGGCTGACTTCGCATTTTTCATAGTTTCTTAAATGGTAGAACCAGCGTAAATAATATAGTATATGCATATGCTAAACGAATTATGATGCACTTTAGCAAAATATACACACGCACACCCATTGCACACATGCACGCACTGACTGTCTGTCTGTCTGTCAGTCTGTCTATCAATCAATCAATCAAGCAATCTTTCTCTTATCAAATTGTGGGCAGTTTACTCAGTTGCTGTTTGCTGTTGTCGTTGTTGTTTGAAGTTCTTCTTCGTTCTGCTGTTGTCGCCAATCGATGGGCTCCCATGGAGCCGTAGATATGTCTGATGTTTGGTGTCCAAATGCTGCAATTGTTGCTGCTACCACAGATTCTTTTTGTATAGTGTGCGAATGGATGATTCCTGCTGTCTGTTTTCTCTGCTGCTGCTGCTGCTGCTCCTGCTGCTTCTGCTGCTGTTCAATCAATCTTGCCCCGCCAACTGTTGTCCTCTCGGGGGCTGCTTTGCTTGGATGCTGCTTACTTGCTGCTGGGTGCTACTAACATTGTTCGAAAATTGGAATAATGGGTGAAGTTGGCCAATCCTCCTCCTCCTCAGAGCTAATACTCTCGGTTCTGCAAATAGAGTAAAAACATTTTAATTAAACCATTATCAACATTATCAATCAAATGGCAGTTCAGTTTCAAGTTGAAGGCCATCAAGCGTTCAAGTTATTTATCAAATTGATCAGCTGATTTCAAAAAATATATGTATAACAACCTTTGCACAACTGCAATAACTCTCCCGCCTTCTACTCCTCTTTCTCCTCCATTAACACACTTGCAAAAGTCACAAAGTGCATTGAACTCAAAAGTTTATGACTAATTTTAAAGGCAGCAAAGTTATCAGATGAGTCAACAACAACAACTACAACAAAAGACCATCAAATTAACCACTAAATGTTGTTGTTGCATTGAAAACTTAATACACTTTGCCAAATGTCTAGAAAAGTATAAATGTAAGTATATGTGTGTGCTGTTTTTATCATTTTCGGTTTAGCGACCTTTGCTCTCAGTTGAGGCGAACTGAAGGTCGAGTGTCTAAATGAAATAATCAACAATTTGCGATTGATTCTATAGAAAAACAAGGAACTGCTTGTTCATTTTATATAAACTAAAAACTGCCAATGGGAAGTAAACATAAATTGTAAAAAAAAGAGAAAGTGTCAAGGCCTTGCAATGATATTGAAGCAATGTCAGACAAACTGTGCCCACACACCAAAATTGACGCACTCGGGCGAGAGAGAATTTCATAATATGTATTACCAAATATTTTTCTGACTGCCCTCTTCTATATGTAGTATTTTTTATGTGACACACTCCTTCCTCCCACCTTGTTGCTCTCTGATAAGATTGTTGTTGAAAAACATACGCACACTCGTCAACAAATATAAAAAAAAACCAAGCAATATATAAATACATAAACACATCTCCCATATATGCAAGTGCAAAAGTGTGTGTGATGTCTAACTGTATGTGTTGTTGTTGTTATTATTATTATTATTGTTGTCAGACCACTTTTGGCAAATGCTTCGAGTTAGGCAGGCCAAACCAGGCAGACAGCCACTGCCATTGGGTCTCATGATTTTCTATGCCTCTTTGTTGTCGTCGCTGTCGCTGTTGATCGTTAGCTGCTGTTGTGATAATGAAATCGCGTATATTCTAGAAAACTTGTTTACGCCAAACTCGACAATCGACACACGCACGCACACACACACGCCTACATACAAATTAGTCCAAAGAGTCGACATAATAATGCTAAAAATAATTTACAAACCCAGCGCGCCTCTTTTCTAAATTGAAAACGAAAATTACAGCTCTGCCTAACTGTACTACCTTCTTACCAATTACTACCTAACTGTACTACCCTATTACCAATTCCCTTAATATATTATATACAAAATGTACATCTATTATCGTCAGTCGGATTTTCACTCACCTTGAACGCAGGCCATCGTCTAGGGCATTCGATATACCCTCCTCAATGGTGGGCAAATCGGATGAAAAGCGATTGGTCGGGCGCAGGACGCGCAGCGTGCGACTGGAAAGTTTCCAGACAAGCCGCTGCTTGTAGGGCGCCTTATTCTGTCCGTTGTAATGGGACAGAATGCCCGAGACAATGCTAAAGCCGCAGGTGAAAACGCGATCGGGAATCTGCAAGCAATAATTCAATTAGTTATAGAAACATAAGAATAATTGATTTTATTAATCATCATATTAATAATAAGACTACTATTGATAATTATAATGAAAATAATAATATAAATGATATTCATTATTCATTCATTATAATACTCACCCTCATGTATTGCTGCAGGAAGAGTATGTACTCAAAGACATGCTTAAGCTCGGGACTGCCGCGTGTATACGATTCCTTGATGTGGAAATCAAGATGCAGGCAGATGAGCACTAGAGCCAGAGTCGCGGGTGTAATCACTGTCGTCTTGACATCGCACAGCAATATCTCTAAGCGATTCTCTAGCTCCTCGAGCTTGATCAGCTGCTGGTAGAACTTGAAGAAATCACCGCCAATCTCCTTCGCCAAATTGCGGAAGAGTGCGTAATAGATGCGCAGGTAGCTCACTGATGTGATGGGAGCATGTCCCATCTGTACGCCCAGTTTGTTGGCAATAACGCCGGCCATTCGTTCCAGATCGCCAGCGGTACAACCGCACTGCAAATAATGAATGAATAAATGAATGAACGACGATGATCAATATATGCTTCAATGTGTGTGAGTGGGTGTGGTGTATAACCTACCTGAGATATTGTAACCAGATCTTCAGCAGGTATGGGCTTCAAGTCCAGCTGCTTGATGGCCAAATGGAAGGAAGCAACGCTCATACAGGCCATATGCTTCGGCTTGACGGCCATGCGATCCAGGAAACGATCCACCAGGCTCATCGCTGAGAACAGAACGTCGGATGGCAGCTCGTACCACATCTTCAAACAACGCAGCACATATGCCGAACCATCTCGTCCACCTGCTGTCACCTCACGCTGTAAATTGCAAACGTATTGTTAGGCAATCCATTGGAAGTTCTAGCATTATTTCAACTCACCCTCGACTCCTTGGGCAGTAGCAGTACGGTATGATATTTGTCCTGCAGGGCGTCATACTCCTTAAGCGTCTCATAGAGTTCATCCGAGGAAAACGCATTTAATTGCTCCTCCAGTTTCTTAATTGCTGCTGGCACACTTTCCGCTTCCGTTTCCAGTGTTTGCTGCGATTGTTGTTCATACTTTTGATATTCCAAGCCAGCAGCACCCGGTGTCCCATACCGACCCTCGTCCGCAATCCTCATCCAATCAGTTGGCATCTCCGTATTGTGATCGCCGATGCCATTGCTTGATTTGCCCCCAATTAATGCTGCCGCCGCCGCTGCTGCTGCCTGAGCCGATGTTGATGGTTGCTCATCATCGACCAGGATCGCATTGATGCTAATTGCATCCATGTTGTTGCTGCTGCTGCAGTTGTTGTTGATGTTATTTATATTGTTGCTGGCGGCGTTGCAATTGTTATGGTTGTTATTAATATTATTGGGCAAATCAAGTCCTGGCATTCCCGACGACGACATCAACATCGATGACCTCTGCTGCATAAACTGCTGCTGCCGCACCACCGCCTGCGCCTGCTGCACCTCCTCCTCCAGCTGCTGTTGCAATTGGCAATACAATAGAACCTCCTGCTGCTCCTGTTCGTATTGTTGCTGTTGGTATTGCTCGTATTGCTGTTGCTGCTGCTCGAGTTGTTGCTGCTGGCACTGCTGATGCTGCTGCTGCTGCTGATATTGTTGCTGTTGTTGTCTGTGGTATTGCTCTTCTTGGGTTAGAGTATTATCCAAACCACTATCAACGACGGCGTATTCGGCGGCAGCAGAGTAGCGTACAGGGACAGACATTGTGAGGGCTGGCCTAGTACCTGTATATGGCAAGGGATTTTTTTTGGTTTTTGGTTTCAAGTAGTAGAAAATCGCAATGAAAATCTCTTTGCGCGTCTTAGGCCACAAATACTCTTGTCCCTTATTTAAATTGTTTGATATGTGATTTTATTTTCAGCAAAGCCCAAAACGAAATTTCAAGCCAAACTTAATATTGGTATTAGCCAAGAGATATCAGCGAGATCACAGAAAAATAAACTTATGTGCTCTCTCAATCTGTAGCTCGAAATCAAGACCGAAATGCAACGCTTCAGGGATTACTTTTAGACAAATGGAATATTTGCTGCAGTATTTTATTAATCCACTGTTAGCGCAAATGCAACCGAAAATAAAACAATCTGTTTGCTACTTGTGGTGCACACACTGGTCTAAGGAGCCCAGAGCCGAAGAAATTTAGTGAAGTGGGAAAATTGTTGCTCTGTCGATGGCTCGAGAAACCTTAATGCAATTCTTTCAACAATTTGCAAACAGTTAAACAAACAAAACGCCCTCAACAATGAATAAATATATGTATATATAAATAAATATATTAAATGACAATTGTTTGCAGTGTACAACGACACGACGATGTCAACGTTATATACGATATATCTATATCTATATCTTTATATATTTCGTGTCGATCAGTCAGTCAAAACGTACGCTGATCAAATATGTATGATATGATTATATAAAGTATAATTTCTATCGTCAAAGTGGTTTATTATGTGTTCGCTCAATGCTTGTTACGATAATAAACTCAAGACGATTATACTTTTCACAGTGTATTCTTTGATTGCTCTTTGTGAAGCTATCGACTTTTTTTTTTTTTGGTTTGGTTGTATAGATTTCCCGTAGAGTGTGGAAAAACCTTTTTGCTAAAATATAAAACTTACGAGCTGCAAAATTGCGCAATCAAATTGAAAAATTGTTAATAAATTAATAAAAATAAATAATAAAGGTTTATAAAATATATATGGATTATGTTGAATTTCAAATGATGTTATTTAATGTCGAAATGTTTTAAAATCAATAATTTAAATTATTGTTTTGTTATTTTGTCGGGCAAGTGCATTGCTCTTTTATTGTTTTTTTTTTTTTTTTTAATATAACTGTATTCAATACGTTGAACGAACTTTATTCAAAATGAGAACTGAACTGAGAGTAATCCAAGTGCTCTGTTACCTGCACAGTGTGGCTAATGCATTACAATAATACCTGTTGACATTGGTATACATTTTATTTATTTTTTGACCTCAAAATTCAGAAATTGTTCACATTTTTATTCAAATCACAATCGTGTCACAAGGCTACGGGGTGGGGCGAGGCGGTTGGTGATAGTTTCCTCAAGGCGAACAACGTAAATAGCCTGTTTATGTGTGCATTTCACATGCAACATATAATAATTGACAGCTAGTTGTTTACCCAATTGACTTCCCTTAAGTGATTGATTATATTTCGCCTAAAAACTACGATTAAAAATTGTACCGAAATTGAAAAGAACAACACTAAAACAAAAGCTCACTGTGCGCACTTGAGTAAACAGAGTGGTCGCCATCTTGTTCCAATTCAGCGTTCGCCATCCAGCTAATAATACGCGCACACACACACACTCACACACACACACAATCAAACATAAACAAGAGCACTGAATACGCTGGGATTGAGAGACAACAATAGCAACAAGCGTCAGCGTCAGGGCTGGGCCATCGTTCAGATGAACAAGCTTTCTCTGATGCTAGCGAATGATGGAGAATAGTCAAAACAAAACATTAAATAATCTAAACAGAGCTAGAGCTGATAAATGACATAAAACCAACAAAAATGAGAAGCGCAATAGAAAACAGTTTCGAAATCTGAAGCTGAAGCTGCAGCCATCGCTATTTGAGAGTGTGGCAAGATTACTTCCAGCTGCTGCAATTGATAAATGGGATATTGTCGACTATTTATAGAGAAGACAATTTAAATTGTAAACATGTGTCCCTGGCGCCAGCGATTAACACAACTACAATTGTTAACACACAGTGTGTTTAATAACTGTTGCCATTAGCCTGCTTCATGGCTAGATTTTAAAAAAACCCGTTCATCACAAGGCTAAAAATAGCCAAAGCAGACTATAACTTAAAAATTCCAAAAATGGTATTTTGGAAGTTCGTGTTGAGTTTTTAACCCGTTTTCAATGTGAATCAGGTATACTTTCATTTAGAATAAGCTGTCATTCACCAATAAACTGCACCTTAATCATAATACGAACACAACATAATATGAATCAGCCAACCCATGACTCTCTGACGCATTTGCAGAGCATGAAAAAAATGGCCACAGTTTTTTACTTAGTATATTTTTTTCAAAATCAGACGAATCATACATACTTTTCTTTAACTTCCGTTCACGAAGCAAAACAAAGAAACTAACCACTTCGTTTTGAGCTATTTCAATTCAAGGTCGTACACCCACCAAACCAGATTTCATGTCAGAGCATGACGTTGCACTTAAAGAGTTTTGAGTCTCACAAAAGCCCCGAATTAACGGCACCGCAAGCACGGGTCAAAGTTTAGCTCTACGCTTTGGCGAGCACAAAACTTTACAAAGCGTAACACCAACAAAAGGAGAAAAAGAGGATGAGAACTGAACTGAAACTTGAATTGTCTTATGACAGCTTATGATACTCACACAAACACAAGCTGTATATGTGTGTGTTAGTTGGTTTGTTTACTGTAAATGTAGTGTAAACTCACAACGCTATGGCCTTCTGGGTAAACACAGAGAAATCGTTCTATTGATCTCGTTCAAGGCTCATCACACATACATACATATTTACATACATAACTACAAATAGATAAATATGTTAATATTTATATGTATACATGTATGGGTGTACATATTTTCCAAGTCGATTTCAACAATTTCTAAAACGAATTATTTTTTAGTTTCTGCTTTTTGGTTACTCAAATATTTTCAAAAGCTACAAAAATATTATTACGCGCTCTGCTGACGCAAAGCACGTACACAGTGATATGGTAAACATATGTATGTGTGTACACACACATGTATGTACATATATATGTAAGTGTGCCTGTGTGTGTAGTTGTTTTTATTTATACACGAGCTATACCTAGGCTGCTTGTTGTTGTTGTTGCTGTTGGTCTTGCCGTTTACTGCGCGAACCACTTGGCCAACATTTGCGAACGCTTGTAAAAAAATTTCACTTTTTGCCTATTTTCGTAACTTTTCGTTCAAAGAAGACGAACAACTTGGGCGACTATGGGGGGCGTGGCCACCTGTTCAGGTGTGAAATATATTTATTGGTTTTCATATGCACACACATACATACATACATATGTGCATATGCATGTACTTACATTTGTATAAGTAAAGATTTAAAAGTTAATTAAAAGGTAGAGAGAGTAAGTTAAGAGTAATGTGCACATAAACTAAAAAAAAACGAAAGTTAATTATGTCTGCGTTCATTTGGTCTATTCATATGTTGTTTTAACAAAGTGCACAAAAGAATCAAAACAAATCTAAGCAAAAGCAACTTAAAAGCTTTGCTAAATATTTTCGTCATTTTTATTTGCGTCGCTTGTTTAATTAACAGCCGCACAGACGCTAGTGCAAGGGGGACGGCGATAGTATCAATGCTACCTGCACAAGCGAGACAGCGATTGGTTTGCAGTGTCGTTTTTATTTTATTTTACGCTTTGCACCGTCTATTTAACGGTTTATTCATTTATCAGCGCTTAATTGATGGATGGGCTGCGTACTGAAAGCTGCTGAAGGTCAACAAATGACAGCCCCTTGAAGCTCGAAGCTACTGTTTAAAAGCAGATCTCATCGAAAGAGGTTTCGAGAGAGTTAACTGGCTGCAGCAACAATTGCATCAGCCAAAAGTAAAGCAACAACAACAACAACAGCAATGTGGAAACGTCTGCGTTGCTTGCGTCACGTAGCAGGCAACAAGCAAACGAGACGCCAAACAGGTACACAAACAGGGAACCAGAAAAAACTGACACTTTGCATTGCTTAGAAAACCCAAGTCGATCCCCATTCGTATTGCACAGTGGCACAGGCTTGTGCCATTGCCACCATTCCCATATTGGATACGCAACCCTTGGGCTTAAAATAACAAAATGTTCAAAACGACTTTGGTGGCTTTGATGAAATTATCACTTGAAATTGTGCAACGAACTGTTAAGGGCGGCAAGTTCCAACAACCCCCCTACTACCAATACAACAAAAACAACTGTATATATATGTATTTATACATCGCCCAGGAAGCCACACAGCCGTCGTCAAAATTGTTTGCAACCCTAGTCGCATACATATGTACACACACACACACATGCCTTGCTATGTATGCATGTATATATTGTATGTAAATATCCAATGCAGCATTAAGTGCGAAACGCGGAAAGAACGGAAACAAAGAACAGCGCAGTCGCAGCAGCTGCCTGTGGCATGCGCTGCCAAATAATTTATTACATTTTCAAGTGAACAAAACAAATGAATTTTTTTGTTTACCGCCTAGTCTTACACATCCATTAATGAAGACTTAACATAAACAAAAAAAAACGAAGCATTTTAAACAAATCTAAACCGCCAAACGTCCGTTATTTAGTCAGCCATGGGGCATTGTACTCATGTTTCTATCACAATCTCTCTCTCTTTCTCACCCTCCATTTCTCCGTCTAAAAAAAGCATTTAGAAATTGATTCAAAATCATGCGACAAACAAACTTTGTTTTTCTCAGTACTTTTGCTATTTCCTTTCCTATTCATTCGTCGAGTTCCGTACTCAATTCGCTATCAACATATTGCCGTCTAAGGCCCGTCTCGATTATCTGTCGAATGTAATGTATGTATTTGCATTTCTATTATCGCACGAATTATTCAGCAGTTTTCAGAGCAAACTTCAAGTGTTTAAAATTAGTTTTCATTATCGAGAGGCAAAATAAACAAAAATGCATTTAAGAATCTGGCCATAGTAATTTTCGAATGGGTCGTGAGTGATTTCCATTTTAAAAGGGACTTTACGATCAGCTGTACGAAAAGTGCAGATAAGCGACGGGAAGGCAAATTGACGTAATCAAAGCGAACTTTGTTTTTCAGTTTTCCAAATGGTTAGGTAGGTGAGCATTACATGTAAACGCCCACCGGATACCACACACTTAGATAACAGATGTTACGACATTTTATCAATGGCTATATGTAAGTGACTTATACGGGAATACAAATGAGCTTCGCTTATCAATCGCTTTTTATGTAGCATTCCATGACGCTAACTGTGCGATAAGCAATTCGATCTTATCACACGACGCAACGAAATACTCATTGTCATTCCCGTCCAAGTACACTTCCACTTCCAATCCCAAAGCCATATAACTGCACTAACAATGGGATCGAGAGGCGGCAGCTGCTGCAGCGTTGCCACTCGTTTCGATATCAGCTGCTGCAGCTGCTGCTCCTCGCATAGCTATTGGAATGTGTCAGCACCTTTCAATTGAATTAGAGACGCACCTTCAAAAAGAATCAACAAAAAAAAGAAATAGAAACAACAAAAGTTAAAAAGGGGTGGACTGTCCAAAGTCTTTTTGGGTTGGCACGAGCTGACGGCCATTGTTGCCGGGAGCAACTCGGATTACAACCACAGGGGGGTTGAAAAGTATTTTTGACTGGGGTCCGGGCTTGACAATAGATTAACTTTCGCTGTCCGCATTTTAAAATGCTTATTGAGCTCATTTACTTCGCAGGGTGGCCAATAGGCAAAAGCTGTGCTCATCGCTTTTGGGTTATTCGTCACCTTTGGATTTCGTGTTCCCATCAAATGACACACAGCTGTCCCATAAGTTTTTTGTATCTCTTGACTTAGGGTTTTTTTTTATAAGGGACTCAAATTTCACTTTACTATGTCGCGACAGTTGTCGAAAATTTGCAGACAGTAACGAGATATTTTGAGTTTTGAGATACAGGTAGACATAATGGACAAGAGTGCATCACTACAAGTGAAATCTCGATAGAGTCAACGTTGCGACGTCAAAATGTGAAACGGATTTACGGGTAATTTGTGGGGAGGATGGACACAGTCAAGATCAAGATGGCCGCTCTCTCTCTCTCACTCTCTTTATGTTTCTCTTCTACAATAGTTGAGTTATGTTCACACACACACATACATACATAAATGACCCGATGAAGCAACAATATAAAAACATACACATAAATGCGCGCCAACGCCTCGTAGTCAACCACAACAACAATAGAGACGCTAAAGAAGATGGCCAAAGAAAAATTATTCAAATGAAGAAACAAACAAAAACATCGGTGGGCAAAGAAACATCACCCACAAGAAATACAAACACAGCCACACATACAAATTAGTATGTGTGGGAGCCCTTTTATGGAGGTTATTGAAAATAAAATAGGCACATGAAATAATTTATTAAAAAATACAAATGTTGCATTATTTTGTGCTTGTTGCTGCTTGTGGTTTTTAAACTCAACACAAGCAAATTGAAATCAACAAATATGACCCAGAAAGCAAAATGCGCCGAAGGTGAAATCAAGAAGAGAGGAAAAAATTAGCTTAAGACTCAGAGAGAGAGAGAGAGAGAGTCAAGTTAAAGGCTTTTGAAGAGCCAAGATATTTTCTATACAAAATCTGGAGTTTTAAAACAGATTTTTAAAACTAACTTTAGTTTTGCATATCTAAATATTATCTATGTGCTTGAGTAAAAATTTATTTTCAATTGGCTGACGCAATTTGAGGCTCGTACTCATACTATAAAGCGTTTACCTTTGTATTGGTATAAGAATACAAAGCGAAAATCCAAATGGGAACACGAACGTAACACACACATTCAAAACTCTTTGTTTGCGCGCTGTGAATGTATGTGTTACGAGAGAGTGCAAGAGAGAAGAACGCTGTGGAAATGAAACACTGTCATTAAATGTTGGGAGCTTAGTCTGTGCGTTAAAAACAAAAAGAAAAAGGCAATGAAAAAACAATTGAAGTCATACTAAACAGAATATCGGGGCAAATAAATAGACATAGCGCTCAGGCCAATCAAATTGCATATGTATGTAGCACAGCATCAGATGAGCAAAATTGCTTGGGTAACTGTACTAGTGGGGTACCAGCATAGTTTCTCTCCCCATCACCCCATGAATAGCAGCTCCACTGCTACCCACACAGAAACACACACACACATAAACAGACGGGCGCATTCATGAGCGTACACACATACATGCATAACGAAATGTTCAAACAGCTGGGAAACGAATTGAGAAGTGAAACAAACACGTAAATTGTTTCTACATATTTTTTCTGCATTCAAACAAATGCTTACACAATTATTGTACATATGTATGTATGCATACACTATACTATATGTATTATATATCTATTACTTTGTATCAATACGATTTAAAAGTGGACAAATATCAAGGCCTTTTCTACACGCAATAAAATTTTCCATATATTTTTATAATGTATATGCTTACGTTTTTACAGCCATTTTGTTGTTTTTATGTTGCGCAGGAATGTTGAGATGAATTTTTTAGTTGAGAATCTTGGTGAAATATTATTATTGCACTTGAAAATAAGTGTAGTTGTTGTTGTGTTCGATTGATTCTTTGTTAGAATGGATATACTAACTAATTAACTAATTTGTACTGCAAATTGTATCACAGTGAACTTGTTGTTGTTGTCAAAGTCTTTTGTTTAAGCCAACATTTTCTCTCCTTTACAAACAGTTTGTGGATCGATTTTTCCCACACACCAGTTTAAAAGTGGTAGGTTTTTCTCATCAGCTGCACATCTTATATTTTGTTGTTGTTGCTAGCTTTGCTACGTTACTTATTTATATATACATTGACTTTGCATGTAGGTGCTATATAATTTATTTAAATTCAAATTATAAAAAATTTCTATGCAAACACACACATATACAAATACACACGCACACACTCTGTTACAGTCCAAACGGTACTTTGCTTTGTTGCTTCCAAATGTAAACTGACGTTTAAACCGAATGAGAAGAAACAAAAATATTATGAAAATGTTGCCAGCAACATATGTTGAGAGAGTAAATGTTGCATTGTTTATGTTAAGGTACATGTATCTGGCATTTTTTCTGGTGGCAACACTGCCGCAAGAGTGATCCAGAGTTGCAAAAACAATCGACATGGCGCGCAGTTTTAATTCAATTAAAACAATTATTAAATTTATGCATCAAAACTAATTATGAATTACACAATATCAATTGTAATTTAATTTTGACAAGTTTAAGGTGATCAAGCAGTGACATAAAATGAATAAAAGTAAATTCATTGGAATTTAATTTGATAAATATTATAAATTCGACTTTAACTGGGATTATATTTAGAGAAAATACAAAAAATAACCGAGATGTGTATCTTTTTCCTTTTGACCAGTTGTCAATTTCAATATTGTGTTTCAATACTGTGACGTTTCACTACTGACGTCACTTTTTAGTGCGCCACCTTCTGTCTGTTTGCGAAAGTTACTCCAACTATGTTTTGATTTTACAAGGGAAATTTGTGGAACCACTATCGATAATAATGAATAGGACGAAATGTCAGGTGGTAGAACAAAAATAGCGCGTGACATTGAAAAAGTAAATAGTCTGTGTAAATTTTAAAATTTCCTATTTCACAAGTTGTATTAATAACTATGAATACAACATAACGCATACATATATATATATAAATAATAAAAAATTTAAATATTTGATTGTCTCTTATCACGGTAGGAATTCCCTGTGTTGAACGGACAATTAGCATTATATTTTTATGTTTATTTTACTTTTCAAATATTCAGTTTGGAAAGTGAAAATTGTTTAACAAAAAAATAGCTAGAAATAAACTGTTGCCAAGTGATATTTCTGAATGAACTATCATCGGGGGCGGGGTGAACGGTTCTCTATTTCACATGAACACGACTGGGCACTGCGCTTGTATGTGTGCTTCCAGAAGCAGCATATGCAGTAGAATATGCGATTTTAATACACAGATATTTCATATACAAATGAACTGTCCCTTTCAATTCTATCAATTCATTAACAATTCACCTGCATGGCAACATATTAATTTAAAATAAAAGCAATAAGTAAATAACCTTTACGATTTCGTCACACACACGCACACACACATTTACATTCTTATTGGAAGAAACGCGTGGCGAACGGTAATGACACAAACTTTCTCAAGTTAAATTTACCCTGAATAAAGTCGTTTTTTGTATTGAATAGCAGTTAACTATAATGGTAATATTATAATGAAACACTTTTCATATAACTTACCCGGATGCCTCTGCGATTTTATCAGTATTTGGCTTCTTTTTTCTGAACTGCGTCACGACCAAAATATATGAAATATCTAAATGAATTGCGCTAGAGATGGCAAGCACTAAGGCGAGCTAGTTCATTTGAATCATTTTCAGAGTTGCACTGACGGCAATCGCGATTGAGGCAGCTGTTGCTCAAAAATGTTATGGGAATTCCAGTTCAATTTGACATTATTAATTTAAAAAAATGTTTACATCTATATATTGTATATTAGCCATTAATTTTAAAATTAAAATTAAGAAAAAAAAAGAATAAATCGTCATAAAGTAAACGTATTGAGACATGCTTTGATACGTACTAAAAATACACACATTCTCATGAATATTGCGTAAATAGACAAGACTAGTCTTAGTATTATAGACTTAACTTAAGCGATCTTTCGATGGGATTACTGAGCGCTGTAGTGTGGACCCGGAGTGGGCACACTCTTGAGTGGAGAATCAAAGTCAACCGGCGGAAGCTCGACAGTTGGAGTCTCTGGAGCGGCAACTGTCCCAATGCGCTCCTGGAGCGTCTCGTATAGCTTATGAATTTGCTCGTTGTGGGCCGTCGTTGGCTGCATGGCCTTCATCAGAGTGGCAAGCCGGCCAACGGGCAGCTTGTTGTGGACATACCACAGCAGTTTCAACATGTGCCTCGACGTCACATTCTCGCGTGTCAAGCCGGCGAATATGAACTCGTCGAAGAGCGTGGTGCAAAAGTCCTCTGTGGAGAATTCCTCGCTCATCGGTATCAACAGAGCAATCAATGAGTGCAGAAAGGGATCCTCATAGGCCCGATCATCCTTGCAGGCCGACAGAATCGCCAAGACCCGCAGCACTCCAACACGATCCTTGGTGCGGGCCGAGTGCAGTGTATAGTACATGGCCAGAATGCTGGCCACCGAACTCTCCTGTATATAGGCCTCGACGGCGTCGGGCGCCGGTCCCGAGTGCTCAATGGTGGTCAGAGCCGATTCCCTTTCATCGGGTGGCAGTTTTCCGTGCAGGCTGCGGCATTGATCGTCCACCATGAGCGACATGAGAGCCGGCAGAAACTTGGTGACCACCTGGCTGTCCAGCTTGGGCTCCTTGAAGTCCTGCGAATCGATCATCACCCAGGCGCTCAATCCCAGCGCCAGCATGCGCAGCAGCAGAATTAATATTTGATTGTCCCGCGGCAATCCCTCGTTGTTGATCAGATGCTGCAATATCTTGATGGCCGACGTGGCCAAGAAATTGATGGCATAGGGATCGCAGAGGGTCATGGAGAGATCGCCCAGCACCTGCTCCTGGCCACGCTTGATATTGTCCAGAAAGCCTTGCAACTCCCGCGAACGCTTAATGTCCACATTCTTTTCACGAATGCAGGCGTCCAGACACCAAGTAAACTTGTGGCACGGATCAATCGAGATGATCTCCTGCACCTCTAGGTCATGGAGTGCCATCAACAGCTCGGCGCGCAGCGTGCAATAGTGGACATTGCGGGTGCGCAGGAATAGAGTGCGCAGGAACTGCAACACCATGTCGTACAGCTTGACACTGGTGCCAATCATGTTGGCCAGCTTCTGGACAACCTCGCCATGCCGTCGCACCTTTGGCGTGGGCTGGAAAAACAAGTTATTCAGATTGGTGTGGTCGAACAGAATGTGCTCCTTCTCGCGAATATACTGCGACAGAAGCGGCGACACCTCATCACCGAACAGCGACTGATTATCACGCCAAATCTGACGCTTCACCTCAGTATCCGCGTCCGCGTAAAGTTCGCGATCACGCACAAGAATGCGTAGATACTTGTCATCGATGTGCTGAGTGTTGCGCAGTATGGCCATCACCACGGGACGCAGGTATTTGACTCGCACAACCGGAAAACTCTTGACCAGCAGCTCCTTTAGCTTCTTCTCGCGCTCCCGAGGATCTTTCTGGCCGAGCTCGTTGATGTGGGCAATCAGTTTGTCGCGCAGCTCCTCCATTAGCGAAGTATGAAAGTCCAGGCGACGTACGCCGTGCAGATCCAACAGCGGCAGCATTGGACGCAACGATGGCAGCAGCACACCATTCTCCAGCTGAAAACTTTCGATGGCTTTCAACGGATCCGTGCATGAGGTGAGAGCTTCGCGTAGAAACGCCTGTCCCGGTATATTGACGTCTTCCAGACCTGTGCCATTGTTTTTGGCTGGCGTGCTCATGCTTAGCAAATGATCAGTTGCTTTTGGTCAGTTTTTATGTATAAATTTACAATTGTAGTTCCGTTTTTTGTTTTCGTTTATGATTTCGGCATTCACAAACTTAACATTTTGCTTCACTGCTATTAACAGCCATAATACATGACAAAACGACAGGGTCGTGGGCGAACTTCTTCACAGGGTTGTCTTTCATTATTTGTATGGTAATTGAACAGTTGTCTGCCCTGGTTTGTGTTTGTGTTTATGTTGCCTTCGTCGGCAATTTGAATATAATTTTAATTTGTTATGCTTTATAATTTTTATTAAAGAAAATATATGGATATTTTCATAATAATAATGCAACTAATAAAACTAGCCAAAGGCCTCGACGCTAGCGCTCTTTCCCCCTTATAATTAATTATAATATTGTTAGTTTCTAATGTATTATAACAAATTTTAAAATAAATAAATAAAATAAAACCAGCTCTATTCATTAATGGACTAGTACAAATAATCTTTAAAGTTAATATGAGTACAATAATTATTTATACTATTATTATATTTATATTAGGTTTACTCTCCACAACACAACAGCTGCGAATTTCAAATAATTCATTAAATCAAAAATTGAGTGGAACATCGATGTACGAGTTCATCAACTCGTTCACAAATTGAGTTGTTCATTTCAACGATCCGTTCAATAGAACTAATTCTGAACGAATCGACACAACTCTAACAGAATAGCAAATTGGGTGGAAAACTGGCTATGTGCGGAAAATTATTTAGTGCATTTTTAGAGACGAGAATAAAGACGCTGTAATTATAAAGTTAAACAGTGCAATCACAAGGAGATAACGTTGTTGTCAAAACTACACACACTCACACGGTGCCTGCGTGCTTGCATTTGTATGCAAGAGTTACTGTTGCTGCCGGACAACTAAGTGTTGAAGAAGGAGGAGCTGGAGGAGGGGAAGCAGCACTCCTAGCAGCAAAGAAAAGCCTTGCTGTTGCCATAATTACGGTAGCTTTGTGGGAGTTCAAGTTTAACAGCGTGCGTATGTGTGTGTGTGAGTGTTCACAAGCATTTTCAATGTGTGCGTAACACCCCCAAAGGCGCTCTCTTTTGCACACACTGATGTAAATTTCCAACAACTGCCTTGCAGTTTGGAGCAATTACATTGGCCGCGGCAGCTGAAGTATAGTAGGCAGTAGGCAGTAGGGTGAGAAGAGAGCGGCAACAGTCGCTGACTTGCCCGTTTGTTTTGTGCGCACATTCGCGTGCTTCTCTTTGTTTGCTGCACTTTTGCTGGCGCTGCTTTCGTGCAACGCTTTCGGCAGCGCTTTGTGGCCATCAGCTGGATACGGATTTTGTGACGGCGGCGACACCAACAACGCCGAAGTGGATGCCCATGCACGCGGTGGCCTGGGCATTGCCCAGGACTTTGGCATGGCCGGACCGGCCGCCGGCCCCCCCGCCCACATGTACGGAGCTGTAGCGCCGCAGGACAGTGAGTTTATTATTGCTATAAGTTATTCAAATATAGACAATACTGATTATAACTTAACTCCAACAGTTATTGTCCGCGACATGGTACAAATGCCGCCGCCTCCGCCCTCGAATGCGCCCACATCGGCGGATGCCTGCCTCAGCATTGTGCACTCGCTGATGTGTCATCGGCAGGGCGGGGAGAGCGAGGGATTCGCCAAGCGCGCCATCGAGTCGCTGGTAAAGAAGCTCAAGGAGAAGCGCGACGAATTGGACTCGCTGATAACGGCAATTACCACGAACGGTGCCCATCCAAGCAAGTGCGTCACCATCCAGCGCACGCTTGACGGTCGCTTGCAGGTGAGAGCGTCGAATTTGGTTTTAGTTTTAAATTTCAGTTGTTTTCTCTCTGTCTTTGTTATCGCCACTATTTGTTTATTTGTTTACTTTGTGGCATTTCCGGTTGCGATACGCGACATTTGTGTGTGCGTGTGTGTGTGTGTGTTGTGTTGCGTTCTTCCAATTAATTCTTGATTTCGTTTATGAACTGCAGGTGGCCGGTCGCAAGGGATTCCCACATGTGATCTATGCCCGCATCTGGCGCTGGCCAGATCTGCACAAGAACGAGCTAAAGCACGTCAAATACTGCGCCTTTGCCTTCGATCTCAAATGCGATTCGGTGTGCGTTAATCCCTACCATTATGAGCGTGTCGTCTCGCCGGGCATCGATCTGTCCGGTCTCAGCCTGCAGTCGGGCCCCAGTCGACTGGTCAAGGATGAATACTCAGCCGGCTCGTTGGTTGGCGGCATGGACATCGATGGCAACGACATCGGCACCATACAACATCATCCCACGCAGATGGTCGGTCCGGGTGGCTACGGTTATCCGCCTCAGGGACCCGGTCCTGGTGATTACGGTATGACATCTAAGATTTTTATATGCTTATCATGTTTATTTGCCAAGTTTCGGTTTGCTTGATTTTTCCTTTATTCGTTTATTTCGCTTATTTTATTGGTTTCGTAGTCACCGATGCTAATCAAATGAGTGCAATGTTTGCTGCCGGGCGCGCAATACCAAAAATTGAGCCGACGGACAACGCCGTGCCGCGCAGTTCGTGGATGGTGCAACCGCCGCCTCCACGGCTGACGCAGTCCGCACAACAGCAGGCAGCGTCACAGCAGCAACAGCAGCAACAGCCACAGCAGCAGCAACAACAACAACAGCAGTCCCAATCCCAGCCAGCGCCGCACACTATTTGTAAGCGTCTTCTGTTCGTCATTCGTCATTTGTTTGCTGTGTGCTTGTAGCTTGTTTATCATCTTCAATTCGAACTAACTTTACCAACTACATTCTACATTGCAGCCGTACCTCATGGCATGCCGGGCATGGGTGCCATGAATCCTGGCCCCGGCCCTGTTATGGCGCCCCCACCCCCGCCCACACAAGCACAGAGCGCGCAAGGCAACGGCGTACATCACGCGCAGGCCAGCTCGCCCACAGATCCATCTTCGATGGCCATGCAACAGCAGCAGCCGCCTCCGGGCGGTGGTGGCGGCGGCGGACCCAACGCACCCAGCGGTGTCAGTAATTCCAGCGGAGCTGCCGGCACTGGTGGACAATATTATGGAGCACCGCCCACAGGCGCACAAATGCAAAGCGTGGGCAACGACGTGGGCAAGTTCAGCAACAGTGCATCCAGCGGCACTGGCCCAACATCGGTTCACTCCCAGCAGCAGCAGCAGCAGCAACAACAGAATGGCTATGTATCACAGCCGGGTGGCCAGAATGCCGGCGCTGGCAACTATGGATCAACGCAGCCTCCTTCCGCGCAGCAGCAATCGACAGCGGGCAATCAGGCCAATGCTGGTGGTGTTGGAACGCAGTCCGGTGGCGGCGGAGGTTCTGCCGGTACCTGGACAGGTCCCAATACACTAACCTACACACAGTCCATGCAGCCGCCAGATCCACGCTCATTGCCAGGCGCATACTGTAAGTATCAGTTGGTCTTTTTTTGTGAAACATGAGTGTATTCTATAATCTTACCGCCCAATTGCAGGGAACTCATCGCTGTCCGGTGATCTGTCATCGCCGCAACAGGCGCCGCCACAGCAGCAGCAACAGCAGCAGCCGCGTCTGCTGTCCCGCCAACCGGCACCAGAATACTGGTGCTCCATTGCCTACTTCGAGCTGGACACACAGGTGGGCGAGACGTTTAAAGTGCCCTCGGCGAAGCCCAATGTCATAATCGACGGTTATGTGGATCCCTCGGGAGGCAATCGCTTTTGTTTGGGCGCCCTCAGCAATGTACATCGCACAGAGCAATCGGAGCGGGCTAGGTAAGCCGCATCGGGTTTCATAGAGATTTGTGATCCTAACTTTGCACATATTTTATAGGCTGCACATTGGCAAGGGCGTGCAGTTGGATCTGCGCGGTGAGGGCGATGTCTGGCTGCGCTGCCTCAGCGATAACTCTGTGTTCGTACAAAGCTATTATCTGGATCGCGAGGCGGGTCGAACGCCGGGCGATGCTGTCCACAAGATCTATCCGGCGGCGTGTATAAAAGTAAAAATCAATCAATCTTCATGTGTAACTTGTATCTAACTTGTTTTTCTGCTTACTGTGCCTCGGCAGGTTTTCGATCTGCGTCAATGCCATCAGCAGATGCACTCGCTGGCCACAAATGCACAAGCTGCTGCTGCGGCACAAGCAGCTGCCGTGGCCGGTGTCTCCAATCAACAAATGGGTGGCACGGGCCGAAGTG
Source organism: Drosophila histrio (assembly GCA_958299025.2). Classification (NCBI taxonomy): domain Eukaryota; kingdom Metazoa; phylum Arthropoda; class Insecta; order Diptera; family Drosophilidae; genus Drosophila; species Drosophila histrio. Next base: position 14,570,973 of record OY282581.2, read on the forward strand.
AGTAGAACCCGTAAATATATACTGCTTGAATTACTGACCTATAATTCTCTTATATTGTAGGCATAACGGCTGCTGCGGGAATTGGAGTCGATGATCTGCGTCGTCTTTGTATACTGCGACTGAGCTTTGTCAAGGGCTGGGGACCGGATTATCCGCGACAATCAATCAAGGAGACGCCATGCTGGATCGAGGTGCATTTGCATCGGGCGCTGCAGCTGCTCGACGAGGTGCTGCATGCCATGCCCATCGATGGAGCTGCTGCATAAATGAACGTCTGTCGACCACTGCATACATACAAAACATATTTATTATTCATAACAACAACAACAGCAACAACAAAAAGAGCAACAACAAGATTTTAGAAGCACACCACTTCTAAATGTTAGTTTAAGATTAAATTTGAGCAGCTATATTTAAGTTAAGCAAGTGCAAACAAAATGGTATAAAATATTTAGTTTTGATTTGCAATTTACAATTATGATTATGTTTGCCTTTAATTATTTAATAATAATTTTTATAAAAAATTGAAACAGCTGTAAAAGAAACATTAAGCAACTAGTTTTATGTACAATATCCATTAACCACACACACACACCACACATACACACCCCACACACACACGTACACACATATTTGATATCTAACAAGAGGCATCATATGATGCCCCTCATGCCACACAGTCCACAGCCCAAACATAAACATACACACAGCATTAAATACACAACGACTACAGCGACAGCAAACATTGAATGCAATATGCAAGGCAAGTAAAGAATGTAGTTGTAATATAACTGTAATAAACAAAGCATTAACTAAAAGTACATGAATTCAAATTATTTTGATACTGAACTATTGTTGCCCCTAGGTTTTGTTAATCCATTGATAATACGCAACAGCGAAGATATTTGAAATTTGAAATTGACTAACGTTTCTGCTAGAGATGAGCATATCGGTGGAACCTGTGTCGGGTAATATCGATAATAGCAAAAGTCACAGTCACGACATAGCTCATCCCATTGCAAAGGCGTTGCCAGACAGTTAAAAACAGCTGATGCTCAAAAAGACGCGAATTGATGGAAAATATAAGTGGATAACGCGTTTGGTTTGGAAAATGTTTACAAAATGTCCGCACGTTGTCGTACCTGTGGCAAGATAATTTATTGTCTAAACGCAAATAAACTTTTCCAACAACCCAACAATATCATGCTGCATCAAATAGAAGCGTTAACAGGTCTTTTTGTAAGTGTTTTTGTCGAGTGTTATTCTGAATCTGTGAGATGGGTAAACTGATCAAATCCTAATTTCAATTATTAGTTAATGGAGCAAACGGAGTTTCCAGCACACATTTGCGGACCCTGCGAAGTTGCACTGCGTGAGGCGATTGTATTTCGTGAACGCATCATAAGGACACAGCAGCTGTTGCTGAGCAGGGAAAGTGTTGCTGAAGCGTTGCAAGATATTGACTTGGACGAAGTGGATAAGATCAGTCTGGACGAAGATGACAGACAGGCGGAACAGTCCTTGTCTGTTGAGGAGATCACAGTGTATGACTATAGAGAGGATAAGAATGAATGCGGTAGCTTGGAACAGCTCAATGAATTAACTGAAGAATCAGAATTGGAGGAGCAATCAACACAGCATGTTCACGATACAGAGACTGACGAACCAATTCCCGAGACGCCTACAGACGCTGCCAATTCCTTGCCCAACATTAAAGGCAAGCCAGGCAAACCGGCTTCCAAACTCTATGCCACGGTGAATTTTGCCATGAATGCTGGGAACACACCTCGCATCAACTGGAGCAAACTGTCGGAGGATGAGATTGTGGAGCTGAAGCGAGAACGTCGCAAGCGCGACTGCATCTGTGAGTTGTGCGGCAGACACTTCAGCTGCCCCAGCAATTTCAAGGTGCATCTGTTGCGGCACACCGGAGTGAAGAACTTCTCCTGCAAGCAATGTCCCTTGAAGTTCTATACGCCGCATTTGCTGCGGCGTCACATGTTGGCGCATCTCTGCGAGAAACCGTATCCATGTCAATACTGCGGTCAAACATTTGCCGATCACAGCGGCCGAATTCAACACGAACGGAAGTAAGTTACTTTTAGAATGTAACAAATAGTTGCATATAAAACTAGTAGAGATGGCTATAGTCAAAAGAACGCGACTGGGAGAGGCCCAGTCTGTTTCTTAACTAACTTCCGAGTTTGTTATGCGATCCTAATGATAATTTCTGATCACATCTACCCCAAGATACTTCTCAAATGTGACAAATCTCTAAAACAAATCTAAAATGCCTTCTTTTGCAGTCGCCACACAAATTACAAGCCACACAAGTGCACCAAATGTGACAAGGCTTTTGCGGTAAGCAACAAGCTGAAGACGCACATGCTCAGCCATTCGGGAGTTCGCAGTTTTCAGTGAGTATACATCTATTGTTCATCTATTGAACAATATTAAATGTGTTCCCTCGTTTACAGCTGCGAGGTGTGTAAAGTATCCTTCATGCGACGACCTCATTTAGCTGCCCATTATCGTTCGAAAGGACATGAGCAGAATGCACAAAACTTCGCTGCTGAGACAAATAATGTCGAAATTGACATAGAAAATGTGCTTTCGTAGAATAAATAATTTGTAATATGTTCGATTATTGTAAATTTGTGTAAATTTAGATCAGTAAGCATAAAATAATAATTAAATTTGTTTGATAGTAAATTGATATTGATCGGTGTGAACTTAATCGTGGGGAATTTAAATATATTAAAGTCAAAATATGAAATGAATGCATCCATCAAGCTAAATACAGTTGTATCCTCAATTTTCGATTGAATAGATAGATATAGATTAGCTAAATCATTCTCACGAAGCAGAGATTATGAGTGTTTACCAATCATTGCTGTTCCTGCCGACTATTTAACTGGATCTTCCCGTAAATATGTTACAATTCACCCAAGCTTACAATATATACTATTTAATAGATTACAAAATTATTCTATAGTTGACTAGTAGATCATTCTTACGAGCTATTATAGGTTTCAATCCTTGGCTTTACCTGGGCATCCAGCCAGGACAACCAGTCAGATGTGATCCGACGCTCCAAGGTCACTTCATGGAACACTTCCACGCGTCGAACTTCAATAAATTGAAAACTCTCAAATAGCCGTAGAGACACAACGTTGTCCATGTCAATCTTGACCTCAAATTTGGTCAGCGATAGATGTGACTGTGCGTACTGCAGCAGGAGCAGCATAGCTTCGCGTCCATAACCTTTGCCACGCGCCTCTGTTGCTGCTATCATAATCTCGGCTTCTGCCACCTGTTGGTCGTCCTCCTCATCGTAGTGCACGAAGAGATTTGTGTCGCCGACCATGGCAGCAATTTCATCATTGGTTTTGGCATACGTCTCAGCACAGAGCACAATGAATGTCAGCTTGTCGTTGTCCTGCCGCCAGCTTTTTTGCATCTCGTATTCCTCGCTTAAAGTCAGTTCATCCGATGCAGTCAGATTTCTCAGTGTGGGGCAGCTCATCCATTCGTGGTACTTGGGCACATGCCGGGCCTCGTAGGGCACCAGGACGACGCGTTGGCCAACCAGCTTAGTGTGCTCATTTAGCCGCATGAAGATCTAAAATATCACAAAAATATAATTAATGTGAGCAATTGGAATTAGCCTGTTGCTTATAATTGACACCCTGTGATTCTCTGTCTGCCGCACTGGCCACCATGGGCAGCGCCATTTGGCGTTGCCAGATAGTTGAAAACACCTGATACATTTCAAATAATTTATTTAAGCATGCATAGCTTTTTAAATAATTTAGTGATATAAGTATTTTGTATATATTTAGTTTAATAAGTAAATTTCGAATAAATTCGATACAATAGCAAACTTAAATATGGATTCACCTCATATTTTGAACCTACCGAATAAGTGTCTGTTAATGATTTGCCAATATTTGGATTTGAGAAGTCAATGCAATTTTACGCTTACGTGTGAACGCTTCAAACTTATTTACAAGCTGCAGCATAGGAAGAGTGATTATATAATAATATGCATTATATAATAATATCATTTGTATTCTTCACAGATTGAACCCGTAGCATCATCATTTTCAATACTGAAAATAAATCTGGACATTTGAATTGTTACCGCATTATCGATAAGCGATTAACGTCAAAAAGACAAATTATCGTCTTTTAATTTAAGCAGTGTGGTAACTCTCCAATTGCAACGGATAACAGCTGTTTATTGTCTAAATATCCGAGCGTGGCCATTTGCGGAATTGTACTTTTTTTTGTTATTATTTAATTATATATTTTGTACCCTACTAATTTAATTGAAAACGGCGAGTATTATTGAAACAGGCGTAGCCACTTTTGCCTTGGCGTTTTGTTGTCCACAGAATGCATTGCGAAAGCAGCTTTGCTTGAGAAGCCGGCGAAATATTTGCAATACAACATACATATGTAATAAAAACGTGTTATGCTGATGCATGCTCTAATTACTGTGTGAAGTGCGTTAAATACACAAGTAGGAGCTTAAGTGGAGCTCAGGCTACACAACAGGCGCACCATTTTCTTAGATTGGGCTTTCTAGCTTAACCAATGTGGCACTTCCAATGAAAAATCAATTCGAAATCGTTGGATGTTCTCAGTATTGGTTATTGGCGAGAAGAACCCAAACACAGCTATAAGAAACCAAGATCAAAAACACTAACATATACATAAGTTTAAGTACATATACACATTCATATATACACATCAAAATGGCTGAGGCTAATCCGATAGCTGAGGCATCGCGCACAGATGAAGCTGCTACTCCGATTGTCCGGGAGCGCAAGCGTCCGCGTCTCGAGGAGGAAGAGCAAGAGCTGAAAGTGGCTGGCTTTTCGCTTAGTGCCATCGAGGAAATGCGTCACACACGCGACGCCGAGCTGCTGTCTGAGCCCATGGATCAGCAGCTACGTCAGTTCCAGGTGCTCGATGAAGTGGCCACCGCCAGTGAGGAGGATGAGTCAGGTGAGCGATAAATTACAGTCGAAAAGACAATTCTCTGTAAGTACGTATTCTTGTTGACTGTGGGGGCATAAGCAACAGCTTCTACAGGTCTTATCTAAAGATCTTGCCAGATCTAATCATTGTGTAAATAAAGTGGCAGGAAATCTGATAAACAAACTATTGTAGTAGTCCAGCAGATTCATTGGATGTGTGTGGGTATCTACCAAAGTCGCATTTGCTTTTGTTATTTCGATTCGCTCGCATTTCTTCGATGCAGCTGTATTTCCATGTTAAATGTCCGTGATCTCTGATTGTTGTTAGATATGCGTATGATCCCAATTGTTCGCCTAGATCTGAACGAGCGTCTATCGTTTAAACCAGGTATAAGCGTTAAATGTCTAAGGGCAAATAAGTAATTGGATTATGTTAATAAACATGACGATCTTATCTAAAATCATATCTATCTTTTTTCCACTTGGTGCAGATGACAATAGTGAAAAGCACAATGGTGAAAATTATGCTGACGACGAGGAAGGCGACGCCGAGGCCGGAGACTATGATTCTTCGGACTTCGACGACGAGGAAATTGAGAATCTGCTGGACGAAAAGCTGCCCGATGATCTGCGCGAATCGAAGCGACCGAAATACGAGCAGCGTTTTAAGACTGTACTGGAAGGTGAGCGTGGATCGCCTTCTTTATAGTTTGAACTACTTATAGACATTTATTTTCCGCACACAGAGAAGCGGCACAATCACTTTGAGGTGCTGCCCGAGGGCTGGGTGCAGGTGACACACAACAGTGGCATGCCCCTATTTCTGCATCGCAAGACGCGTGTCTGTTGTGCCGCTAGGCCCTATTTTCTGGGCACAGGAAGTGCACGAAAACACGCTGTGCCGCTGGGAGCTATTCCCTGTTTGAACTACAGACGTGCCCTGGACGAGGAGAAGGAGGCAGAGCAACAGCTCACGACTGAAAAGGCGTCGCCAGAAAATAAGGATGAAGCCCCAGCCTCAGCTGGCGTTTGCCCTTTTATCCATGCTAAATCGCAATCTATGGAGATCGAGAATACAGAGACCAAAGACGTCCCTAGCACTGAGCCCAAGACTGGCGAGGGAACTGAAGCCAATGAAACATTGCAAGCTTTGATTCCAACAGCTAAAATTGTCACGGTCAATGAAAACACACAAAAGGAATCTGTAACGCCGGACCAGTTAAACTCGTATTGTCAGAAGCTATTCAAGTTCAAGGTGATTCGTGTGCTTCGCTTTCGCAGCTGGAACGCACGTCGCAAGTTTACTAAGAATCGCAAGCACATCAAGAATATACAACGGCCAACATTGCCCGACGGCACCAAGCTGATCAAGTTTCCCATTCTGGCAGCTGGCAGTGCGGAGGGAGCGACAAATCCGCGTGGACGCAAAGAGTGGATAATGAATCCCAATGGCAAGAGCTTTGTTTGTATATTGCACGAGTATGTGCAGCATGCTCTGAAGACACAGCCAACATATGAGTTTAAGGAGCTGCAAAATGCAGCTACGCCCTATTCGGCAACAGTTTCAGTTAACAATCTGAAGTATGGCACGGGCTATGGCACCAGCAAGAAGCAGGCTAAATCAGAAGCGGCACGGGAAACACTTGAAATACTCATACCGGATGTGAAGGACAAGATAACGGGCAACAATAAGGATCAGAAGAGTGGAAATGCCAAGAAAACGCAAAGTGATCTGTCTGTAAGTGTTTGTCCTACTTTAATTGGCATTCAACTAACAAATGTCCTGTAGGTTTTCGATGATATTCGCATAGAGGATCCGCGCGTCACAGAGTTCTGCAACAAGACAACGGAGCCCTCGCCAAATGCCATATTATTGACCTGCTTGCAGCGTAACTACGGCAGCGATGTCCAGATCACCCAAGAGATTAATCGCACGGCCAACAACAAGAACGAATTCACCATGACCGTTGGCAAGCATTCGGCCAAGGTGGTTTGTAAGAACAAACGCGAAGGGAAACAACTGGCATCTCAGGCCATTCTGCAGGTGGGTGAAGTCGTCATGCTTTAAAAACTATAATATATTTTCTGTTAACAACAATTGTTTAGATACTGCACCCGCACATTCAAACTTGGGGCTCACTTTTGCGTCTGTATGGCAACAATTCGATCAAAACATTCAAGGAGAAGAAGCTCGAGGAGCAGGAGATCACGGTGCTCCAGAGCAAGGCGGCAGTTAATCAGCCAAACTATGCCATTCTCGACAAACTCAAGTCCGAGATGCTTAAGCTTAGCGCCAAACAGGAGAGTGTACAGACAATGGGCACCTTTGTTCCGCCCAGCGATGTCGACTTGCCCACATCCTCCGGTTCTAATTTGAACAACGTCGAATTATAGTTATAAGCACTGCAGTATCATCATCAGCATTAGCATCATCATCTCTGTCATTGAGTTTTCGGTTTACCAACTTGCATGTCAAACTTAAGCATAGTTAAACCATGTGATCCATCATAATATGACAAAAATTTGTGTTAAATTGCACGGCATTGTATGGCTCTCTAGAGTTAAGACAGGTCCCAGTGCGTGCAATATGCAAATAAATACCATAATTCTATATTATAATTGCCAAAATTTACAACAGTTTATTTTGTAAGCTGTATATTTCAATTTAAAGCATCTATCTAAATATCTCAATAAATGTATTCTTGTGCAAAAACGATCTTTAAAATAATCGGGGAATAAGACCAGAAACGAAATCGGAAGAGTTAAACAGTAAAAATCTTTTCAAATCTAGCACCGAAACAAGAAAATTTGTGAAAAGGTTTTTGAACGTTTATAACTTAGTATTATATTAAGACTTTAGTTGAAATTTAAGTACGGTGTATTTTACGTACTTCATTTATTTAATATCTATAAAATTTAGTTACTTTTCTTAACATTTTCAAGTTTTTAAAAATTCCATTCTACCGGGAACCGTTAATTAAACCTGAATCAATAGAATAGAACCAAAATAGAACCATATTTCGATATTTCTACCGATAGTTATTCCCAGTTTAAAAACGCATTATTAACGGTTGTAAATTTAAACAAAAAATATGATATATTTACAGGGCATTATGAATTTGATGAGTTTACCGTGGCGTTGAGTTACCGTAAATTCATACACATTTCAAATATAACAATTTGCGTGTGTTTGTGTGTGTGTCTGCATGTACACATGTATGTATGTTGCGTGCAATTATTTAAAAGACAATGCAGCCATAAATTATGCTACATTTTCATTTCATTCTAACGCTTCGTTTTTTATCGCATTCCTTGGACATACGAACGCACACACACACATACATGTATATATACAAACACAGCAACACTGGCAGAGCAGGCACGCGCAAATGAATTCGCCGCGCTGGGCAGCACTGGTTTGTGCGCAGCGAGAGCGCGCAGCATCACCAAACAAAAAAAAAAACAAAAATGAAAAGAAAGAAGCAAAATCATAGCGCTGCTCCTTTTACCGTTACTTGCTTCTTCAGTATTTGTTCGTTGCGTGTCGAGTGCTAAAGCAGGCAGCTGGTCATTTGCGCTGTGCCGCCAATTCCGAATTAATTAAATCACTTTAATTGAAAACACACCGAGTTGCATCAGGTGCCAAGTAACAATTCGTCTACCTGTCGTTCATTAACAACGCCGCGGGTGCGTGAGTGGGTCAAGTGTTGTTGCAGCGTTGCTAAATTTATGACCAAAGCGGCATTAATATCACAGATACGCCGCTCGTGTGAACTCCAAAAATTGGGTCTCGCTTGGAGGAAAAAAAAAGAATATCAACGGGTATACATTTCGTCGTCGTTGTGACTGCGGGCGCCGCTGCCCCATTCCAATTGTGTTGTCCGTGTGCCACTACAGCACACACACAAACACACACTCACACACACACAGACGGCAATTGTGTTTACTGTCGAGTGGCCGCTGCTCGGCCTGCGTCATTTAAAATTACATACATACATACATATTTACATATATGTTCATATATGAATGTATGTAAATTGCGTGCATGTAAAATGCGATTGGAATTTTGTCAACGCAACGCCCGCATCTAAATTAGCAACATTACCAAGAGCAACAAGAACAACAACAACATCAGCAGTAGGCCCACCAACAGCAACAACAACAACAACAAGGTAGGCGCCAAGTGTCAGTCAAATGTTTGAAAATTCAATAATCCGCCAGGGGGCGCCAACCGCTATTCATAGCACCCCATCTCCTCTACCAGATACCAAATACTACCATCATATCAAAAGTATTTCGCATTTGCATTCGTCGTCGACAGCGTGTCGTCTGTTGCGTCGGCCAAAACTAGGTTGACGTTTGGTTGGTTTACTTTGTTGCCAATTCGCGCAATTTCAATTTCGGTTTCTATTTCACTTCCAGTTAATTTCTGAAAATGAAAGAAAAACAAGAAACAAATGTTGAAACATTTTGTGCTTATTTCAATTTACTTATTTGTTTATTTTACTTATGCATAATGATCATTAAGAAACTTCAAATAGCCCAATCCATGGTCAATGCCAGTTGGATCCTTTGAGCTTTGCAAAACAAATTTAGCTCGGGGAATAAAAATAAATTAGCACAACAACGGAATCCTTTAATACTAGTATAAAAATGTTATGTTTCTTTCATTAATCATATTTATACATTTAATAGGATAATGCTCTTTGTCAGACTAGAAGGATGAAGAAACCCGCGAAGTTGAAAAGGACGAGAAATGATACCATGCCAGAGAATACATCTGTGTGGGCGGAAATTTCTCCTTTTCCTTTGTGGATTTCATTTCAAACCGCACCAAAGAGTTTTAAATGCCAAAAAAGAGGTTTTATATCGTATTATTTTAATTAAGGTTAATTTATTTAATTAATGTTTAGATGTAATCGTTTAGTTTTGAATAATATGTTGAAACTCTCCTGCTGCATACTACAAAGATTGGCTTACTACAAAGTTTTCCATTGTCTAGAATCAGATATGAAAGAAATCTCTATAGAAAGTTGGTTTTAAATATATTTATATTAAAGTTTCCTAGAAATATTAAGTATACGTATCATAGTACTATTTATATAAATTCAATTTAATTTTAACAAGCTCAAGATTAGAAAATGGTTCTGGCCTTAAGTAATGTGTATTTCCGTTAGGGAAATATTTATATCATTAGACTTATGAGAAGCATATTTCTTTAAATAATAAAATCAATCGATTAGAATCTCCAAACATAAGCTAATATGCAGTTCTGAATTAATAAAACTATATTAAAACTACAGATTTAAATAAATAGCTATGCATTGCGAATTTTCTTAACCCAAGCAGTTGAATGGTATCTACGATTGGGCGTAAGTACGCTCTCTAGGACACCCTAGGGAGCTTCCATCTTGATGAAAATTACCTAAGACATCAGCAAAGTGAAGCCAAAACCTCCGCAAAAGATGAACATCTATTGGAAGAATATTAAGTTCGACTGAGTATCAGAAATATGTTTTTAGCTTACCACATCGTAGTCTGAGAAAAATGTATTTGTTCTCATACGTCTTCCATTTATTTGCTGTATGAAAATATGAAAGAGTAGGCGGAGTAGATAAGTATAGATAGTGGCTGTAATGGGAGGGAGAGGAGAGGAAGCTGTTGGCCAACCCACTCTATACCCCGCATACAAACAAACACCATCCAACATGAGCTCAAGGACCAAGCGATGCGTGTAAATGTGTAGTAAAATACTTGACTTAGCATTGACAGGGAAAATATTGAGGTGAAGATCAATGCATAAACAGATAATCCAGCCAATCCAAATGTAAATGTAGTTAAGTTTAAAGGACTTGTTGCGATTCAAATGCAGGAAATAGACAAAAAGAACTCCAATCAACAAAGGTGCTGCTCAAAAAGATAAAAGATTTAGTATTTGATCCTTTATATTAATTGTTGTGTATTTAATCAAAATAAACCAGGAACTTATTGGTCATCATTGTATTTAGCAAGCAGGCGAAGAGTAGAAGCATGAAAACAAAGTTTCTAGCAGCAACTTTCTTGCCCCATTTGTATAAAGCGATGAAAAGTATTGGCGAATGAAATTAAAGTTGCATATCCACGGCTAAATACCAGCTGTGATTTATGTACTATAAGAATAAGAAGTAGGACTTAGCAGGAGTAAGCTGGGCTCTTACTTATATTCAAATTATCAGTTCAGCACTTGCCCAGTTTTGTAGGAAAAGCGAAGCATCTTTATGCTTTCAGACATTGGACCATTTACGAAAAGGGGAAGAATCTTCATATATATATAGAAGAATAGCTGGAGTGAGACGCAAGCAGTGATGTATATACTTTATTAGTATGCTTACTTACTTCTAGTGAATTAAGATAAGTTAATACTTATTTGACTTGATTTCTTTGCTGTTATAAACTGACTTCTCCAGGGACCGTAGTGTAATCATTACCAAGAATAAACCATTGAGAAAGAAGAAGTTATCGACTGAGAATACACCGTGGAAGGAAAAGCTATTCTTCTCATATATGAAATTAAAATAATATAACCACTTCAAGCGAAACTGGTTTATAGTTGGTGGGTATTATAGATCCTGTTGTTTAGGAAGGCTGCTGTTTGCTATATCCAAGTCAGTTTGTGTGCTATTGTTTTTGAATCCGATTATATTCTTCATTATTAATATATTCACACAGTTGCGGCTGTATAGATTCGTCTAAAGTTATTCCAATAAACAATTGCTTTGCCAGGACTTTCACCATGTTTGATTGCGATCCAATGTAGTAGTCGCATGGTTTCCACAGTATCTCATTATATACGATTTAAACTCTTGGCATTAGTCAGATAAGAGGTTTTCTGAGGGGAACATATGTTGATTTAGATATGATTGTTATATTTGACGCACTTAAGTTAATGTCTTATCAAATCCTAATGTTGATTTCGCATTATTTCGCCTTAAATACTTATAATAAAATTAGTTATATTTATTTTTATAGCTATATTTTTTGCTGGGGTGAGCTCGTTATATCTTCTAACTTTTGGTCTTCATTAACATGACTTATCTGGGGGTTTGAATTGATCTGGTTCTCATTGGTTTCATCAGTCTTTGGCTTAGAATCGCGCTTGGGCAGCAACATGCCTTCTAGGACACCAAAGGGTGCTTCCAAAATTAAGTACATGACATAAGACATCAGCACAATAAAGCCAAAACCTTGCCAAAATAACAACATCTATAGGAAGAATAGAAAGAGATTGTGAACTATTCAACGATTGCTTTATATAAATTCACTTACCACATCGTAGTTTGAGAAAAATTTGATTGATCGCACACGTCGTGCGTTTAATAGTTGCATGAAAATGTGAAAGATGTAGGCCGAATAGGAAAGCTTCGACAGCGGTTGCCACAGGGGCGATGAGAGGAAGCTGTTGGCCAATCCACCGTAGCCCTTCATACAGGCAAACACAACCCAACAGAGGCTCAAGGGCCAAGCAATGCGAGTAAGTGTATAATAGGAAGCCTGTTCTAACATTGTCAACTCGGGAGCCTTCCACTGGGCAGCTGGATACAGGACAAACAATGAGGTAAACATCAATGCCAAACTGACAATCCAGCCCACCCAAATCAAAGTGCGATTCAAGCTGAAGGACTTGGTGCGGTTCACGTGCAGGAAATACCCGAAGAGTATCCCGATCAGCCAGGGTGCTGCATGAGTGTGTGTGGCAAAGTAAAGTTTCCTTTGACCTTCCGCTGACATGTCATCTTGTCTGCATATGAATAGTAAGAATATAAATAGTACTTACATATATTGAAACAGTTTTATAAATTTACGAACTTACATTACATTTACACGATATTTGTTGGTCATCATTGTGCTAAACAAACACGCGGAGAGTAGAAGCATCAGAACAAAGATTCCAGCCGCGGCTTTCTTGCCCCATTTGTATAATGCGATAAGGAATATTGGGGATAGAATATATAGTTGCATGTCCACGGCCAAATACCAGCTGTGATGTATGCACTATAATGAAATGAGTTAGTCACTCGCTTCGACTTTACTATAAATCAACTTACCAAGTGCGGTGTTGCATAATTTTGCAGAAAGAGTAATGTCCAGAACCAGGATTCTTTGCAGTAGTCATAGTTATCGAAACGAATCTTTTCAGTGACTGGGCCATCACTCATTAGGGGACTCAGTTTCATGTACATGAGAATGGCCACTGCCAAAATCGGGGCGAGTCGCAAATAACGATGCAAATACATCATTGGAATATTTAATTTTCCTTTGGTCCTGATGAACATTTGAAATGAAATTTGTATTTGTCTTTGTTTTATTTCTATTTATGGTCTTGCAAACTTACTTCTCCATAGACCGTAATGCAATCATTACCAACAATAAACCACTGAGAAAGAAGAAGGTATCGACTGAGAATACTGCATGGAATATGAAGCTGGCGAATGGACTTTGCATCCACTGTAAAAAGTCATACACGAGTTACGAACTATATTTATATTATACTAGTTATTGGTACTTACATGATATAAGTTTATTGAGTTCATATTTGGAGCCATGACTGCAAAAATGTACTGATGTCCAAAAATGACCCAGATAAGCGACATGCAACGCATGCCATGGAGACAATCGATGACATTTGGGTTTGACTTTGGCTCCACAAGTCGAAAAAGAATGCGAGAATTGGCACGGGCAGAGAATGCTCTCACGAGAGCGGGAAGTTTACCTTAAAATTGGTTGTGTTATTTGATTTCTATCATAAGCTGTCAACTATTTTACTTACTTGACTCCGCATAGAGGAAATAATCGCAGAGGGTGGCCAGCAGCATTATAGCACCAAGCACTGATAGTAATACACTGTAAGTCAAGAAGGAAGTCAAGTAAGGGAAGAAATCTGTTAGTGTGTGATACTTACATGGTAAATATGGTTAGACCATCTAAGGGTTCCTCATTAGATGTCTTACAGGTTCCTTCGCTTACAAGTTCCTTTGTGGCATTGACGTTGAGAAGCTTGTTCAGCAGTTGTTTGAGAAAAACGTCCATGTGAACGGCAGAACAGGAGGACGGGAAGCAAACTGCTACTTTAAATTCCACTCGAAGCGATATCTTAGCGAAGCAATACTTTCCCTTTATTTTATAGTCATCCGAAATCGGATTGCTGATACCAATGCACTCATCGTAGTTTCCCAAATCGTTAACATTGCCGTACAGTAGACCACTCGGAAAAGTGCCCCACGAATCGATCACTGAAATCTTAAGAAAATAAAGTTAAGCTCTTTGCAGTATGAGTTGGTCTTACTTTGAAGTGCCCAGTAACTGTCAGAGGCTAAACCATTCATCAGCTGGGCCATGTCAGCCAGACATTGTAGATCCTGCTGGTTGGGAAGGCGATTGTTCGGTAAATCCAAGTCAGTTTGTGTGATGTTTCTAAAGTATTCTGAGAACTCGACAGCAAGAGGACGTAACTCCTTAATCCGTTGGTATTCCACATTGCTAATAAAGCTATCCGGCACAATTTGATGGGCTCCGGCTTGTGTTAGTTCAAAAAACAGAAGTGTACCTAAGATAAGATATTTAACGTTGTCCATGGCGAGTTGGATTTGTGAATGACAGCGTTTTTGTGTACTAACTCCTTATATATGCTACAATTATTAAATAACGTATGCAGATAAGCTGCTGTTAGATAGGCAACACTTGTCGATATCTTATCTAACCTTTTTTTGTTCCCAAATTTGGTAATAATTATTAGACATAAACTCTAAATTTAGTACAATTACATTAAGTTTAATAAATCCATTTACACAGAAATTAAAAATTCAATAGAAAACTATTAAAACTGTTCTTATCAGTTTGAAAGATTATGGGCCTGACTCAATGGTCTTTCAGATTTGCAATTTGTCAATAAAATAACTGAAAATTATCTTACTTTGTTTGCTTTTATAAGTGTCCCAGGATTTTCCCAACCCTTGAAAAGTTTGTAGATAGTGTTTTTCTGGTTATTTTCTTACGTATAGTGATGATGAAGAAATGAGTTCACACCTTATCAAATTGTGATGCATTTGACTTTAGGGAATCATTAGTTAACATCTTGTAGTTGTTTTCAATTGTTCAATTGGCCAAAATACCGCAATAAATAGAAAATTACAATACTTAATTCAAGTGCAAAAACATTCCGTGAGATAATCCAAAAAACCTGTAGAACTTAAAGCGAAACCAAAATCAACACCAATAAAATCACTCAATGCGCTTTCAATCAAATGTAAATACAAATAAAAGTTTCCACAGCATAATAGATGGCAAAAAGAAAGCAGTCAAGACAAATTTGAAATAAGCTTATCAAATTCTTAAGATGGCTTTGCACAGAAATAGAAAACTAAGCCAGGAAAAACGCGCTGATTTTCTTTGTGTGCCAACGGAACAGGAATGGGTGTATCTAGGAGTCTAGGAGCAACATTATCACTGCCTCGAAAATCAATAAACATTAATCTTGACGTGATTTTGTCTTTATCCTTCGCCATTTGCGTATTTGATGCTGCCAACGCTGCGTGTTTGATAAAAGATTAAAGTTTAATCAGAGCAAACGATAAGCTCGGCTAGAGACCCCAATTAGCATTATCAAGGTTTTGATAACAGATGAGAAAATGATTTCTAAGGAATTTTGTCGGCTTCGGTTCTCAGTTCTCAGTTCTCAGTAAATGTAAATGCCAGAAAAGTAAGCAAGAGGAAACGAAAATATTAATATTGCTTTTTATAGAAAGGGTTTCGGACTCACTCCGAGTTATACATACACTATAACAAAGTTATTTCAACTAGTATTACTTTTGTTAGGTTAGATAGCTAAGGTTTTTGTAAAGGAAAACCCAAAAGTAAATTACATTTACTTACGTTATTTTATCTTAATTTGTTTTCTTTTCTTTATTCTCTGTGTGGGTAAACAGCTTTATACAGTAAACATTGGTTTATTTTCATTTGGAAAACGTTGTTTGTACCTGCACCCCTTTGGCAACCGCTATATGATAATGGGAATTCAATTAATTTATTCTTAACAGATCTAAAGCAGTTTGTCAACATTTCATATTAACAATTTGAACTCTTTCTAACTCGTTTAGCTAATCTACCACATTATCTTGAAGAATGCTTAACGGGGGGCAATTTGACACGCCTACAAGTTGCTGGTGGTCTAGGTTGCTGTGGTGTCACCTTGAAAATTTCATAATTAAACTCTGGGTTGAACTCAAAGGACACAGTTGGCAGGAGATACGAGATATTTACCTTAAAGAATTCTAATTAAATCATTGAAAAACTTTGAGGACTTTGTGCTGATTCATGTGTCCTGGCAGCTGCTACTTTTCCAAGCCTAGGCCAAACTTTTGCCCAGCGAATGCTAAAGAATTTGCCTGATTCGAATACCCTGTAATTGTGGTACGCCCACAGTGCGGTCTATAGGAGCGTTTGAAAATGCGAATAGAATAAATAGGTATCAGTAAGTCCAAAGGGTATCTCCGAGTTCACAAATTACTTTTAACTTAAATTTTTGTTGCTACTGCAGCTATATAGAATTGCCTCCACTTGATGTCGACTAATTTGTGGTGTTTGCTTTGGACTTTCGGCTTTGGCCGGGCAGCCGACGCTCTTTTGGCTTATGCAAAGCATGGTCTAAAGCCCTACATGTGCCACACAACTCGAGACTGAGCCACTAGGCCGCCAGTGCGTCGGACTTTTTGTTAAAAAAGGAAATGTTAAGTGGGAAGAGTTGAAGTGGGCCGACTTGGCGTATCAGTATTTCATGTCGTCACACACAAACACAAACACAGCCACGACAGACACACACACACACGACCAGATACCATGCAAGATTCATAGACTCATAAATCTTTAAGTATTGAATACCATTTTTGCATATACTACATAAGTAAGAACCTCACGCCGTCCAACTTTTTCCCGGTAGCCAACAATATCCCCTCCTCCCCTCAGCCGATGCGTCCAGCTTGGCCAAAATATTTGCAAACTTTGCTTGAGGTGAAAGCAAACAACGTGGCGCCGAATACCAACAACAACAACAACAGTTTGGCGTACAATATTTCTGGCCGAGCAGCAACATTGGATGCCAATTTAGCGTAGATCCGACGTGGTAGTGAGTGTCTGGTTGAGGGAGTAGAAGGCTCTCGGTTGTAGGGTTATCGCCACTGGCGGTCGTTTTGTTAGCCAACTACGGACTCTGGCCGAAATCCACCAAATATAATGTTGTATCTACGCATACACAAACATTTGGAGCTAACAACCCGCATATATATGCTCCATATGTTTGCTCCAGCACTCATACAAAACTCACACGCACTCACACACACACACACACAACACACACGCACACGCACTCGCGCACTCAGTGAAGCGTTCGAATTGTGGGTATACTCGTATTCATGAAATGGAATAACTAATGACTTTATGCTAGAAGCGTGTTTTGTTAATTGCATTTGCTAAAACCGAGCCACAGTTCTAATCGTGGGACGGGTGGTTGCCGGTGGGCGTTGGGCGTTGGGGCGTTGGGGCTTCTGTTTCTGAATGCGGAAGCAGCAACTTCATTGCCCTGGTTCAGCTTCTTATGGTTATGGAGCATTAAATACGAAGAAAAATTTCAATAGCCGCTGCGGCGTCCACCAAAACTTAACTTAAATGAAAGGAAGCAAGTCCATAGATAGTATAACCACTACCACAGCTGAAGCTCGAACAACAACAGCAGCAGCAACAACAACAACAACTTAACAGACCGGGGCTAATGAAACCACAGTTGATTCGGGGAATGGGAATAAAGAAATGAGAATAAGACGAAGAGAAAATCGCTTCTCAAGTAGTTAACAACGTCAACGCAGCCATTGCACAGTGGAGACAGTATCGATAAGACATCGAATAGTTTTGTATCCATAAACTATTTGCAATTAAATTGAAACTAAACGGATACATACACATTAACATTTTTCCCATACATATACAAGATATTTTAGTAATTACCTAATACGAATTGTTATATTATGTATATAAGTATATTTGTTGACGACTCATAGCCCTGGCAACTATTGCTGATTGTAGGTTAACAATTGTATAGTTTAACTTTCGTTATAAATAAATTAAATGTTTTCTTGCTTTTGTACTGTATTTTCCACAATTATTCCATGAAATTCCTGACTTAAGTATGCAATAATGTATTTCTTTTGCTTTGCAAACAGACACAATAGATTATAAAGTCATATTAACTGTATGACATTAAGTTGGCTGCGCTTTGTGAATCTTTGTAATCCTGAAATGTTCTGGAATTCATAATTGTTTTTCAAATAAATTCATGAACTGCTCTTTATGCATTCATTTTCAACAAAGTGCGATAAAATTAGATACTTTCGTTTCAGTGCTGTAATATATATAACAAATGTATTGCACAGAACTGATGATTTGCACCACTGTGCATCTTTTCTTGGCTGTATATATTTTCATAGGGTTGTGCTAATGCTTCCACCAACGATGATGGCGACAATTTGCCAATGCATGCGATAAGCCTTGTAGAAAACGGAGTGACAACAGATGTAAGTGGGGGCGTTTGAGGCAACTGAAAGTGTTGCCAATATGTGTGTAGTATTTTGGGGCTATTTTTGTTGCATGCTTATCAAGTGGCCGCCCGTCAATGGTTGAGCAAAGAACGTAGATTGAGTTTTTGTTATCGTAGTAAAATGTCAAGCACACATCATTCTCTGTTTACAATTTATTACAGATATTATAAATATATTTTTTGTTTTTGTGTATAAATTTTCTTGGGAGCCAGAAATAGTCAATAAATAGAAATTAATCAAGCATGTAATTGCTCATCGAGTTGCCTGAATAATATTGAGAATTTAAATATATATTACGAGCTTTTTTTTATGCGTCAACAAGCAGATCAACTGTAAATGGATAGTCATCCAATTTGTGAATCGAATCATATCCCTTTGTAAGTGCTCCACTCAAGTAAACTGCACTCGATGGACTCCTCAACCTAATTGGACTAATTGGACTTATCAGTCAACCAGTTGGTGTCCATCCAATTTGCGGTTTTAATTCCCATATTACGTATACGTATATTTCAAATTTATATTTTATATCAGGGCCACAATTATGCAAAAGTAAATACTTCAATAAGTGGCTTTTAATTAAAGCTTAAAAACAGAGAAGAACTAAAGTAAAAAAAAATAAAAAAAGAAAATAAAGTAAAAAACGAAACACTTGAAAGTCAAAGCTTTGATTGGTCAAGTCAAATGGAGCATCCTGCCTCGTTCAACGTCATGCACAACCACATTGGCCACAATCACGTGAATATTTCTTAGTGAGTGTGAGTATATATGTGTGTGTGTGTGTGTGTGTGTATGTGTGTGTGTGTGTGTTTGCACTCATGCTTTACATGAGTGCTTCAAACAGACAAACATCCGAGTACTGAGAGGGACAGTCACGTCCACATGGCTGGCGTTGCATGAACTCTGTGAGTGTGAGTCTGTCTCTGTGTGTGTGTGTGAGTGTGTCTCAGTGTGCTTGTGTGTGTGTATGGGGGGGGGGGGTTACGCAAAAAGGTGCCTGGCGGGGCACTTGAGCATGGTTGGCTTCCTCGACGTTCAATTTGTGTACTTAAATTCATTTCACTTTAATTACGAGGGTATTCCATTTAATATTTGATGGCTTCAGCTCCCAACTGCCATCCTGTCCCTTCCTTCGTATCCCGTTCGTTGTTCACGGATGCTTCATCTGTTAAATGTCCAACGTCATCGTCATCCTCTTCGTTGTTGTCGTTGTCGTTGTCGATGGCAACACGTTATCCTCTCCATTTCATTTTGTTTGCCATGTAAATATTTTGACTATAAACTGAATTAGGGGCATTCATAAATTGTTGCGTTTATCATCTTGACATTCAGATGTCCATGCATAACATTTAGATTACTCGTACTTTGGCTACCTGCCGCCAGGGGCGTGGCAAAAATGTTTGAAATTAAATTATTATGTTTTGATTTTTGTATCATTTTTCCCAGTTCTTCTATGGTTTTCAATTAAGTGAATAACTAGTTCTGGTTGGCATGTGGCAACCACGATGCTGCCTCCTTTTACAGCCTTTAAGGTCTTCTAATTTTGTCTGGTTTTCGGGGAAAATTGAGCTGGTGTGTAAAATCAAAATGGCATATTGGAAAATTCGCAAACTGATCAAATGACATAAAAATACCTTTTAGAGCAAGAAAACGCGTGCGGATGCGAATATATCCAGCAACAAGCTATGTTCAGTTATGTGGCACGTTGACGAAGTGGCATGGCATCATCAAATACCAACAAATGGTGTAAAATGCCTCATTGAATGCTGCGCGACGTCTCGAAGCACTACTTACCTTATATATATATAGGCTTGTATATATCTATATATATATATATATATAAACCACTCGCTGTCTGTCTGTTTGCAGACATGGCAACATTGGGATTGGGGTGCGTTTGAGTTGTTGTCGTTGATGACGACCTGCGTTTGGCCTCGTCGACGGCGCGCAATTGCTTTTTGGGTTGTGGCAGCGTGGCAAACAACAAAAGAAAGCATTGGGCGCGAGTTGGTGCCCCTAAAAGAACGTGCGCTGCTGAGATTTGTTGTGCCACCTACGCAGCCTAATGTGCGGCATGTATAAGTAAATGTGTCTGTGTCTGAGTGTGTGTGTGTGTATTTGTTTTACAACCACAGCTTGCGGGTGCCAAAGGGCAGGAGGGACGGAGCGACGGAGCGACGGAGCGACGGTGGCTGTGTTGCAAGGGACGCTGCTTTTTATGTGACCATTTCCACTGCGACTGCGTTCGTGTTCATTAACGTTGCTATTACATTTTAACACACCGAATCGGAATGTGTCCCGTCGTCGTTGTCCTTGCCACGCATCCCATTCCGCACTCCCATCCACCCTCTACATCCTTAACACTGCCTTGCCTTTTACTTTCATTTGTCGGTCCGTTCATTTGTTGAGTTTTTGTGTGTTTTTGTATGTTGAAATATCCTGTTTAACTTTATTTCATTTTTCCACAGCATCCGACACGTGCCTTCCACACACACACACACACACAGCTCTCGTGTGTGATTGTGTGTGTGTGTGTGTGTTTTAGTTGGTATGCATAAATATTTACGTTTGTTGTTGTCTTATCAGATCATTTATGGCCTTATAGGGCGTCGGAGGGAAGGAGGCAAGCTGATGGCGCTCTTGCGAGGTCGCTTCGCATTACTCTTGTTATTTGCATGTTGTAGAAAAATATCAATTTGCGCACCTCCGACGTCGACGTCGACGTTGACGTTGGCAGCGACCGTTTAACATTTTCCGCTATTTGCAGGCCTTTTGTCCTGTTTTCCTTCATTTAACACACAAACACAAACACAAGCACTCACATGTAAGATAGGTTGTTAGATATACACGAGTGTATCTAAATGTTGTGCAAATGCTTGTGGGAAGTGCTTCATTTGAATATGAATTTATAGCAATGTGTTGGCGACGTTGCGTATACGCAATTTATGTAATTCGTGGCGCTATTTGCATAACAACTATGAGTACTTTCATCTAGACTGTTAGCCTTGATGCTAGCCTACTGCTGCCCATATGGCAAATATATTAATGTAGTTAGTATCTTCCCACTGTTATGATATGATATGTCCCTCTACTTTTTCTACTACTTCTACTTTTATTTGTATGTGACCCAACATTAAATCCACCGTCCACTTCATTTTTATTTGAGCTTCCTGCTTGGATTTATCACTGCCGCCCTTTTGTTGCCGCATTACTGCAAATAGAAAGGTGAAGTGCAATTTGGTGAGCATTTTTGCTACTGGTGGTGCTGTTGGTGGTGCTCTTGCTATTACTGTAGCTGGCTTATTCCCATGAGTCACGTAACTTCCGTTAGCGTCTACGTGGCCAGCTAGCAACGACGCTAGCGTTGGGCATTAATAAATTTTATGCTTAGCAGCAGCCCCCAATAACTTTCCAGATAATATCTAACAATCACCCAACAGCAGCAGCAGCAGAAGAACAAGAAGAAGTAACTCAACCCACACACAATTACGCCATAAGCAACATCAAGTTTGTTAAGCTCTCGCACTGGTCAGACGAAACATTTGCCATCATTTCATACTTTCTGCAGTTTCGTGGCACATTCATGTTGCATACCACACACATTTTGGGGTGTAACACTAATGAACATGAGCAACAACAACAACAACAACAATAACAATAAAAACAACTACACATACCATAAGTATGTAAGCAAAAAAAAAAGAAAGAAAACCGATGACATCGTCAACTTCTCACAACTATTCACATGTCGTATACGTAATGTGTGTGAGTGTGTGTGTACAGTCTAAAAAGCCAAAGTGGCTGATTGTGGTTTGATTCTATCGTTTGCTTTCTGAAACAGCAACGCGACCAAAACAGTGCATCAATTTTCCTTTTGATTTATCAACTTCATTTTAGTTTTCTTTCACTGCATTTTCTTGCCTATTAAATTATATTTTTTTAATGCTTGACGAACTGATTGAATGTGTCAAGTGATGTGTAAACATTATTGGCATTGTTAGCGCGTGTACATTTATCGATTGGCATGCGTTTAAGTAATTGAAATGATTTGAATTAATTACGTATACGCAGCGTGTTGATCGTTCGTCTAATGTTTTTACCCAAGGGCATGCTTATTTGACCTGATTACGTATGTAAAACGTAGCATTAATTTAATATATTTAAAATGCCTTTTGACATTGATGTGCCTTAAAATAAAGCAAGTATATTTAATATATACATAAATGTTTCTCCCCCTTTTGGAGTCTAAAACCTTGAGGCAGGAGGCATAACGCGGAAGACGAAAGGCGTCTGGGACAGGGAACTGTTGTCCTTGCTCTCGGCATGTGTCCCAAATGTCGTTTAAGCGATACACGCACATAAATTTATGTATACATGCATGAAATACTCTTGTATCCAGCGAACGAGTATTTACTGTGCGTATTTAGTCAACATGGAAGCAAAGAGCCGACGAAACACAGATAGAGACACTGCCACTGAGAAACAGATAAAGATAAAGAGACAGACAGACAGACAGACAGAGGCACTTGCTGCCTGCCATCGATATTTGGCAAATAATAAAAACGCAAGACAACTGCGAAAATGAAAAACATACATATACAAAAACACAACTGATAAACCAAAATTGAGCCCATCCAATGGTAACACACATACTACATTCATACATACGCACTCACTTGAAGTCGCAGCTCAACAGTCTCCATCTGCTTCGATTTTGATTTGACCGGGTTCGTTTTTAGCCCTGTTCTGCTTTTGTTCTCCACAGTTTGTCTCAGCTGGTGCGACCACTTTCACCAGAGTCTCCTTTCTTTCGTGGGGGGGGGGCTGGGGGAGTCGATGAAAAATTGCTTGTCGCCAATGCTCTTTAGATATTCCAATTTTTAAAGTGTCAAAAATATCCGCTTAAGTATGTATAAACGAGTATATGCATGCATACATTATGTATATGGCAAATATGTATGTATGTAAGTATATTTTGGGTGTGCAGCTTATATCAAGAATGAATATGTAACCAGATAATGGACGTCTTCAGCTTTTGGCCCCTCTGCACACCTCCCCTCTCCTCTCCTCCACCACCTTTCCAACTCTGCCATCTTAAACTTCTTATTTGTCTGAATTTGTTGGCCAAACAAAACAATATAAAACAAGAAAAAATGCCGCAGAGAAAGAATAAAATGGATAGGAAGTGCACGACTAGCAGTTACTCTAAACTTTTTCAATTGATTTTCAATCATTTATTCTCAATTTCTGTCAAGTCAGTTAGTTTCGTTTAAAGAGCAACGAGTGATTCGAAATATGCGTTATATTTACAAGGGGACAACTACTTATGTCTAAATTACTTATGAAATGTGATCCCTTTATTATGCCCCGTTAAACACACTCTATTGACACAGGGTATTAAGAAACAACAAAAAAAGAAAATACACATTTCATTTTTGTTGCTGTTTTCTGTTGCTGTTTTTGTTTTGTTTCTTTTATTTCGGTTTTTGTACGCAAACTTTTTCAGCAAAAAAGTTGAAATCAACATATTGATTTTTGTTATTTTGCGGGTCGCATACACATATAGAAATATGTATAGGGATAGAGGGAATAGAGGGGTAGGAGGCGTGCCTCGACCACGACCACATCGCTTAGATACACGCCGTTGACGTGTGTATCTTATATCTTTTGTATGCTGCAAATATTTGGACATATTTGCCAACTGTTCCACAAAAGAACATTGCTCATTCGCAACATTCATTCATTTGTGCTTTGACTTTTTCATCATCAGATCAAAGCGAAATAGTTCGACAGATTCAAATCTACAAATACAAACGAGTGCTAATGGTCGTTTTTTTTTGTCATAGTACTAGTAGTAAATCGAATGGTATGCTATCTACTACTATGTGTCTATGTATTTATCAAATATCATTCTTCATTCTGCAATTTCATTAACCTTTACAAAGGCACAACCTTTCTGCTTTTGTTTTTTGCTTTTTTTCGTTTTCCCATTTGCTGTGTGCTGTGTGCGGTGTGTACAGTTTCAGTTTTTATCTTCTTTTACTCTTGTTTTGTCGCGCATCCTTTGCACACACACACACACACGCACACACAGAAACAGACACACCTTCATGCACCCGCCTCTATAGGCAAATACCAGATAAATGGCAATTTAACAATGAAAAATTAAAAGAAAATACAAAGTATTTTTTTCTGCCCTTTGCCGAAAAGAAGCTTATTTCTCATAGCATGAACAGGCTGGCGGGTAATGGACTTGGTAAGTAATTACAGTTGAATTGTGACTAAAAAGAAACAGAGATAGAGAGAGAGAGAAAGACAACGAATAAGAGCGGCAGCCAAATATGTTTTCCTTTCGTTGTTTGTGCAAATTTTTCTCCAATCCCGCCCCAATAGCATCCCAATGGACAGCAAATAGTATTCATTGTTGACCATTTGTCATTTGATCAGCATTTTTTTTTTCCTTCAACCATTGGCACGAGTATCATCGATTTTTTATTTATGCTCAACTGCATGATGTTTAATTAATTAGAGAAACATTAAATATTGCATTGCACAATTGAAAGATATCAAATATAAATGAATAAATTGCTGTGCAGTTACACAGAGGAAGTGAGATTAATCCGATAAACATTGGATTTCATTTTGACTAGATTTAATCCGAGGGATAAGTATCGTACATACGAGACACAAAAGAATTCTTTAGTTCCATTCGTATAATAAAAAAAAAAAAATAACAATTCTTTTTCTACGATATGACGTGACATAAAAAAGACATAAATAAATGGCAGCAAAGGAAACGCACTTGTATTCGTATTCGTAGTCGTATTCGTATTCATTTCAGTGTATGTATCTATTCTTTAAGCGGATGAAACAAAAGAGTGAGCTGAATGGTATTCATCAAAGCATGGCGAATTGTGTTTCAACAAGATTTCCATTAGAGAGTCTACACTTGAGTCGATTTAACCACAACCCAAATCCGCAACACCCAATCATTTGTATTGCAATCTACACGTGGCGAAACCGCTGGAGACACTTTTAAAATATCATTAACATGGCACGTACTCACATCTGAGACCTCACTGCTGACTTTTAACCATAAATCATTGCATATTTCACAGTTTCAATGCTGTTGTTTTTGTTGTTGTTGTGGTTGTTGCCACTTGGCTGCTTATGTCAACTGGGTATAGCTAGCTAGCTAATACATTCGGCTAAGTTCAACGCGTTGGCAGAGACAACTCCAAAATGTTTGCGCATTTCTGTATGTATTTTTAGGGGTATTTACTATGTGTGTGTGTGTGTGTGTGACGGGTGTGTGCGTATTTTCTGCTTTTACAATTTACAACGGAACCAAAAAGTTATGAAACTCATTAAAACACGAAACTAATTCAAACACCCCGGGCCTAATTGCCGCCTCATAGCAGCAAACCAAGCATCAGCATTAGTCGTCGTCGTCGTCCTTAACTACCTTCCGCTAACGTAACCAACTCCCAGTCCCTGTCCCTGTCCCAATCCCCGTTTTGCAGCCCTACGGTTGGATGCCCCTTGGGCACTACGAATGATTCCAAAAATTATTTAGCGTTAATTTCCATAGAAAAATGTGCGCGTCAACAGAAATTAAGTGTCCCAGCTAATTTAGCAATGGGGTCCAGGCTAAGGAGGACACAGTCCTCAGGAATTCACAGCTCCACAGTTAGTACCAAAAATATATATCTATATGTATACATCCATGTACCCAATTTAACCATTTACCCAGCTGCGTGGCTCAGCTGGCGTTGGATCTGATGTTTTAGCTGAAGCTGACGCAGCCATCGCATTGGAATACTTACAATTTTAATTTGAATAATTTTGCAGGCTTTAAACGTAAATTACCCTCACATTTTGTGTTGCCCGTGCAATATATTCTTCTTCTTTTTTTTTTTGCCCGGCTGCCCTTTTTTATTTGTATACCCTGTAGACATCAAGCTGTTGGCAGAGTGTGTTATGTAGTCAGGCAGTTTTTGTTCACTAATAGAATTCGAGATAAATAAATACTGCTTTAGATTTATTTTATTTAATTTCATATTATTAAAACATAGTAATTTTATAATAAATGTAAATTTAATTTGATTAATTTATTTACTGTCAACTATGACATTATTAATTATGAAAGAAAGAACATAATTTAATTATAGTTTTGATATTCGATATCGTTATGGAATTAACAATAGATGTCCAGGGTATTTGTTAGCCAATCACTTATGCTTAGAGCATACTTAGTTGATTTTTTTATACGTTTTTCTTTTGCATAAGCATTTTGAGAGATTAAACTTGGCGTACTTGAATGTTATTACACGTACCAGCGTCTGGGGCAGGGACAGTGACAGGGGCAGGGGCAGCATCAAGGGGTTGGGAACTGGGTGCTAGAGGTTGCGGCTGTGTGGCAGTGGCAGTGGCAGTGGCACAACGACTACGACAACGACAACGACAACGTTGCCCAACGCCAACACTTTCATTTATTATTATTTTTTACGCTCGGTTCGCGCCACCCTTAACCATCTAGCGCCCAATTGTTGCCACCCGGGCCCAAAAACCAACCCATACAGAAAAATCACACATCGTTAGCTCAGCATTTTTTTTTCTTTCTTTCCTTTCCTTTCGTTTCGTTTCGTTCTTTTTTTTACGGCACGCGTAGTGCCCTTGTCCCAGTCAACTTGGAGCTGGGAGCTAACAGCACAGAGTCCCATAATGTGAAATTTCGTACCATTTTCCATAAAAATTGCTTTGCTTGCTTGCCAGACGGGGATTGAGACGAAGATGGAGATGAAGATGAAGACGAAGATGACGATGAAGACGAAGACGGAGCTGAAACTGAGGACAGGGCTGTCTTCTGTTAACTGTCCCGTTTGAGTTTGTGGATACATTTGAGCACACACATATAGTGTGTAATGTGTGTGTGTGTGTGTGTGTGTGTGTGTGCACACAAAGTTTCTTTATTTAATTCAGTGAACTGTAAAATGTGCTGAAATGTTAGATTATTGCTTTTGAGCGGCGGCGACGGCAAAGCAGCTGAGTAAAGCAACCAACTAGCGGACCAGATACTTTTCGCGTTCTTTTTCATTGGGTATTTCCACATTTCACTTTCCCTTCTCGGTCTATCCCATCCCCTTTTGTTATTGTTGCCTTGCCGCGGCTGCTTCTCTTTCAGCCATAACAATTTCGAACTGCACTCCTTTGACAAGATAATACGTTGATAGCCCCCACATTTTGTGGAGTCCACAAAAAAAAAAAAAACGAGTAGAAAACCAAGAAAAAATTGGGCAATTTGCTTACACAACCAACAACAAGAACGGCAACAAGAAAGTAGCAACAGCAGCAGCAACAGCAACAGCAGCAGCAACAGCAACAGCAGCAGCCGCAGCCCCAGTTGAGTTGGGTGTGGATTCCATTTTGGGATTGGTAAAAGGTTAGCGGCACGTGTTGACGTCGCTGCACAATGAAATAGAACTAGAGAGAGAGAGAGAGAGAGAGAGAGCTAGAGAATAGAGTTGGAGGTAGAGTGAGCGAAAGATAGGTAAAGTCGAGAATTCAAAGCAAAATGCGTTGCCTTTCAATATTTTTACTAAGTGGCATTGACGTGCCCGTCCCAAGAGTGCGGGGAGAACGGGGAGAAGCGCACAACAGTTTGCCTTTATCAAGAAAGTTAATTTTAAATATATAAATATTTATTATGAATTTCATAAGTTTATCGATTGTTGGTATAGCTTTGGGTAGTTTCGATTGCTGAAACTGTAGTGAATATACAATGGAAGTTTTCTTCACGTTTTCTTTGAATTTTTTTTGAAAAATAACATGTAAAGAGTTTTCACCTCTAAGAGTTTATTATAACTGAAAGTTAAAACAACAATAAGTGTTTTTTTGGCATTAGTTTAATGTTTTATTCATTAGAAATACATATCTTCGCCTATAGTATTAGTTGTTGAATAAAACACAGTACACAAATGTCTGTGTATCTCATCATCATCGCATTTTGGATAAGATTCAGATTGAATAATATATGTACTAATTAAAAAGACTATGTATATAATTTTTAGCATCATTTTGACTAAACGAATTGATCAACTGAACTGTGAATCGCTTGTGTCGCTCTTTTTATACTCATTGCAATAAGTTCTTATCAATGGGGCGTCTCCCAGGGCGATATACTGAGAGATAACTTTAAAAATTACCCAAAGTGTTTTACCCATTGGAAACAATCAGTTTATATAGCTTATTAAACACTAAATTGCAGTAAATTCAGCTTTCAATAGAGTCTTCTCTATTTGATACCTGTAGTTAATACAGATTTTGCTAAAATAACTACGTAGTTCATAAAATCTATTTATTTTATCCCTTGCGGTTAATCGGTATTAATAAGTAAGAACGTGGCTTTTACAGCATTCGAACGGCTTTTGATAATTTCGATGGAAAGAGATAGAGATAACAGAGTATCTGCTAGTACGCAAAATATCTAAAAAAAAAAAAAGTAATATTTTTAATGCTTTCACCGACTAAGCTGCTTATGTACTTACTTCTTCGTAAACTGTTACAGACCATACATGTAAGAGTATGTACATACATAGTACATATATTCAGCTTGTAGTGTTTAAATTGTATTCGGGGCACTTTCAGTCATCGTATTTATGTGTAGCTCTTTTGTCCATTCCATCGTTTAACGAGCAGATGATAAATTCTGTGCATGCGCTAACGAAATTTTTGTTAGTCCCCATAATCTTAATGACGAAACTTAAAAATTTACGTGAGCTGCCTTGAATTATGCGATGGGGCAAGAACGTGGTTGGAGGATTACCTGTTAACAGCTGCCAATGTTGAGTCGCAATATCCCATCCTATCTTGTCGCTGTCTTCGCTGCCAGCTTTTTGCATTAAGATACGCCGCACATTCAAAATCAGAAAGTGGCGTGGACCGCGAACCACGAAGCCTCAAGCTGAAGCCGATGCTCTAGCTGTAGTTTGAAGCTGAAGCTGTTGCTGTTGCCGGAGCTGTAGCTGTAGCTGGAGCTGGAGCTAAAGCCAGACAAAAAGCATTGTAAATTGGGGTCGACAGCAGCACCAACGAAGGCAGCGACAAACAAAGTGCCAAACAGATTGGCCGGACAGACAGTTTGGCAAGGGCGACGAGGGACGAGGGACAGGATGGGATGTGAGGTGGAGCTGGTATGGAGGAAGGTTGTCTTGCAAATGCAGCGCTCGGAATTGACGTTTAAGCGGCAAGCACCGCTCTATCAACTTGCCACTTGCCACTTGCCACTCCACATCGTGCCCAGCACGCGCGATTGTCGACACCAACGGCCGCCATGCACGCCCCTTTTCCGGAGGAGTCGCAGTAGTCGCCACACCCAGCGGCTCTCGTTGAGGCAGCCATAGCTGTTTATGTCCTTGCTCGTCTCCCGGTTTGTCTGCTCGTTCGTGCCTAACGAGCTGCACTCCAAAAATGAAAAATAAAAAAGAAATGGAAGAGGAATACAGAAAATCGCTTGAGGCGTTCAGCACAGACTGTTGCGATGGCAATGGAATGGATAACCAAGTTGCTGGATGCTTCGTTGATTCCGTTTGATTCTTTGGCCGCGGTGCGCTCTCAGACTCCGTTGATGATTCCCCACCCCTGCCTCCGACTGCCCTCGGCCACGCATCCTCGAGCTGCCCCCCCCCCCCCCGCTTTTTTAGTTGCTGCCCTTGTTGTTGCCCACAGATTGTTGATGTTCGATTTAATTTTAGCGCTGCTGA
This sequence comes from Drosophila histrio, assembly GCA_958299025.2. Taxonomy (NCBI): domain Eukaryota; kingdom Metazoa; phylum Arthropoda; class Insecta; order Diptera; family Drosophilidae; genus Drosophila; species Drosophila histrio. The sequence goes on from OY282581.2 coordinate 14,601,339, forward strand.
TTTTTACGTTATTTATTTTATTATAATACCCTTTACATTTAACGGCGCGATAAGGCATATTGACTCTGACATTAATTGCTTGGCCGTGCTTGCCATTGTTGAACCCTAAAGGCGGCCACGGTTATTGCCACTTGAGCACGGTTTTTATTGACGGTCATTAACGTCAGCGGCAGCGCAGCCAATTGAAGTCAAGACATTCCAGATACTTTCTCTATTTTAGTTTTGCACTGACGATGAAAACGTCTCAAGTCAATTAAATAATTGTGGAGAACAATTGGATAGCAATTTTTAATTATGTAATTGATTAAACATCGCTAGAGAAAACTTTTATTGATAATATTTCATGTTCATTTTATGAAGAATTTTTTAGTGTTTGATAATATTTGTAAGCACATCTTAAAATACTATAAAAAAGATGTGCATTTTGACTATCAATTTGTCTAGCTTCTGAGAGACTTCTATAAAGCTAACCCAACATGACCAGACATTAAGGAAGTATATAAAGTTTAGGCCACATAATCACATCGATTTGTCAAGTTTGCGTTCGACAACATTCAATATATTTGGCTGACCTATTACCTGGACGAGGGTAAACAAAGAAGTATAACAACTAACTACGATATATATAATCTAAAAGGTCACAGTTCAAGGCAACGGACAGTTTAAACGAGCAATTGTCAAATGAGTTGACTATGTCTGAGGTGCAGAGGAAACACCACAAAATGGCATTGAATAAATGTTGACAGCGAATTTGCGAACAAGAAGACATGTTATGCATTTCAAAGAGAGCTGCAATTCGCATATTGATTGAAAATTTGAAAACGGATAGACTACGGAAGGCGTTGGCATTGCAACTCGAAGAGGATATTGAAGACAGGAAACGTGCAACTAAAGATATTTTAATACTGGGCAACATTGAACTGACAGCATCATGTTAGTCTACACAGATAACTACAAATTACTAAACAGAACTTAGAACTTTAAATAGATCCAATCATATGTAACGGAGTATAAGTATTTTGCAAATAGCAGAAAGTGGTAATCAATAACATTGCAAGGTATATTTTTAATCACTCTGTTTTGCGGCACTCTTATAAACTGTACAATCTTAGTTTAAGGGCTTCGTCTTAAGCGGGGATTTTAATACTGTTGCATAAAATAATATATAACAAAGAGCCGTCAAACCTGTAAGCAAATCTATGTTTTACTTAATCGAGAAGACGGAATGATATAGTTTGCTTAAGGAAATTATTTATAAATACTCTTCGACTTTGGAATCAACTACCAAATGAGCTGAGCCATGTCAGAAACGCAATCCAAATCAATTAAATTAAAATTAGACAAAATGCATACACTTTCACACTAAGCAAAATACAATAAAACAGAAATTAAATTAAAATTAATTAATTTCTAAATAATGAAAGCCTGTAAAGAGTTAAGTAACAATTAATCAACATTTATCTCACTTTTCCTTAGACATGTATATATTACATGCACAAAATATAAGTCAAACTTGTGGCGCTAAGATGTTAATTTAATAAAATTTAAATTAAATATCAAATCCCTGCTTTCTTGGTGCTGTTATTTTTACAACCACCCTCACATATGTGAATAATTCATCATTACAGCCTAAAAGTATGTAATGAAAGGTTAAATTAGGCAATTTTAATTTGATTTAAGGACTTAAGGCATTGTTTTACTTGAGATTATGTATTTGTGGTTAAGTGTATCTGTGCTTGGCAGGTAATAGGTTTAATAAGTATCTTATGTCGTTAAGCTCAGTTGAGAGGGATGATTATAACCAACAGCAACAACAGCAACAGCAGCAACAGCAGCAACAGCAAATGGCAAACAAGGAACAATTAAATGAATATCAGCTAAACACTATTGATTGTATGGCATATGCTTATGTATGTGTCTATGCATATATATGTGTATTTAGAAGCGAGAAAGTATATTTTTCGATGGGTTTATTTCATTTCTTGCCACATTTGTTTGCAATTGTCGTGTGTTAAGCTTTAAACATGGCATTCGAACAGTTGCTGCCTCTTGCTTTGTCTCTGTCTTTCCTTTGTCAGGAGTATCTTAAGCAGTCACATTCAGATTCACATATACACACTCATGTTAAGCGTATACACACACACACTCATGAATACTCATAGATAGCGAAACTTGAATGGTATTTGTGTTTGTATTTGCAATTGCTTTTGGCTTCGCTTTAGTCCGCGCGTTGACATTGCAAATAGAAACAAGGAGCTCTTGTTCCTGATCCTATGTATGTCCTGAAGACACACACGTGCCTAATCAAAATGCTGCATTAAAATAATCTGTATTCGGATATTTTTAGCTGCCTTTATTTGGCCTGGTAATGATTAACAAAAGCGATTACAACCTTTCGAGGACTTGGACTTCGATTTCTCGCATTCCTCTACAAGTAATCTGGCAAATCTGAGCAACTTCCTGGGATTAGCTTCCTCAGAATGCTAACCGACTGTGTGTGTGTGTGTTGTTATGTGTGGGTGTATGAGTATGTGAGCATGTCGCATTTTCCGAGGTCTTTACAATTTAACGCACTGCCAAGTTCAAATACACAAAAGCGCCGCCTTCGACTTGGCCTACAAAAACACAAATAGAGCCACGGCCACAGTATGTGGTAGAGGGTGGTATAAGGCCCCAGAACGACCCAATGCACACGCCTCCGTTAACAATAATTTACGCAACTTTGCGCCTCTTTTGTAAAAAGAAATAACTTACAAAGTCCCAAAACATGCGAATCCAAAGCAGTTGCCAGCGGTTTGACGAGGGGAGGAAAACAATGAATCGGCGGACCTGCAAAATTCATAGTAAAAGACCATTAAATTATCCAGTAGTGAGTGGGAGGGAAGGGGAGGAGGTGCGCCATGGCATTGGCCCACCCCCAAGGACACTTGAGGGGCCAAAATAATAAACGTTTGTGGCACATTTGTCAAAATGTTGAACCACAAGAAGTTCGCAGACGCTTTAAGAAATCTGCGAGACGGCAACAACAAAGAAAAAAAAACAGAAACAATCGCTCAATATTTTATTCGAGTAATTTGATATTTGTTTCCCTGCGGCCCTCTCGTCTACGGCCAAAACATATTTACTAATTTTTTGACGCCGCTCTTTAATATTTATTAAAAGTCTGTGCGTGCCGCCACTCGGGGGAATTACTCTCTCGAACGGAATCTTTCTTGGCCAGCTTCAAAGCAGCCAAATGAGCGATGCGAGCAAATCCCATGCTAAGCTCTGCTTTCCTTGGTGTTAGGTTGAGGTTTTTCACTTTCTATGCGGATCTTTATCCTGTTGGTATATAGTCAGACCGTCAATGCCCATCTACCCATCTCCATAGTCCTCCTGCCATCAGTTGACTGCTGTCATCCAAGCCAGCGAACTGATGACTGTTGCCTGGCTTGTAATTTTGTTTTAAACGTCACTGAAATTTTGCATTTATTACATCGAACGCCTTCATTTCATTCAGATAGCTGACAAGTGACGAGCGATTTCAGCGTGGGCGTCTGCACAGTGGTATGAAATGCGTCAAAACTACTATTGAAATATGCCATAAGCAATATATTGACGGTTAGCAGTTAAACGGTTTCACTGATTAACCGTTTGAGTTGAAAACCACAGAACAATTATGGCGCGCATACGTTGCCAACTGACATTATTTGGAGTTGCCAAATGAATACAAAATAAATACAATTTGGTTGCATAGCGTTACCAACTGCTTTACAATTATGGCGCATACGTTGCCAATTTGCTTTATTCTGAGTTGTCAAATGAATACAAAATAAATAACAGCGATCATCAGGATAAATATCATATGTTTGCATCGCGTTTCCAAACACATTATAAGTTAAGTTGCCAACTGAATACAAAATAAATAACAGAGATCAATATCACTTGTATAAATACAAAAGGAATGGCGCAATAAATATGTACATACTAGTATTTCATATATCATTCTGCAGTGCTGTAGAAGTGTTTAAAGCAGACAGGCTAAAGGATAATTGCTGGATTCGTTTTTCTTTAACTCAATTATTGAAACTCATAGTTTCATTAAAAATTAATTACTGACAGTTTGATAGATAACGAAATGAAGAGAATGCTTAAATAAGATTTAAATATTGTGAATTTTAATCAATGAACAAAGGTGCATATTTAATTATTATGGTCTGCTAAAATATGCAGATAAGTGTGTACTCAGTGCAAACCTCTTGTTTGCCTGTGCACTGCAATTAATTTAAGCATGTAATTGTAATTACCCGATTTTCACCTTTATACTTTTCGATAACTGCATTTAATCAATTATTTACTTGAAGTGAAATCAATGCTTGGGCCTCATTTAACAAACGGCATCCCATTGTGCTTGTATTGAAGGCCATTGCAGTCCAAGAAGAAAAAAAAAAACAACAACAGCCACAACGATGAATATTTCCAGTGTTGCTTGCCGCCCGCTCCCTCCCTAACTCCCCCTTCAACACTATACTCTAGCACCCAGCAAGGAGCATTGCATGTGCCGCTCTGCCTGTCATTTAGTATGTAAATTGAGATAAATCGTTTCTCGTGTCTGCGATACACATAAATACACACACTTACTTGTATACGTATATATTAACATATACATATGCATATACAGCCGCAGAGGCAGCCATTTTATATATGTAGATGGACTTATGTACTACTATAAGGCATGTATAGGCAATGAAATATATAAGACTACCGTAAGTAAGTAACACGTCCTTATACTACTCTGTATACCACCACCAACAATGGCAAGAAATGTAACGGCAACATTGCTGCGTCTCGTCGCGTCGGCGGCTGTCGCTGATGTATGGCGAGTGCGGCATACGGCGCGTATGAGTTATTTCCTGTTCCCAGCCATTTTATTATTAAAAAAGTAAAATAACCAGAAACGGGAGCTAGCGTCAGAGTGAGACAGAATGATGAGAGCGTGACTAGCTTTGATGTTTGACTGAATGCAACAAAATTGGTCGGTGGGCGGTGGGCGGTGGGCGGTGGGCGGTAAGCGTGGGACCAGGACAACATCTGCTGTTGCAGTTGCAGTTACTGCTGCTGCTGCTGTGGCTGCTGCTGCTGCAACTGCTGGTGTTGCACGCTACTTGAAGCTTTAAGTGCATAATTGACTTAATTAGCCACCAAAACGACTTTTGGTTTGACTGCTCGCTGTTCTCTGTTCTCTGTACGCCGTACAGCAAGTGCGCAGTAGTTGCCAGTGGTCGCAGCTCCTTGGAGGCGCAACTTCAAGGACTTGAACTCATACTTGCTATCACAACAACCCTTTCCAACTTTCATGAGTACATAGCTGTTTGTCGGAGGTGCTCTGGCTGCCAAACTGATTAATCGCCAAACGCTTTGTAAGCACTTTGTGTACGCCGAACCCCAGCGACCCCATTTGACAGCCCCGTGTGAACCCATCGAGCGACCCCGGCGACCAGCGCCCTCTTCCACAAATCACGAAGGCAACACGAGCTCTTGTAATGCGCTTATAAATTTAGTCTGCACAAATTCATTCTACTCGCTGGCCACCCTCACCACTCTTGCCCTTCTCTCAACTCTCCCCCCTTCTCCACACCACTTTGCTGCTGTTCTCTCCCAGTCATCGCGTCCCGATGATGGCTCCATTTCGGGTCTCTGGCGTAAAAGCTATCGATTATTTATATACTAGTGCTCGCAAATGCAACAAATGCAAAATTTGGAAATATCCAACTTTCCATTTTACCTTAGGCATGAAAATGCCACGTGCCGCACACTGTGACTACAACGTTCCATTCCACAAAATGCTTTGAAAATGTTTTGTTTAATGTTTCACTAAATATTTAATAACTTTCCAAACATTGTAAATAGATTTATTACAGTACTCTGATTAGCATTTCACTTTCATATAATAAAATGGGATTAAATAATGAAACTGTTGCCCGACAATTCGTGGAGTGAAGGGAATAGGGTAAACATAATCTAAACCTATTTAGAAATGTATGTAAATGGTATTTTCGATGTTGGATTTGGATTATTAAAAGTAACGAATATCGAAAGAATGCATATATTTTCCATAAAGTCAGTCTAGAAACTTTAATGTTTGTGAATAACATTTTATATTTATGTGGGCATTTTAGAAATTGTTAAGATCTTTGAAGCTTATTCACTTGTTGGCTAAATTCATGTCTGAGCCAGGACATTGTTTTGGCTCCACTGTGCGACTTGGTAATCCTGTTTCTGTTTAAGGTATATGTATGAACCAATTTGCTTTTCATAGCTGTGTTCCCCTTGCTATGTTTGTGTGTAGGATTCTCTGGCTATGATGCTGGTTTCTATTACTCGCATTCACACACACACACTTACACCTACTCCTCCTGCTCCTGTTGCAGTTACAACACACACACACACACACACACTGATACACACAGTTAGACAGACACTCGTTTAAGAGCCTATGTATATGTATGCATACGAGAGGAGAATATATATTTTTTTGTTTACTATGTACCGGAGATATGTGGGTCGGTAATTGCTTTACAAAGAAATAGAGCATAACAAATTTCACGTGGCGAAAGTTTGTGTATGCCTAGATCGCTTTTCAGGCTTGAGTCGCTTTACGGCCGCTTAACGCACCGCACGCGGTATTAAGCAGGCCCAAATGAACGCGGCAGCATAAAAACTGGCCAAAACAGGAAAAGCCAAATGAAAATGTAGACCCAATGCCAACAGTTGTTAGCGTGTTTGTGTGCGGCGCTTAATCGAAGTTTCACTTAGCAAATCAACAAAGTTGTTGTTAGTTGTTGTTGTTGTTATTGTATTTACCTAGGCATGATTAGCATTCCAGCTAAAGCCAAAGCCACAAACGAGCAACGACACAACAATTCGTAAAGTGAATTAACTTGCCAGAGTCCCAAACAAGCCACCCAGTTATCCACCCACAAATGGGGACACACTCTACTTGCCACCCACCCGCTATTTGCCACTTGCCGCATTCCGCTTTTCCGCTTGCCACTCGCTTGTGGTGATGCGACATGTTCAAGTTTTAATTCAACATTTGCCATTGCCATTGACGTCAGAATCAGTGGCGTCCAATGGCAAACGGTTGCGGGGTAGCGGAGATTGGGGAATTGGGCACATTATCTTGCGTTAACAGCACTGCAAGAGGCAAGGGCCAGGAGGCAGGAGGCGGGAGGTGGGGTTCTGCCTAATTGGCCAACGGCAGCACAAAATTATAATTTGCATTTATAATTTTATTGACAATAAAAAGTATTTAATTTTTGTTCAAGCGAACGTGCCCCAAAATCTGCTTGCCCCATGCTGGCCGAGGGGCAAGAGCAACAGCAAGTCAATGCTTTCACTAATATTTGCCCCAGCAGTAGCAACAACAACAATGACAACAACAACAACCAGGAAAATACAGCGCCAGAATTTGTCATGAAAAATTAACAAAAAGTAAAGAAACAAAAAATGGAAAGTAGAAACTGCACATTTCGACAGCTTTTCAGGCACTTGCTGACGAGCGACAAAATGGACAGTGAATGAGTGGAAGTGGGAGGGGGGGTGGGAGTGGATGTGGGAGGGGGTGTGGGAGGAGGAAGAATATGGAACAGTAGGAAACTGAAAGGCTAGCGGAAAACTTGAAAATCCTCTTAATAATTCATAAAACTTTAGAAAACTACTTAACTCTTAAACTACTAACTGAATCAAACTAAACTAAGCAACTGGCGCACTGTTGATGCGATTGGACCTGGCCATAGATGCCCCCAAAGTTGTACCTCTCTCTATGGGCCAAGGCCAAGTGCCTGCTGGCAAACTGGACGAGCTGCTGTTTCAGTTATACTCATAGCTACAATTACATCAACATCTTCAGCTTTTCAGCTTTTCAGCTTCAACTTCAGCTTCAGCTGTTGAAAATGCTTGCCGCTGGCAACGAGTTAACTTTGCAAGTTTGTCACCCAACCGAAACTGAGACTTGGCAACAGGACAGGAGTGGGGCAGACAGGGGCAGGAGCCACTAGCTTGGTAGGAGCACATCATATTTAGAGCTTTGTTAAGTTATTTTGCTGTCCCATAAAAGCGTTGCATGAAAAATGCACGACTGGGGTTTTTTGTATGCCCGTAAAGCTTCAATCTGCCGCCCCCCCCCCCCTCCTACTCGCATTCTTCCAGCAAGATTGCAGGCTGACAAATTTGAGATTGCGTATTTATAAGCTAATTTCGAGCGTTAAAATATATTACAAAAGTTGTCGTTGGTCTCCGCTGAGAACATCAACTTTTGAGCCTTTCAATTCTTCGAAATGCCTGTTGTTATGAGTATGAGAGTACATACTCGTCCTTGTCCTGACAGTCCTGGGAGACTGCTGATGTTGATGCCTTTATAATTGACAACACGAAAAGTCTTTCTGCTACTTTTTTTTTTTTTTTGCAGTTTAACGCTGTTGCTTTGCTAAAAGTTTCGGTACCAACATTGAGAAACTACTTTACTAAAACTCCATAAACAGAATTTCAAATGAATAGCGCTTGAGGATTGCTCATTCCTGCACCTCCTCTGCCTCCTTCTCCACCGCCTCGTGCTGCTGCTTTTCATTCAGAATGCTCATCTAATTGGGTCATCCTCGGTTGGTCATTGACCATTGCAGTTGACTACAAGTAAGTCGTAATTAGCACGAAGTCAACCAATCCAAGTCTGAATCCGAATCCGCGTTGCTTACTTCAACCGACTGCTGTCAATTGATAATGAATACCCTGTCGGTTGCTATATCTTTGGCAACTAAGTATTATGATTATTACTACTCGATATTATAACTTGATATTTATAAGAACTATTGCACTCAACTGTTAATGCTGATGTAAATGAAACTTTCTTTATTAACAAAATCGAATCAAACCATACCAAAGACAAATTGCAAGAACTTGTTTGACTTTTATAACTTTAAGTCTTTACTTCAATGAGAGAGCAAGAAGAGAAAAAGTTTACTTGAAAGCATCTTTGTACAATATATTGTTATCAGCATTCTGTTCTAGCTACTCGATTCCTTTCGTATATATTTAAATTCTTATGAAACTAACAGATTACCTTGCATAGAAAGAGATTCATTTATTGAATAAGAATAAAAGCAACGATAGAAAATAATTAATTAAATTCAATACAAGATAAATACATAATCATTACGGTCAAGGTGTGAGAATGCTTGTTTTACGTGGCGTATACGTAATATGAGTTGAAACTTTTAGTTTAGCGATTTGTGATTTCAAAAGCGATTGCAAATGAGTGTGTCCTTTGTGCTCGTATTGAATCCTTTCATTTTAATGACACATTTAATTAACTGAAAATCAACCCTTGCAGCATAATTATTTGACACATTAAACCGTTTTGTGACTCATCTGATGCGAATTAATGGGCACCCAGACACAAAAAGGAACGAAAGGCGAAAGGTGAGAGGGCAATGAACATAAAAAAGACTCGACATTTGAAATAGGATATTTTTGCATGCTGCGAATGATTTGCCAGATGTCATTCCTCCCATGCCTCCCACTCGTCCCAGACAATTCCCAATGCCCCGTGGACATATTAGAGTGTCATAAAGAATAATAATAAAAAAGAACAAATAAAAGTTAAATAACAAAATGTTTGAAAAGTTCTTTAAAGTCTTCCATTGTCACAGACAATCCGATGAGAATTGTTATCTCGAGTTCAAGTTGAAATTGTTTCGAGTAGTATATTCGAGTTAATTTATGAATCAAAATGAAAGCTAGACCTATTATCTTGACCCGAACTGTTGATGCTGCCTGTGTTTAATTTGTTGCCTTTTCTTTTAATATGCTGCACTTAAAAGCCGCTTAATATTCTTCCGCATTGCTTTGGCCGCATTCAGAGGCTGCGCCACAGTTCACTGCGGTTTGGGTTATGAACCAAAATGTATTCACGTATATTCCCCCCCTCCCCGCCCAACCACTCCACGTCTCCCAAGGAAATGCAACTAATTTTGGGGTAGTCTGCATACAAAATTTGCACACAACAGCAGCAGCAGCAGCAGCTGCTGCTCCAGCTAAATGTGAGCCTGGACGTGGTGGGAATGACAGAAGGCAGGAGGCAAGAGTGAGAGAAAGATCCTGTGGGGGGCTTGGCCACGTCAAGTAAATGAATATATGAGTATGCCATACGAATAACTGCAGTTCCTCAAAACCAAGTCAACATCCTTTTTGGTTAGCAGCAAACGGAGGCTGCATTATTATTATTGTTGTAGCTTCTGTTGTTGCTGTTGCAGCTGCTGCTGCTGCTGCTGTTTGCTTAACACAATTCCACTTTACTCAATGGCCGCTGCAGTGCAGCACATAACGCTCACACACACACAAACACACACACACAGACACACACACACATATATATACTCTTACATATGCAGAAGTATGAATGAAGAATGCAAATTCGAGGTGTGTCAGAAAGCAATTCAAGTTTGCTTTAAATTGAGCAAAACATACGAATTTGCCTGTACAATATTTTTAACTTGTTCCCTTGCTAAAATTGATCAAATCAACTATTTGACTATTGTTTTTTCCGTTTAAATTAAAGACAGCTTTGTTGTTTCTTTTGCAATAAATGCAATTTCGATTTGTTCTCTTATTCAATTAATTTGTTCTCTGGTTTTATGAACTATTTTCAAATGATGACCGTTTTGTTCAATATGTGCTGCTTGTTTATTGAATTTGCTTCAATTTTATACACTTTTCAGTAAATTCTTGTTCATTTCGTTCGTTGCTAACTTACTTACTTTATATTTTCTATTATCTCTGTTAAAGTTAATTCAATTTGTTTACTTTTCCAATGAAATCTATTCGATTTTATGCCATAAAATCTTTTAAATTTTGCTCTGTTTTGTTGATTTGTTAATTTGTTTTAAAATTATTCATTGTTTTAATTAATACAACTAACTCAATGAAATTTCTTCAATTTGTTCTTATTTTCCAATCTGTTCAATTAATTTAAAAATTCTCACACATTGTTTCTTTGGCCAGTTTGAAGCAACTTCTGTGCAACACCTCGTCGCATAACTTGTTTGTTTGTATAAATGTTTGCACAGTGTCGTAATAGATCGCTAGCCTCTTCCGTTTTGGCCAAGTTCTTATCTGCTTGAAGCACAGAAGCACAGACGCTCCAGGGGATGTTAGCCTTAGCCAGGTCTTAGTCCTGGTCTGGTTGTATTGTCATTGTGGCATTTCTTCTTCATCTTATTCTTCAGTCGCTGTTGCATCTACCACTTCCTGTTGCGGCAGTTCACATTCTGTTGCACGTTTGTTTGTATTGTAATTGTCTGTCGTGTGGCAAAATATGTATGCACAAACAACAACCGCTCTGTCTCTGTCTCTGCCGCTGTCTCTGTGTCTACAATCGTTGTGTTTATTGTCGCTTGCTCCTTGCTGGTGTTGCTGCTGTTGTTCGTGTTGTTGCTGTTGTTGCTCATCATCACGTTTTGCTTGTTCTTGTTGTTGTTGTTGTTGCTCTACTTCTTCTTGGTTGTTGTGTATTTTTGCGGTTGCACACAAATATACTGTTGCCTGGCAGCCAGTGGCTGTACACACAACTGCTGCCTCATGGCTCCCGAAATTGTTCCATGTCGCTGAGGTCATGTCCATGTCGCTGGCGTCGCCGTTGACGTCGATGATTTCTGTTGCAACAGCAGCAGACGACGACGACGACGACGACGACGACGATTTCAACGTAAATGGTTTTCCAGTTGTTTCAACTGCCAAGTGCAGCGCGGCAGGCGCAGCTGCTGCAGCGTCAGCTCGAAACGGAATTGCAGCTAGCCAAGAGCCAGGACGACGATGGCAAACAATTGTAAGCTCTGACAGTTAACAACAACAACAACAGCAGCAAGGGCAACAACAATGACAGGGTTAAGCGTCTTGCTGCTCCCTGCATGATTCCAGTGCCTGTCCTATCCTGACCTGGCCTCTAAAGGCGAATGTCCTGCTACTATTGTTGTTCTTGTCGTGACTCTTCTGTCCTGTTTCTGGCTCTCTCACGTACAGCGCGCACTTTGCTGACAGATAATTGCATTGCCCATTGTGCATGTGTGTGTGTGTGTGTGTTTATGAAACCATTTCCATTTCCGTACAGCAATAAAACTCCAACACCATCACTAATCTGCGCCTGAAACGGCCAAAGTGTCATTAATTTTATTTTTCTGTGACATTTTCCGATTATATGCGGATTTGCTGCCTGCCAAATTGCTCCCCCTTCATCACCTGCTCTGCCATCCGCTTCCTCTGTTGCTGATTTTGCTGCTGCTGCTGCTGCTGCTGCTGTTTATGCACAAGTTTTACAGTTTACACTTGGCTTGTTGTCCTTGAAAGATTGCCGTTACCTTAACAAGCTAAACAAATAGTAGGCGACTCGACAACAGGCGATAAGAGCTTCCAGCTTGTTCCACTTTTTCATCATCATCGTTTTTTTCTGTTTTTTTCTTTGCCCGCCTGCCTTTTCGTTAATGTTTGCTCAATTTAAAAAGTTTTCTATCGCCATTTGCATTTGCACGCACATTCGCACGTGCTTGGCTGCAACAACAATACAGGCAGCTGGGCGGCGCCACCGACCGACAGAGGCGTCACCGATGGAGGCGCTGCCAAGTGGCAAAGTCAAAGCATTTGCATACGCACCGTGGTACCAACATGGAACGATGTCAATGAAAACTTTTCAATGTATATTTTCTGCTTTCGCTCTTTTGTTGTTGTTGTTGTTCTTCTTCTGTTGTTGTCAAAAAGTTTATTTAGTTTTTGTTTTCATGTTTAATTTTTTTTGTTGTTCTCTCAATTTTAATTTGGTAATGCAGCGTAGACTCTAATTGTTAGTCCTTGAACAATGAATTTTCCATTTTTTTCCGCCACTTGTGTCCAGCCAACTTTTGTTTTTAAAACATGCAATTTGATTACGTACGCAAATGAGTGGGGCGTGGCAAGTTGAACTTACAGCAGCCACAACTGAAATTGTTTCTCAATTAGATTGTGCAGCGTAAATTGAGTGTAAGTGAATGCTTTTCAAAATAAAAACGAGGAAACCTGCCATATATAGTAGTATATGAAAACTATTAGGAAAGCATATAGGAAAAACTGTGTTAAAAAGCATAGTTTAAAACAAGCCGATCAGTCGAGCGCGCAACGACAGTTGGAAACTCTGTGCAGGTCTTAAAAGAAAAGTATTTTCATTATAATGTGAATTCAATATATCGCTTGAAGTCGATTTTGCTTGTATCGAGTGTAGGTAGCTTGCGATAGTCTGGCAACACTGAACTGCTGCTGTTGATTGTTTATGTTTAGTTCGTTATATCGTCGCCGCGGCTCAGCGACTGCGCTGCTACTGCGCTGCTACTGCGCTGCGACGCATCTGCTGCGCTGCATAAATTTGATTCTTGAATAACTTCTGAGTTCAATATTCCATCGTACTGAAATTTGTAGCACACATTGAGAGTAGGATACTCAAGTCTCTAGCTATAAAACTGCTCTAGTTATCAGCTATTTCGAGTTATTGGCGAAGGGAGCGTGGCATCGCGATGAAATTTTCAGGACTCATTAATCCCAAGCTTTTTATCATGTGTGCCAAATATCAAGTCTCTAGCTGTAACATTGCTTATGTTATGGTGATTTTTCTAATTTTAAAAACAACGGGACTTGATATCGAAAATTGAAAGTAAATTTGATCTGCGTATGGTATTCAGGGTATTACATTCCAAATTTGAAGTCTCTAGCTCTTATAGTTGATGAGATCCACGCGTTCATACAGACGGACGGACAGACGGACGGACAGACGGACAGACATACGGACAGGTGTCAATCGACTCGGCTATTGATACTGATCAAGAATATACACACTTTATAGGGTCGGAGATGCTTCCTTCTGCCTGTTACATACATTGACACAAATTCATTATACCGCTTTTGCCCATTTTCAATGGGCACAGGGTATAAAAATCGAAGAATGATGGAGTGCAACGATATACTTTATATATGAGAGCATATGCACACACGAACAAACACGCCGCAAGCTTTGTCGTCTTTGTACGTCATTCTTCTCTAAATTTTTCATACTGTTTGTTGCATTTATAATCTGATCGTGATTAAATTTAGATGAGATTCTAACTATAGTATTTATCGTATGTAACACAACTTAAGGATATTTAAAATTGCTCTTGTAATTGGATTCGAGTTGCGGATTCATTGCAAACTTCTAAAACAATAAAGCTACCAGCTCTTTCAGTCTGTAAGTTATACATTTTGATAAATACTAACGACTGGGTTGTTGATAATATAGGAATGTGTATAATATTAATTTTATACAATTTTGAATTTAACAAATAAATTTAATAATTACACAATATAAATAAATACGACATATAATTTAGCTATAATAAACAATGAAAATTATTTATCTGACAGTATTTTTAACATACTTGTTGCGCTAGGAAGATTCAAATAAATAAATTATACATATTGGAGATTCCTCCTTCTGCCTGTTGCAAACATTTTGGTTTCTTTATTGACCCTTTGCACTTTGTAAGTACGGAGTTTAAATATAAGTTGAAACGTCTATTGAAAGCATCAACTCATCTGTGATTTATTTATGAATGCAATTAAAAACTGAATAATTGAATATTATCGAGACGTAGAGCGTAAATAAGAGCAAATACTTTGAATGCATAATTAATTAAATAAGTATTTGTTCAATTAATTTCAACTTGAGTTGCTCTCGATTATCTTTTTAATACTTAAGGAGTTTCAAATTTGGAAATTTGAATCGATGCAATGACTCTTAAAATAGCCCCATTTAATAACCCAAATCACAGTTGATTGACATTTATTGTCAAAATGAAAATGCGGATGAAAATATCTCTGTATCTCTGCAATTGTCAATTGTTTACATATTCCATGGAAATGTTGTTATCAAACAAGCCAAAGTATGTAATAATAATGAAGGTAGACATACTTAAGTAAATCAATCAATACACCTTATTCTCATTTACGACTCGTTTATTGTATTTATTCATGCGTGCCATCTGACAAAATCAAGACCACAAGTGGCTTGAGATTTTGAATACGAATTCGAATACTTACGATTGTTGTAGAATATTCTTGGCATACCATAATCTTAATTCTTAACAATTAAATCATTTATACGCCCTACTTGCCGCATTTGAACTCCTTAAAACACACACACATTAAAGTGAAACTTAAATATCAATCATTATTATTGTTATATATATATTTTGACCCAAATTATATCTATTAATATTAAATGCTTAATTGAGTTTAAGCGCTTCTCGCAAATATTTGTTGTTTAGTTGTTATTAGGCTATATATAAATATTAAAGGTATTTAATGTTGCGATTTTGTCTTAATCCATTGTGATTTGTGCCGAGCTCTCTCAGTAATATTTACAGGGTAGCTGCCAGGTGCGTTCGCTTACCTGCATTACACCAGATTAGTTTCAAATAAATTTATTCGTCAGTTCTCTGAAATTTAGCACAAATTAATTACTTTGCACATTGAGGGGGTTAAAGCATGTGGCACAAGGCACGTGGCACAAGGCACAAAGAAATCCAATTACGTTTAGTATCAATGTCATTTGACGGGTCAACTGCTAACTGTTAACTGATTTTGTTTGGCCAGCTTTGGCTGCCACGCTCTTATCTAGTATAAGTATCTATCCATTCAACGTGCAACAGTATCGATGTGTGTCTGCCACGCCTGCAACTGGCAACTGGCAACTGACAACTGGCAACTGGCAGTACAATCGAAGTACTTATAAACGTAATATGACGGCCATTGTACTCAGTATTTGGAACTGTATCTGTGTGTGGTTGAAATATCAGTTAATTGATTTGGTTTACGGCATGCGACTGCAGTATTTTTCTCTATAAAAGAGAGATGAGATGCTATCATAATATTTTTTTAATATTCTGCAACGGTTTTATTTTGGCAATTGGCCATCAAATTAGCCCACTGTGCCACATTTATGAATATATCAACGAGCCTGTGAGTGTCTACTGCCTCTGCGGATCTCTTCAAGTGAGTGTATGACTGTATGAATGTGTGAGTGTATGAGTGTGTGAGTGTATGACTATGAGTGTGCTCATAAAGCAGCACAAATAAAACTGTCGACGATTGTAAGGCACAACTCACAGACACTAACACTAACACTAACACAGGCACTGTGGCACTGTGGCATGTGGCAGCCACAAAGGATGAGAGAGGAGGAGGTACAAAATCAGTTGAATTGCCAGCAAGAAGACAGCGGCGAGATGATAGAGAGACGTGGGGAGGCAGGATGCAAGAGGAGACGTTGCAATTGCGCTGTGCCAACTGCTGCACTGGCACAGGAAATATTATCCGCATTGCCAAAGCATCTTAGCCAAGTCAGAGTGAACAGTACAGTGAAAGAGATAGAGTGAGAGTGCGAGTGCGAGAGAGAGAGAGAGGAGGAGGGACTGACTGTTCGGGCAGGACAAAGCGTAAAAGCGGCCAAGTGAATTTCTCAAATACAAATTCAAATGGCAAATTGACAAATGAACCTTCAGAGCATTTTACGTTTTCATTGTGAGCATATTTGTGTCTCTCTCTCTCTCTCTCCCTCTTTCTATCTACCACTCTCTCCCTCCCGCTCGCACTTGCTGAATGAGTAGGTAATTCAGCCGTTCGCAGTTTTTGCTTTTTGCAGCATTGGGCAAATTTCGCATTTGCCTCATTTTCAAGCTTCTTTACTTTGAAGCGTAAACAAAAAAAAAACAAAAAAAAATAAAAGAAAATAAGAGAAAGGGTAAGGGTAAGGGGGAGGGGGAAAGGGGGAAAAATAGGGAACCATTCGACAGGCTTTTGATGCTGATTTTGTAAAGATGCCTTTGACTTGCCACTGAGCAAGGGGTGGTGTTGAGGGGAATGCGGGTGCACCTCATTGTTGTGTTGTGCTGTTGTTCTGTGGCACAAGTGGCATGACTTAGTCCATTGGCCCCGTCCCCCTCCACCCCCTCCCTTTTCCCCAGCAAGATGAACAACAAATTACAAATTGCAGTTGATGGTAGGCGATTTTAAAGCTACCTCTATAGGCCGATTCCATTGACCATTGTTTGGCATACCATTCACTGGCCGAGACTCTGTAAATAGAGATTACCAATAAGCCAACTACAATTACAATCAGTACAACAACAACAAGAACAGCAACTACTACACAATGCGCATTGTTCCTGAAAATGATTCTCTGTACCTCAGATTCTTCTATACTTGAGTTTAAGAATTTAAGGAGCTTTCGGTGTGTAAGGATAAACTTTTGAAAAGCTGCTTTCAATGTCGATTAGTGTTGACCATTTAGCTTTTTATTGAGTTGAAGGCAACAGAACTCTATGAGATCAGAGACTAGTATTTTAGCTAAGGACTACTTAGGATGGTACTTAATTTTAAACCAATTCAACAGACTCTGTTTAAGAAGCAAGTTATTAACCAAATTTAGATACTCCCAAACTTAGCCAAACCACGTATGTGACTGTGTAGTCACTGAAACTAATAAATACGTGAATAATATATATTTAAATAATTTACTTTGATTTAAATTTATAATTATTATCACTGCTAATGAAATGTCTTCAAAGTATATGAATTTATCTCATTTAACGATATGAAATCAACACATTTATAAAACTAAGAAAATGATATTAAATTCTTATTCTGGCTTCTTTTTTTTCTCTTCTACTACTAGCTTTTTATTTGTTACTCAACACTGGACGGAAGTGCCGGAGCAGGAATCGTGTGTGAAGGGATTGAGAGGAAGTAATAGCTAGAAAGCATAGAAAGAAAAATCAATAGGAATCTGTCGTAGTCGAAGTTGTGTGCAACGAAAAATTTCCCTTTGTGCCAAAAGTAGCCAAAGTGCCGAGTAATGTGTAATGGAGCCCTTTTTGCCAGAGACGGCAACATGATGTGAAACATGGCAATCGAATCAGCCAAAGCCATTTAGAGTCATCAATTGGCGGGGTCGCGACCAGGCCAACACTGGCGAGGACAAGACGCAGCGGGCAGCGACAAATGCACAGCATGGCAGCAAAATGGAGAAGCAACAGGAGTTGGAGCAGCGGGAACAGAGGCAGGAGTAGGGGCAGGTGTGGCATCCGGTTGCCAGGTAAGTTTGTACTAGTAGTTGCCGCATAAAACAAAAGGTTGGGCCAAATGTCGTCAATCATTACACTTTTTATTTTCATTCTGTATGTATTTATTCTCTGTGGATTTCTTTGTCTCTTTCACGTTTCTTTTTTGCTTTAGTGTGGAGGCAGCTGTTGTGGATTCTGTGCCTCACCTGCCTCATCGGTTGGGCGTGGGGTGATGACTGGTCGCAGAGCTGCGCCTCCAACTGTACCTGCAAGTGGACCAATGGCAAGAAGTCGGCCATTTGCAGTTCCCTGCAACTGACGAGCATTCCGACCACGCTGAGCACAGAGCTGCAGGTTCTGGTGCTAAATGATAACCACATACCATATCTGAATCGGGAGGAGTTCTCGGCATTGGGTCTACTCAATTTGCAGCGCATTTATCTGAAGAAATCCGAGGTCCAATACATACACAAGGAGAGTTTTCGCAATCTGAAGATCCTTGTCGAGATCGATCTGTCGGACAACAAGCTGGAGATGCTCGACAAGGACACCTTCATGGGCAATGATCGACTGCGCATCTTGTATCTCAATGGGAATCCTCTCAAGCGTCTCTCCGCCTATCAGTTTCCCATATTGCCGCATCTGCGCACTCTGGACATACACGACTGCCTGATCTCCTACATAGATCCCATGTCGCTGGCCAATCTCAATCTGCTCGAATTCCTCAATCTGAAGAACAATCTGCTGGAGAGTCTCAGCGAATATGTGTTCCAGCACATGACCAATCTGAAGACGCTCTCCCTCGAGGAGAATCCCTGGCAGTGCAACTGCAAACTCCGTAAATTCCGCACCTGGTACGTCAGCAGTCGCCTCAGTTCCGTGAGTCTCGTCTGCAAAGGTCCGCCGGCGCAGAAGGATCGCAACTGGGACAGCGTGGACGAGGAGCTCTTCGGCTGTCCCCCGCGCGTCGAGATCTTCAACAACGAGGAGGCCACCAACATTGACATTGGCAGCAACACGACCTTCAGCTGCCTGGTTTACGGAGATCCCCTGCCCGAGGTCAGTTGGGAGCTGAACGGAAAGGTACTGGATAATGACAACGTACTCTTCGACTCCGAGAGCATTACGTCCGACAAGATGTGGAACAATCTAACCGTGTTCAATGTGAGCAGCCTGGATGCGGGCACTTATGCCTGCACAGGCGCCAATGTCATTGGTTCCATGACACAGAATATCAGCATGTATCTGAGCGAGATTGTGCAGCATGTGCTGGAGAAGACGCCGGAGACATTCTGGTACTTTGGCCTCATCATGGGCATCTTTGGCACTGTCTTCCTCCTCATCGCCATCTCGTTTGTGGTGTGTCTCTGCAAGCGGACAACGCGACAGCATCGGCATGCCAACAAGGCTGGCGTCAAGTCCAGCGTGAGCTTCAACGATCAGGAGAAGAAGCTGCTCGACTCGAGTGTGACGACCACGACAAATGATCGAGGCGACAGCTATGGCATCGACAACAATCCCAGCGCTATCAACAAGACAGACTCCTCGCTGGGATTCAATCAGATCGAGATTCATGCTGTGGAGAGTCATCGCACTGGGCTGGGCATGGGATTGGGACAACACCAGCAACATCAGCACCAGCAACAACAGCAGCAGCAACAGCAACAACAGGGTGGTCCAAATCAAGGACCAACTGCTCAGCACATGCGACAGCAGCTGATGACAGTCAAGGATCCCACCTGTGGCCTCATCAGCGTGCCCACCTCAATGGCCAGCTATCAACATCAGCATCAGCATCAACATCAGCATCAACATCAGCTGCAACATGCCTCGCAGCATTCGCATTCCCACTCGCATGGACACTCGCAGATGTCGGAGGAGTTCCCATTGAATGTGGGCGTGTTTCCACCACCGCCGGAGTTCTGCTCCAACATTGTGCCGAATCCGAGCTTTGGCAATATATTTATACGCGTCTCCGTCACGCAGGATATGCTGGACGGCGCCGACATTAACATGTATCCGGATCTGCTGAACATTCCCAAGCGCCTGCAGGATGTGCAGTGTAACGTCGGTTCGGATCCCGCCGCAGCAACCACCACCAGTGACGGTCAGACTGTGGCCCAGTTTGCCACCTTGCCACGCCACACAACCAGACGTGGCATCCTCAAGAAGGATCCGTCGCTGCAACAAGCGGCAACAGCGAATCTTTATCCCCATGACGAGATCGTTACCTACAACATGGAGACGGGCGCCTATCATTGTGGTGCCAGCAATGGCATGGAATTATCGCTGCCACCACCACCACCACCGCCGGCGGTGACAGCTGTCGTCCAGTGTCATCATCCCACGTCAACAGTCGTGCCGGTCTCCTCGGCCAACTGCGCCAGTTGCATCAACAATGTTCCACCCTCCTCCGCCTGCAACACGCCGCCCATTGTCGAGGCGACACCGCTGCGGCCGTTGTGCAAGAGCGGCGGGGGTGGGGACAGTTCCGCCTATCCCAAGTACGACAACATGGGACGCCGCATTACAGCAAGTGGGGGACTGGGCAACTCGACGTTGTCGCTGCCCGACGAGAACGAGACGCTCTTCAACGAATCCGAGGAGCAATCGAGCACAGTCGAGGACGAATCCTCGTCGGATCATCAGCTGCAGTCGACGGAGCCAGCGTCTGGTGTGGACAAGGGCGGTGGCGAGTTTGTGTCCCTATAGTATTATGGAACGCAGGTGTAAATAGCAGCAGCAGCAACAGCAGCAGCAACAGCAACAGCGCCACCTGCCGGTCAATAGATTGTGCTGCCAAATTCAATGAATTCAACACAAAAGACACAATAAATTTAACAAAATCAAAATATACATACATAAATCCACTCTGGCAATCCTTTTGTTCATATCATTCGTACTCGTACTAGGAAAGGAAATTCCTGAAACGTATATATCTTTAATAATAGTATTCCTCAAACCTCACAATCTATTGACTGCAGCAGCAGTTCAAGCCTGAAAAGGTTTGGAGTAGCGATCGAAGAGCAATTTATGCAGAATCAAAAAAATACCCAAAATGAGAATATGAGAATGTTATGTTTAACAACAGCAAGGATTAAAATTGATTTTATTACACTCTTACTCTCATAAGTAGTCATAATTAGTCGTATAAACGTGCATATTTAGATCCATGGTATCCCAATTCCTAACACATATAGATAAAGATACATTCCACACATTCGTTATAATCGTACTTGTAATTTGATTGGACAGTGGAACTTGTCTATATCCTTCGGTAGTTGTCTAATTTGGTAAATGGTAAATGGTTAAATGTTTAAAATGCATAGCGTGAACATAGTACAATTCGTACAATTCTAGACCAAAACTATTCTCCATAAGGTGTACAAATCTTAGGAAGATTATTGGTTTGAATTTATTTTAGTGCTAGCTTTCAAATTTATAACGAAACATTTGCTCATTGTATAATCCTCTGTAGTAAGTAAATATATATATATATATATATACAAATATATAGAATTAGAGATCCCAAGTATTCTACCTGATATATTAAATAATCTATTTTCCAAATATATACATGCATAAAACAAATACGAGTATATCTATATACTTTTTAGCCCAGATATAGCATTTGATGAGGATATTATTATTTTAGTTATACTCGTAGCTTAATTATTCGAATCCTCTTCGATATACATCTTAACATTAACTATTATTATTATTACTATTATCTGTAAATATGTGTGAATAGAGACGGATATATATATATATAAGTATCGATCCATATGTATCGATTCTGATAATAAGAATTTTAAAATCAAAATTGTTTTAAAGCCCAGCTCAATATCAACTGAAAGCCACACACAACTTTTGTCGTGCCAAATATTTTTAAAAAAATATGTTTTAAATGTTAAATATACATAAATACAATTACTTACAATTGTTATGCCCTCGGGATGCTTTTAATTTCCAACTGTGCACACTTAGAACTAGTACTACATACATAACTCTTCCAAAAATAAAGAACGTATCTGCGAGTACATAGGAGAACTTGTTAAGTTAATTAAGAAACATGTTTCCTTAATTACATAATCCAGTTACTTACTTCTGCATTTTCTTCTCGGTTTCTGTCAATTATTTACGTTACGGCATATGAAACTATTTAATTGGAATGATAAAGAATCTATCTACATATAGTTATTATATTCATTGAATATAGACCTGCAGTATAACTTAATAAGAGTCACCTAGAAATTCTGTTTCTGTTGAATATAAATTGTATGCAGCAACAATAACCATGTTGGGGGAGAAAACTGTAGATGTGTAAAGTGGAAAGTGGAAAAGTGAAAAGTGCGGTCTGCTGATTGTTTGTTTTATTTGTTATTTGGGCATATGAAAATTTTACTAATTATAATAAAATATGTATAAATATGTATGTGGGTGTAACAACAACAAATTCAGAGTCAGTGTATATCATATGATATAATGTATTATTATCGTATACAGTAGCAGCTAAATACATATATACTCGTATATGTGTGTGAATATGTATGTGTGTGTATTACCCCATACTACTTCTAAGCCTACAACAAAATGCAGCGTATTAAACTTTTGTGTAGAATGTTTACAACTCGAGCTTGATAATGTAAATGTAAATTATAAATTTATAATACATATATGTAAGTACATAAATCCATTTGCAAAACCCGAATATATAAATATGAATACATATGTATATGTAAAGCTGTAACTGTAATGTGCATGCGGATTTACTTGAACTTGCTGCAAAACTATTTGCGAAATTTACATACAAAAAAAAAAAGAAAAATTAATACTATATACAAGTCTATATACAACAATACGTATATACAAATTGTAAAACGAAAAAAATTATGAACAAATACATAAATACATGAATACGAATACAAATACACATACACACATACATATGCAAGCAAATATTTACACAACTCAGAGACACGCCCACTTTTTGATATTTTGTGGGCAAACGCTCGAAAGGATTTTTTTGTTTTTTGATATCAAAAGCATCGCATAGCATGTGAATACATTTGTAATTCAATTGCACGCTACACCAACAACAACAACAGCAACAAAAGTAACAACAACAACAAGAAAAAACCAAGAAAATCAAATAAAAAGAAAAAAAAAACATAAAAAAAAACAAAAACAAACAACAATAGCGATAAATGTCAGTAAATAGTAAATTTTTTCCTTCAGATCTCATAGTTCTCCAAAGTTAATACGTATACTTAATGCCTAGATGCTGCACGATAGAATAAGGTCAGTGTATACATACATACAAACATAGATGACAATTGGATTGCAAATTAGTTAAATTCTATTATTATTTAAATATACATCAACATATACATACATATAAAGAAAAATATATATATATTTTCATTGCTTCAAAAACATCTTTATTGTTTTCCCATTAGTTTGCTTAGGCATGGAACTGAAATTCAGATTTTCGATTAAATACATCTAAATACTTTAACTTATGCATGTGTATACAATGTACAGACCATACATGAGCTCATTAAGCATTCATAGAGAAACCCAATTAAATGAAACTACAAATAACTCGACAGAGCTGCAAAGCTTTGTAATTCCTTTTAAATAATTTTAACTAATTAAAAGTGATGGGAACCGCCAGAAATAAAACGAGAAATGTAAACAGATATAAATCTCTGGAACGCGAAACTGTTCAAACTACACTACACTCACATTCACAACATACACAGAGAGGGACAGATTAAATACGCAAAGGCAGCATTGCGATTGTAACAAATATAATTTTAATTACTGTGCTTAGTATGCTGCCTGCCACATGCCACATGCCACATGCTGCATGCTGTACGCTGCATATGCCGCACACAAAGCCGGATAGGCACATTGGAAGCCAATGATGTACACACCAAAAAAACAAAAAAAAGAAAAAGAAATGCCTACATTAAATAAATGCATTCAATTACATAAACAAGTGCAAAACATGCACATGTGAAGGACATGCAAAAAACTAGACAAAAAAGGAAAAAGGAATGCAAATAGAAATGGAAATGGAAAAAATGCAAATGGAAATACAAATGAAAACCTTGTTTGGATGATGTAATGCAGCAAATAAAAGCGAGTAAATGCAGCTAACAATTTTAACTTAACAAATAGCTGTCGATATTCCGATTGCCAGCTGCGAAATGTGAATTATGTAATATGTGAAATTGTTACAAGCCCTTGTAATAAGGACAATGGACTGGACGTCGTCATATTTCAAATTCGAAACATGCTGGCTTAGATTATTTTTTCACAATGCAAAATCCGTATATTCTTAGATATTTGTATTTTCTTATTTAAAACAAAATTTGATTCGAATTTCAAGAATTTACAAAATGAGACTCACGCATGCTGAACATAACTGCAATGAAATTTTAAATGAATATATTAAAACATTCATAACATTCACAACCACACACACACACACACACACACACATACACACATCACACATTTATTTAGAAAAGAAAACATCACGAAATATTTGTCGAGACATGAGAATACTCGTACTATACCCAAAATACACGATAAAAGCATTATTCTTTGGTATAGATTGTCAAGCTTTACTACACACTATATTATAACATAGATGAGATAATAACGAAGAACACAATGAGAAATATAAAATAAATTGAATGAAAACTAAAAAGAAAAAAAATCAAATGCTTTTTTATTTATTAACAGAGAGAGAGCGAGAAATGTTTACGCAATTCATGACCACATTTGGCAGCGCTCACGTTGCGTATACGCAATTTGTTTATGATGTATACGCAATGAAATTATGTTATATGAACATGTCAAACAAAAGAAGCCATTAAGCTTCATTAATTATGGCGTATGATTGAAAAAAAAAAAAGAACTGTCGTTGACATTTGACTCTAGTAGGGGACAATCAATACGACATTATGTGCAATGTTGGTTGCTTCAATTGAGACTGCAACTGGCAACTGGCAACTGGCAACTTCCTCACATATCCTTGGCATCTGCTAATCTGCATAATTTGGCAAACCAAGCAAAGGATATCCTTTGCTGCTTCTATCACTTGTTGATCAAACTTTCGAGTGTTAGTTTGTATCTGCAACTGTGAACCAATTTCCGTTGCGAGTTTTCCCTTTCCCTTTCACTTGTTCATTTTCATTTCATTTTTTTCCATTTGCCAGTTACCATTTTCATTTTCATTTTTTTAGTTGGCATGTTTGTGCCTGAATGATGCAACTAAACTCACATTTTGCAGCATTTCCGCGTTTAATCTCCGCCGCTTCCATGTGGTGCTGACGCAGCAGACGTCACCTCACAAAATGTTGCAATAATGAGTGCAAGGAGAGAGTAAGGGGAACTGCCGTGGTCGTAGTCGTAGTCGTAGAACTGAAAGCGTAATAACATTTTCATCTTAATGCACTCAAAACACATTTAGTCAAAGTTCCTCACATCTGCTTCAGAACGACGTCAGCATCCGGTTGCCGTCGAAGCTGTTGCCGCTGTTGCCGTTGCTGTGGTGACTGCGGAAAAGTCAAACCACCAAGTCAGCCAGCATACATACGTGGGCTGGAATGGGATAGCCATCAATGGTTTGGCTTGGCTTGGCTTGGCTTGGCTTCATTTGCGAAGGATGCGCCAGCGAGCATGTGTAGTCCTCCAGAGATTGAAACGCATTGAGCACGTACCGTTTGCAACCGCAAAAACCCATATCCACACCCATATCCACACCCACACCCACCATCCATTCCTGGAGCACACAGCATCAACTTCTTCTGCACTTTTTCTTTACGTTACGAATGTAACATTCATTTTTGACAAGCATAATTTGCGGTTTGGGGGCAGACACGGTTGGCGCGCCTTTGGGAATGGGAAATGGGAATGTGAAGGCGAAGGCGTATGGAACTGGGAAATTACGTTTATTTACAGTTTTCATGGAGCCTGGCACTTTTCTAATGCAAAAATGATGCACTGCACCGTTCGGGCCACCGAAAGCATGGCATTTTGTGGTCAGACAGCAGGCAGATTGAATCGTGGATGCGGCAGCAGCCAAAACATGCACTTAATGCAGAACCTGGCGCAGGAAATGGACGAAGCCAAAAGGCAATGCCATCGTCCTGGCCGCAGCCGCAGTGGCAATGAAAGTTTAGAAACCAATATTTGTGCCCAGAGCCCAGAGCTGGGCCAGCAGCAGCAGGAAGCCAACAGTCAGCATTCAGCAGCCAGCAGCCAGCGGCCAACAGGCCAACAGTGCAGCAACAACAATGCTAGACCAGCTAAATAAATCTGTTTGCCAAACAGTTATTGCTCTTGTTTCTGTGCTCCGCCCACAGCAGCTCGTCCTGGCAATATGTGCGCTCATTTTATGCCTTCACTTGGCAACCGCTCAATAATTGCCAATGCCTTGCTGGTCACTGGAGTGCCGTGTCCGCTCTCTGTCTTCCTTCCACACCTCTCTCGGCCTCTCCTGTTCACTCCAACTTGGGGCTCAGGTGGCGCAAGGCTTTCTATAAATTCAATGCAAGCGATTATGCAAGTTTTCCAGACTCGAAGCCAGTGGCAGAATCCACAAGATCTACTAAATGAAATTCAATATGTGTAATAAATGGCATGCGTCTCTCTGAGTTCAGTGGCAAACAAACAATTCTGCTTTAAACTTCATTCCGTTTCCGTTATGGCCACAGAGGACACCCCATTGCTGGGCAAGTACAGGGCAATTTATGCCTCGAATGAACCAAAGTCACACCACCTTGCCAATCTCAGTGGCCAGGCCAAAACTCTCTATACCCTGCACGATTAATATTGGGCATATTAATTTATTTATTAATATTTAAATGGAAGTTTTAGTATAGCAAAAAGTATTTCCATATTAAAACTTGATATATTAAGTATCTGGAAAAGAAAACATGAAATATAAGTTTTCATTATGTATATACTAGTAAAGTTTTCTCTACTGTTAGCGACTTGATGTTGATAGACCCTGTATGCCCTGTTTTAATCATATATTAATATATCAAGCGGATTTATTGAGATGCGTATTTAGATAAGTAGATCAAGAAAGTTTTCAATTTCATAGTAATGTTTTGTATTCAGTCGATCACTATTGACTAGCTTATACTCACAGTTGTTTCTCTTAGGCTATATATACCCTGTACTAGTAACATAGTACTGGACATTAAGATGTAATAGGTTTTATGAAGCATCTTCATACTGGAACTTGATTTATTGAATTGCTTAGCTTTATTTCACAGAGTATTGGTAAGTCGATCACTATCAAGTAGCTTATGCACACACTTGGCTTTCTTAGATTCTCTATACCCTGTTCTAATAATATGGGGCATATTTATTGTTTTATTTCTTTAAAAAATAGGACATTGAATATGTAATTGGTTTCAGCAATCAACTTGATTTATTGAAGTGAATATCTGGATAAGTAAACATTAATATATAAATTAGATCGTCTTTCTCTTCTACAGGATATCTGTTAGTCGATCACTGTTGACTAGCTTCTACTCACATTTGTTTTTCTAAGTTTCTTTTGGCAGAGCTAAATCAATACGCCCTTGCTTAAAGGTGCATTCCTCCGCATACGCATGGCCCCGTGGCATATGGCATGTGGCATGTGGCATGCCCCCTTGGCTGAGCATTGATTAAAGTGCTTCGTTTGCAAATTTATGTTGCAAATATTAACCGAATTGCTCCCCGAGGAACACACCCGCAAAAGCAGAACAAAAAACAAACAAAGTTTCGGCCATGCTCCGAAAAAAACCTAAAAAAAAGAGGCCAAGCAACTTTTTTTTAACAGTTTTGGATTTTGGAATACAAATTATGTTAGTAATCTCCATTTATTGACATGTTGCCACCAGCCAGCAGCAGGTACATACATACATACATATATGTTTTTTACATATATCCATATGAATATGTACATACATATGTCTGTCTGTCTGTCTGTCTGTATGTACATACTTACTATGTGGGACTATGGCCGTGTGAGAACTGCTTAAGTGAGACCTTTATGCATGGGGTTCAAGTGGGGCAACCTTTGTTCCTCGAGAGAGGGTCCCCGAGCAGCAGCAGCTTATCACTCGCCATGAATATATGAAAATGGCTCTTACTTAGTACATTTCAGTCAAAAGGATGTTAAAACGCTTGAATTAAGTTTCTCAAGAACTTCCAAATTGAGATTGCTTATATCCAAGAGTTTATGGCACATTTGCGACAGTTTATAAATTTATAAAAAAAATATTGAATACACACAAGCTTCCAAGTATTTATTATTTTTATAAGAAACATAAATAAGCTACTAAAAACACTGCCTAAATTAGTTACTATCAAGGCATCAAAGCTGGTTTTATTGCGTTTTCGTAACCGTATCATAATCCGTTGCATTTAAAATCTAAATAATAAAATTAAATAAATAAGTTAGCAAATTTAAATAACTGGAATATTAAATAATTTGTTTGTATACAGAGTTTGAAGCAAAATGTTGGGCTCAAGGGTTTCTGAACCGAACCGAAATCATGTTTCTGCAAAGATTTGAAGATTACAAGCCTTGTCTGCAAATAATCTTAACTATATCCTAAATTAAAATCATATTTTCATGCTAAATATGAAGTTCAGAAATGTTGAAAATACCTCGCAACCTGGAAAATGTTTTTCTTACAATTTTATAATATCTTTGTTTGAATTTTTAATAACACAAGCAAATGTCAACTTAATATTGTAGTATTAAAAATATATTTTATCTGAAAGTCTGCTCTTTATAATTCCCATAAACAAATACTAATTTTGTCACTCAAAACAATTTATGATCGAACTTCATTCAATTAACATCATTTATTACAATTTACTATACTTAATATGTGGAGAGTACGAACATTTGCACACCCGAAGATGTATTATTTGTTTATTATGTATACATAAATATTCTTAACATATGCATTCACTTATATTTATGTATGTATGTATGTATGTATGTATGTATGTGCATAACAATATTTTCAATATCTGTACATATGTAGTAATCATAATCAATGCCAACACATGGGTCCGCATTAAGAGAGCGGCCTCAGTGCTAAGAGATTCAACAACTGCTCACAAACAAGAGAGTACAAGCGAGTGTGAGCGAGTGAGGGAGAGGGAGAGTACGTAGTGCCGTCAACATCTGACTGACACGGGCGAAAAACAGTTGGGGCGAATTCATTTTCATTCGTTTTGCCGACGCATTGAGATTGGTTTTTTTGTGCGGCAAATTTGCTGCTAAATGTGAAGCAAAATCAAAAGATTAAATGCAAAAGCATCAGCATTTAGTTATAATATCAATAAAATAACAAGGAAACCGCTGCAACGTTGGTTAGCAACAAACTGTGTGACTTCAATTGTCTGTTTGGCAGAAAATCTACAAGAAATTGGTAAGATTGTCGTTTGGCCTGCACATGGACATACATACACACATATGTATGTACGTGTGTGAGTGTGTGTTTGCAGGTACAATATGTACATAACTATGCATAGCTGTATGCATATCTACGTATGTACATAACAAATGTACATATTGTGTTCAATTGTTTTTATCTTTCGTACATTTTTGCAGTTGCACGTAGCACAACAACATCAGCAGCAGCAGCAGCAACAAAGTGGCAACCACAACAACAACAACGAGGCGAGCGCAAGAAAAGCAAATGGGAGAAAACGCAGCGCACATTTTGTTGGTCTGCTAAGAGCAGCAGAACGAGGTAGAGGCACAAGCGTGAAATCAAAGCGGAAGCTGAAAAAACTATTTTCTACCAAGTGTATTCATTTATGCTGCCCCCTGGCATGTATAGGCATTGATATCGACGCCCTGGTAAGTACTGGTCACAGATACGTACCTCCACTCCCTGGTCCACCAACAAATTAACGAAAGAAAGAGCAGCGAATGCAGCACTCGTTAAATAATTTTAACGATAAATTGGTGAATTACGGCGTGTAATAAGTTTTGATTTGGCATGATATAAAAATCTGATCATTAATGAATGTATGTATACATTAATAATAACATGTGATCAGTCTGGTTATCAGAAAGAGCTTGTTTGTCTTTAATTATAACTGCAAATCGCCATCAAGATTTAAAAGAATATATAGGGACTTTTATTCAATTCGCAGAACAGTATAAAAGAAATAATAAACAATGCATTGTTATATTAATATTTGATCTTAAATGAATGTATAAATAATAGCATGTGATCAGTTTGGTTTCTCAAATGTCTTCAAATATATGTGTAACTTGTAACAATACAGATTAAGACAAATATATAATGATTTGTATTCAATTTACAGATAAGTTGATGCCCCACATGGACAGCAGCGACGACGACGACAGTACCAAGTCAATACCTCGTCCCATCTATGAAGCCACGTCTGCCATTGACAGTCCTCCGCCGCATCTGCTGTTGGCCGGCAATGACATGGATCCTCTGCCCAACAAGCGCTTGAAGTACGTGGTCAGCTCGCCGCCCGGCTCGGCCAATGGCAGCAGCTCGTCCAACTCGAATGCCTGGCCAGTCTCTGCAGCCACAGCCGGCGGCAGTGGCGGCCACGCCTCGCTGACAATGAAACTTACCAAGGTAACGACTCCGTTGCAAGGTGAACTGAAACCCGCCAACACATCGACGCCCAAGCAGGACAACAAGGTGCGTGTGCCCAAGGAAATGCTCGCATTACAGCGCTCCCACAACGAGTCCAAGGTGCTCACCGGCTACGTTTCCGAAAACTCAAAGCTGAAGCGGCGTAAGTCGCGGACAATTGCTGCTAAGTTCAGCAAGCAGTCGATGGCCGGCGAATTGTCCACTACATTGCCGACGACGACGACAACAACGAATCCGGGAAGCAGTCCGAAGCTTTCGCTGAAGCGCAGCAAGAGCATTCCCGTTCCCGTGGTGTGCGATTCGGACTCGGAATGGTATCAGAAGGCGGCAGATTCGAGCACAGACCGCAAGAGCAGGAGTCAGAAGAAGCGCAACTGTTCGGTGGCATACGATGACGTCAGCTACGCCGGCGAAGAGCTCAGTGCGGGAGAGGAGAGCAACAGTAATCCGCCGAGTTATATAACCGGCGTGAGGGAGAGATTTCGCTCTCGTAGCAAAACCGTCTCGTTGAGCAGCGAAGAACGTCAGCCGCGACGTGGAAATCTGCGTTCTGAGAACGAGGAATTCGCGAGAAAGCACAACGCGTTTTTAGATCGCATCATCAACGATTCTGTGGACGGAGCACAAACCCGGCCAGCTGAGGTCGTCGACAGCGGCCAGTGGCGCACTAACTCGACAGCCGACACAGATCCCAATATCTCCATGTACTCCGATGTCAGCGAATCCAAGACTCTGATATCCATCACAAACGCTGCAGAAGAGATTGAGCAACGACTTGGAGAATTGTGGCGGGCGCCGCCGAGAGTAAGTAATCAATTAATTTGCTTGAGACTCGTTAATAATACAATCATCGACTGCAGGATGGCTGGGATCCGTTTTGTTGGAAGTGTCGAGATTGCGGTAAACTGATGCCCTGCTCCAAATGCCTGCGTTCCTATCACACGTTCTGTGTGCGTCCGGCAACCACGAAGTTTGATGGCTCCTGGAAGTGCCCAGAGTGTGTGCTAATTGAAAGCGCCCCCAAGCGGTAAATGACAGCAACTTCCCAAAATGATCATCTGTAATTAATCACTTTCCAATGCAGGCCACGTCGCAGTGATGTATCCGTTGAATTGCTCAACCAACTCCTCTCTTTTGCTCTTGAGCGTATGAAACTTGTGCGCGGGGTGAGTAAAGTACATCCAAACAGACATACAACATCCCGATCGCAATTCTCATTATCTGTTTAGTCTACATTTGCTTGTACGTCATTTTAAAAATCACGCAAAAATTATTTTGCGCACACAGCACCAACAACATACAATCGAACACATGCAAGTATCTACAAACATATAGACATACATGTATGTCTTCAGTTGGCGCTCTCTTTCACCTACTTACATACGTACTCACATATAAACGGCCGGTTCGCTTTCTCATTCACGCTCACTCTCCCGATGACGAAACGACATCGTGTTGTAGACACCTGAAAAGGTCTCGTTCTCGTACTCGTTGGTTTTGCTAGCGACTCCCTCACATCTTCGCTGCCCGTTTGATATGTTCATTATTAGATGTATGTACATACATACTATGTATGTAAACACTCAATTATAATATGTATTTATAAAGACTAAAATGATTACAGAATGAGCATAACTTACTGTATTGTTAGTGTATCGATGTACATACATACATATATTGAATTGTGTTAATTTCACTTACTTATCAGCACATTAATAGCTGCAATATTTTTATCTTTAGGCAGGGGAATCTGTGAATTGTTTCCTACATACTTTTTCATACTTTCGACCAAAGAATGTTCAAAATAATGTTAACAACTTATGTACGTGCATTTAATTTTACTTTGTGTGCTTTTCTGCACATTTTTACGCATCTTAATGGAAGCTTGAGATATTATTTGGGGCATTTGTTTTCTAGTCGTAAATGGGAACAATATTATGCTCAAACATGAAACAGAGTCTATCTCCCTCTCTGTCTTCCTGTCTGTCTGTCTGTGGTTAGCCGAGAAACCCATAAAGAATCTAATTAATGCCACTTTTCCGTTTCGTCCGTTAAATATGCTTAAAATGTGCGAGGAATTAATTAATTAATTTAATGTTACTGCTGTCGGCAGCTAGCGATGAGCGTTAAAAACAATTACAAAGTCCAAACCACAGCCAAATGGACAAGCATACATACATACTTACATACTAAATATATCAATGTAATGTATGTATAAACACATGAACATTTATAAATGCATGCTTAAACATTCGTTCATCACTGCATATACATACATACATATGTACATACAAGTTGTTATGTTCAAATTGGAATGGCAACAGGAAAAAACCACGCAAAATAAAGAAAAAGAAGAAGAAGAAGCAGTCAAACAAACAGAAAATAATTCAGTAACAGCAACCGCAGCAGTAGAGATGGTGGTGGTGGAGCGACAACGTCAATGGCGCAATTTTTATTTGCCTGGCATTGTCGTCTTTGCTTCGTGCGCTTTGTAATTTGAGGTTAGACACGCTCACACACAGAGACACTTAGGTACATATGAGTACGTACTGGCATTTTACTGCTCTTTCCCTTATTGTTGTTGTCGCTGCTATTGCTAAGTATTTACTGCTCTTAGCTACGACGTAGCTACAATTGTTGTTGTGGCTGTCAAACTTGTTTGTTTTCCATAGAATTCGCACGCTCTCTTCGCCGTGCTCTTTAACGGCGAATTGGTGCCCAGTGCTCAGCTGCTGCTAATCCAACAATACTCATGTGATTGCCGCTCTTTTATTTTCAGGTTTACAAACTGCGTGCGCCGCAAGCAGTCCTGCAGGACAGCTGCAGCAAATACTTTGTGAATCCGGTGAGCTTTGAAAGTTTGTCGGAGCGCATCAAGAATCGCACCTTTCACAGCGCGGATGAGTTCCTCAGCGAGGTCAAGTGGATGCAACACAATGCCCTCATATTGGACACTGGTGGTAAGTCGACGGCACTGTTATCATCAGATCATCCACATTTTAAGAGCTTGTTTATGCTACAGATGTCAAGGTGGAGCAAGCATCGAAGGCGGTGGTAAAGGTCTGTCGCCAGGAGGCCAATGAGATCGACACCTGCGCTGAGTGCTATTTGAACGCCAACTCCAATGATGAATGGTTCGTCAAGGTCTGCACGCATCCACATTTGTTGCTCTGGGCGAAATTAAAAGGCTTCCCTTACTGGCCAGCCAAGGCAATGGGCTCTGGTCCCAATGCGGTAGTCAACGTTCGTTTCTTTGGTAAACACGATCGCGCTAATGTTCCAGTGAAGGATTGCTTTTTATACTGCGCACAGGATCCCAACACGCAAACCAGCCGACGATCTGCCCGTGATTTGGCTGATTGTATTCGTGAGGTGGAAGTGCATATTGAGCATATCAAGACTAAATTTGGCAGTTTTAATTACGCGCCTTATCGAAAACCCTACGATCCTCTTGAAGAGCAACAGCAGCTGGAGGAAATGATGCCCGGTGTCAATGACGAGATCAACAGACATTTGGCACCTGCCAACAAGACGCCTTTGCAGTTCCTCATACGGAAGACGGCGGGTGATAAGCTATCCATTGTCAAGAAGACCAAGGCGACGGAATCGGGCAATGAATCCGATCAATCAGGCAGTCCCACCAAGAAACCCACCCAGGAAACTGAGTCAACTGCGCCGCCGCCGCCGCCAACCACAGATCCACCAAAACCGAAGAGCAGCAACTACGAGGTTATTCCCCGAGCAGGACATGACCCAAGAGAATCTCGAGGTTGCACGGTGGTGTTGAAACGCAAATCCCTAGAGACCAGCAAGACGTCAACCAAGTTGCAGTCCTCTCCAACATCAGCATCGGAGGCAGCTTCTGCAATCAAGCGCAAACATTCCCAGAGCGATGCCAGCAGCGAGGCAAGTCAACAGGGCACGGGAACGGAGCACAAGCGCCGCACGAAGCATGCGCGGAAGCAAATGCACGAATCCACCGAGATGTTACAGGAAACAGCTACAGATCCAGTTGCAATTCCAGTTAAACCCGAAGAAGTTTTAACTGAAGAGCCTAAAGCACGATCGGATCAGGGAGCTGAGGAGAATGTACTTGCTGAAGCAAATCCATCTGTAGTTTCAGTGGTGGAACTCGTGAGAAGACGTCAAGGCGTGACAATAACGAAGATACCCCGCGAGCAGCAACACACGGCAACAACAACTCCAACAGCAGCAGCAACACCAGCAACATCAACAACACCAGCAACATCAACAACTCCAGCGACATCAAAGCCAAATGACTCCAATCTAATGGAAGCTGCTCCAGATGAAAGTGTCTCCAAGCAACGCGCTGTGGAGCGACAGCAGCAGCAACTGATCAGCAAGGTGGTGCCCTTTGTGGAAATTAAGAAGGAGGTGCTGTCAGAGCCGGAGGAGAACGAGCAACTCTCTCCGGAAACAGAGGCGCCAGCAAAAGCCGAGCAGCTTGAGGTGGATGCCACAGCAGTCATTGAAGCAACTGTAACCACAACTTCAGTACCACCAGAACCAGTTCAATCAGTGTCACCTGGACTTCCACCTGCAACCGCAACAGTTTCTAGTGACATTCAGATTAAGGAGGAAGTGGTAAGCGAGGAGGAAATGGAAGCAGAGCCTGACTTGCCAAGCAGAAATCCAACAGAGACAACTCCCATGCCGCCTCCCCCATTGCCCCAGCGAGCTGATACATATTCTAGTGCAGTCTCCAGTACATCCGTTGTTCCTCCAATCGTCGACTCCTTTGTGCGTTTTGTGGGAGACACAACCATCCAGAGGGTGAGCCACAAACAAGCAACTAAATTGCCAGAGACTCCGAAACGCTGCCCCATGAGAGGCGTGCCACATGGTCCGTTACCAGCAGCTGCGCTTTCCCCTACACGGACACCACCCTCAGCCCCAACTTCGCCATCGCCCTCGCCAAAGCTGGCCAACAGTTGCTCCAACAGCCGAACAACGCCACAAGTGTCGCCAAAGGCGCAATCTCAGAAATCGCCAGTAGCTCAACAGTTGCGCGTGAAGAGCGACAAATCATTGGGATCAGAGTCTTCGCCACCTCCGCCGCTTCCGCCTACGCCTACATCAAGTCTGTTTAAGTCCAACATGGTGATGATACCCTTGGATCCACGCAACACCAACGGAGGCAGTAGTAACAACAGCAGCATCGGCAGCAGTAGTAATCTCAGCAATTCCAGCCTCATGTCGATACCTGTGCCGCCCCTAAGGGCAGTGTCCAAGAGTACGTTGCAAACCGCTACGGCAGTCACAGCTGTTTCATTGCCTGCGCCTGCTTGTGCCAACAACAGCTTGCCCCCTCCGCCTCTGGCCGGACTCACCTCGACGACCACGGCAACTCCAGCCCCCAGGCCTGAACCTGTTGGATTGCTAGCCAGTGCTCTGAATGGATTGCCAAGTGATACGCTGGTCAGCGAGTCAAGCGTGACTGAGCCCGTAACTCACGGCGTGGCCACGGCGCTCGGTGAGCTGATATTGCGCTCTGGACCACCGAAGTTGACTGCACGTCCGTGTGGTCCGCTGCATTCAGATGGCTCCAGTATCTATCCAGCACATTCTGGACCACTCTCAACGCGGCTAAAAGATAATGCACATAAAGTGAGTTGATAAAGATCTTACCTTATGATCTAATGTATGATCAGGGAATCAAACCGGAACGAATATCGGTTTCAGAATTAGTTTCGGCTATGGTCTGCTTCTGGTTTTCATTTACCGGTTACGTAAAGTCCTTTAATATCTATATCGTAAGGTTTATTGGTTATTTAAATGTTTGAGATTCCAAATACCAATATGATTTCTGTATATTGCAGTAAGACAATAGATTTCCTCTATTAATTAATCGATACTGCTAACAAAAAACAAATTTATTTGGTTTAAAATATTGGTTTATGAAAGTAAAGAATTGTTATTGAACCAAAAATTATTTACATGAATCTGTTTCTTGTTATAATTATAAAGTTTTATTTCTTTAAATTGTAATAAGAGTAAGAATTGTTTCGCCTTACAAAGTAAAATTCCCTTTATACACAGATCACAGACTATTTCATCTCCGTTATCGAGGACACCTTAAGCGACTTGGCAGGCGGAGAACCAAATGTACAGCAGGCTCGCATTGCCTGTCTGACGCTGGAGAACGAGCGGATCAAGCAGCACTATGAGCGTCAGTTGACGGACATGCAACGCTCCACGGATCTGATGATCGCCGAGATGCGCAAGACAATGGAGCAGGAGAACAAGCGGGTCATTAGCGAACTGAGGCAGCACAGCACGCTGGAGAGGATGCGTGCTGTGGAGGATGCCAAGAAGAAGCAATGGTGCGCCAACTGCATGCGCGAAGCGCAACTCTATTGTTGCTGGAACACCTCGTACTGTGACTATCCCTGTCAGCAAATGCACTGGCAACGTCACTCGGCCAGTTGCGGTCAAGCTGCCACGTTGCAAACGCAAACGCAAGCTCAGGGACCACACCCACAATCCCAACCGCAGGTGCCGACAATGCATGTGGAGTCGACGCGTGGCAAGCAGAAGAATGTGTCAAACAACAGCGCGAGTCCTGGGCAGCAACTGAACAGGACACAGGCAGTTGCTGCCACAGTCGGTGGCAACAAAAAGTGGACGCATCAGTCGATGATCTCGATGGTCAATCCTCCTCCGCCCACTACCGAGGTGCTTAAGTTGCCTAACAACACGTTTTTGCGTCCAGTTTCGTTGCCATCGACACAGTCGTCTCCAAGTAACAACAGCAACGTTACACCCGTCACTCTGATAGCGCCGTCATCCTCGACGCATCTGGGCAACACCATCCTGCCTAATCAACGCAACAATCTCAACTACGGCGGCAAGCAGACACAACCAATGGCCGTTCAACGTTACAATATACCCGTGAGTTTGAACTCTCGATTGAACTTCAACTTGACTTGACACATAAATAACTAACTTATCATTATAGTTGCCCATCACGGTCAGCAGTAATGCTGGTTCCTTTGGCCTAATATCGGAGCAGCATCAGAAGCAAGTTGCAAAGCCATCGGGTCGCAATTCTGTAAAGAACAACAACAATCGAGGGCGTAACCCCAACAATCAAATCAACAACAACAACAACAATGCCCAAAACATGCGTCACAATCAACTTAATCACGTTTTCCAGCAGTAAGTTTTCCATTCAAAACAAAACGAGTTGACTCTTCAGCATTAATATCCTTGCAGATAAAATTCCTGGCTGTCAGAGACATATTCTCAGTTGTGACGCAATTGTATAAATGTTAGAAAGGAAAACAATAAAATTAATTAGCTCACATAGCACGTAAGCAAATAATTTAAGTCAACCCATAAGATGGAATTATAAATATGCCTAATTTTAAAGAGTTTATACATCTAGTTCTTAATTGTCTATAAGTTCTTACTCTAAGCCTCTCATTTCATGCACAAGTACGTTCATTGTATATTCAATTCATGCATCGATCCTTGAATTATTTTACATGCATATGTATCTAAGGAATATCTCTAAGCTGTACAATTTTATGAAGACCTATTACAACGATCAGTAAAACAATAAAACTAAAATTCAACTTTTAATGATTCAAATGACGGCAATTTATTAACTAAACATACACCAAAACACAAACCACAATTAAATATTTATTTATGAAGATTTCAATCGAAATCTAGTTTCTTGAAATTCCCCTCGATGCCAAACAAATCCGATGCATTTTTTGGTTTGCCAGGTCTCAGTTTCTCATTCACCTGATGTCGTGTCTCGAACTCAAGCATTTGCTTGCGATTCTCCAATAATTTCTGATAGTAAACTTCTGCAAAAAATAAATTGAATTAGAAGAAACGTTTATATTTTAGTATTTTTGAGAGTTGACCTTTAACCACATTGGACTCTTCAATTGAGCCACCATATTCCTTGGGCAACAACTCCTGCGGCACAAATTTATAGAACTCGTTAATGTCACTGTGCAAATACAAGATGCTGGTGAGTTCCTTCTTCATAAAGGGATTCATTAGCGCCAGTATCTTGTCCATGAAGGGCACAATGTTTATGAAGTGAAAGCCAATAAGACGAATAGCAGCCGCTTCCTAAATGAAAACAGTTTGTAGAATTCAATGTTTATAACAACTTGATTTTCTTACCTGCAGATAGAAAAGGAACTTTTTCATTTGCAATAATCCGATGCGAGCCACGTGACCCAGGGAACAGCCCTTGAGATCAATAACAATCACGTGGCCCGGCTGAATGCCATCCTCGTACATCCAAAAATCGAATATCATGCAATAGCTGTAATGCGAAAGACATTTCTTTTAAAGCTGATAATAATAGAAAACACACTCTGTTAATTAACCCTTGAATATGATTTGTACCATTCCATTATCGTTATTTTTGCAAACTTAATTGCTAATCATTAAGCTGCAAAAAGTTTTTTTTTGTTTGCGTATTCACGAATACATGTTGTTGCTGAATCTGACATGGCATGTGTATTTGTATCTGTATCTGGACATGCCAGGCATTACGATGCGTGTTTTGTAGTTGCACCGACGTTTTCTCTGACAACTAACCTCAGGCACTTTGATCTTTTAATTCCTCGTTTGCTACTTGTTTCCCCCCCCCCCCAACTGTCATATTTACAACAGACAGTACTGGACTTGTTAAATGCACGTAACCCATTAATAGTTATTAGTACTCATAAAATAATTTTACTCAAACTAAGCTTATATTTGTTAAACTTTTCTTATAAATTGTTTTTGTTATTTATGATAATTATATTTGGTTAATTAATTGAATACTGACTAATGACGTTAGAAATTGTAGCTAACTATCAAACATTAAAGGAACCTGTTTCAGGAGAAAAATGTATAAAATTAATAAATCTATATAAGTTATATTAACCTGATCTACCTATTCAGATATGTGAGATACTGAGGTACTTTTTACCATATATGTATGTTAGCATTATTTGCAAATCAAGTTTATCCCGAAAATGGAAAAACAAATCAGAAAGATCAATTTTCAGGAAAGCGACGCGTTCTTTGCACTTCTGGTAACAATTATAATTTGTAGACCATATATTATTTATTGATATTTATTCTAAATTAAAAAATATTGAAATTAAAAATCTATCCTTAAATCGATCTAACTCAAAACGATCCCTGATTTTTAATTTCTTTAATAAGATAAGTATGAATAATGGTTAATTTTTGAACTGGTTTCATGGTATCACGTAGTCGTGTAAATGTATTATTTGTATATTTTGTTTAACTTACAGTTTCATGCAGTCGGCATAGTTGAAATTGGAGGCATTTAGATCCGACAGTTTGCCCATAATAACACGATATCCTTCTGGCGTGGCACCTGGCAGAGGCACAACCGATCTGTAGGTAATTCAGACACAGGGATACATTGGAGAAACACAAACACTTGAGCACTCAGAACTTACACCGTTTTCATGGCGCGTTTCATTTCATTGGACTCGATGTCCAGGTTCACAAAGAAGTCGTCGAGATGAGTGCGTGCCGTGAGATTCGTGTCGAGGACCTGTTTGGCCACCTCCATGCTGTACTTGCAGGCGTAGATGAAGTGCAGAGCCTCGGCCTCCGAGAAGTGGTCAGAGATGTGGGGTTGGGCGTGTATCCAATCGACAAACTTCTGCACTTCGGCGCGCTTGATCTCCGGAAAGCGAGCATATTGTGCGTCCAAATCAGCTTCCTTCATTTCTTAACTTGATTTATTGTTAACTTGGCAATAACAAAATGTACTCTAAGATATTAGTATTATTTTTTTTTTTTTGGCGAATCTACCAGACAGTGCACTCGAAACGCGTTTCCCGCTATCGGCGGTCGACTCTCGAATGAAATTGAAATTGAAATTGAAGCTGTTTGCTTTCGCAAGTGAAACTGGTTGCCCGTTCCCTCGGCTCCCTCTGCCTCCTCTTCCTTCTACTCGGCAATTTCGGTTGCTGTTGTTGTTATCGTTGGGAATCGAGGAAAACTGCAACTGGCTTTCGTTAGTTTGGTTGTCTCCGTTCGCTCATTTCACTTCCATCATGCACTTGCGTGAAAATTCAAGTTTTCCCATTTCTACCTATTTCAAACTATCATTATTTGTTGGTTGTGTAATATGTGATATACGGAGCGATTGGGCGGCCGACAGCACGGAGAGCAAAAATGGTGTAATTACTTTTATTTTTTATTTTTATATATGTATATTTTTATTATGGCCTATTATAATCGCGTGGCGTGTGCTCAGGTTGGCCCTGGAGCTCTCGATCGGCTTCATTTTCAACGAAACTCGATACGCCCCACTGGTTAATATGAAACTCCCCTGGGAGAGTTGCTTTTGTTGTTATCCAATTGTATCGAATTCCATTACGTATTTTCTGAGATATATTTTAGAGTTATATATTCAGGTTCAACATTATTTTTAAAAATAATTATGTAAATATTCGAAAAGAAATAAATCAATGTCTTACTACATTTTATATTCTTAAGTGTTTACAAATTTATAATATTTGTTTTCTGTCGGTTAGAAACTTCATATATGTAGTTTAGTAATGGGATACAAATTCAATCATGTTTAAGATTCCATTCCATAATAATCAGATCTTTGATGTTATCTTAATGTTGGGGCTTCTAAATTTACAGAAGATCTAGAAAAAGTATCTTATTTGCGTAATCGGGCTTCAGAAAAAAGCTGTGTAAATGAAATTGGAAAGCTAAGAGAGGCAACCGAGTATTCCAGACAATTGACTTATAATTGTGTTTAATTGTCTGTAAGCAGTCTGATCTCTAATGAACTCTACAATTACGTATTAGAGCTAGAGTTTTAAAGTTTTAAACCTGCTTAACAGGCGTTGAGATTATAAAAACAGGTGATTAACTTTAGACTGTTTATTCAATTTATAACACTAGTATCTGTATCTTTAAAGAAATAAAACACACATAAATACAAATTAAATACGACTTAATATTGTTCATTGTAACTTGTAACTAAAATTATAATATTATCCTATTTGTAGCGCTAGGAAGTAATTATTATATAAGTACAAACAAATTGAAAGAAAGCAAATATATATTTGCTGGATAATATCCAAAGCCAAAACCTATTTCTAGACCGCTTTTTGAGATATTCCGGCCCCATTTTGTAGCCAGACTTTGACATTTTGCCAGCAGAAGTGGCAGCAACTGGCAATGCCACAGCCAAGTGGACAGCTCGACAGGTACTCGGCTGCAACTTCAGCTTCAGCTTAAACTACAGCTACAACAGGCTGGGCTCTGCGGTTCAACCTGTCTCTGCCTCTGTCTCTGCCTCTGCCTCTGTCGCAGCCGCAGTCGCTGCTTTTGTCGCTGCCTTCGTCTCTGACTCTGTCTGAGTCTACAGCTGTGTCTAACGTCAGTCTGTGTGCCACTTTGGCGTGTCTGAAATTCCAACGGATTAGAAGTTGCGCGCAAAGAGCAAACGGCATTTGCAGCCAATGTGGCAGTGGCAACAACACTAACAACACTAACAACAACAACAGCAGCAACAAGCTGCAACCAGTTTGGCATCGGATGAGGCCTTGCAATTCTGGGATCGCTGTCGCACAGGTGTCGCGGTGTCAGAGACTCCAATGTAGGTGCCAAGCCGAAAATTAATTACCACACTTGCCCCAAAGCCGCTGCCACACATTCTGCGATTCGCATTGACTCGTGACTCGTGACTTGTGACTGACATGAGTCACTTTTGCTGACCCCAAAACAAAAAGCCAATTGCAGGAATGCTTTGCATGTGCGATGACAACATCATTGACTTTATGCAACGTGCCTCGTTTCATGTTGCCGTCACGCAGCGGATCCTACACGCAGTGGGCCTCCTTTTTGGGTTTGGGTTTGGCTTTTGGGCTCTTTGGCACGCCGTTGTCCTCTTTTTAGCCTCGGTTAAGACACCGCCCGACCGCCCGCTCGCATCACCCGCAAAATCACTTATCCGTTATTGTAGTTGTTGCCATTTTTCACGCATTTGACTGCATTACTTAACCTCAATTTGACTGGGCGACGTGCAACAAGTTGCCCCCCCCCCTCCCCCCTGTGTTTGCCGCTGCCATTTCCGTTGTATGCCCCAACTCTGGCGATGGCGACAAATGAAGTTGTCGCCTCGGCTCACCTCACTTTGCATATGCCCCTGCTGCTGCGCCCTCTTCGAATCTGGTTTCTCCCGTCTCTCGGTTCGTCAATTGCGAATCCTGCTCCGTCCGCTGTTCATTTCAATTGGCATAGCGACCTGTCTGACTCATTTGTATGGGTTGCCCTACGTGTTGTGCCACAAACAATGGGCTGCTGCCTCACGCTGCCCCACTCTGGTCTCGCCTCGCCTCGCCTCGCATTTGCCTTTGCCTCTGCGTGGAACTGGGCCCCGTGTTGATTGTTGCCTTTGCCACGCGCTTGCCGCTCGCCCGGCTTAACACACACAATACAAAAAAAAGCTTCCATTCTGATGGCCATTTCGACTGGGATTGCCGCTCGCCACATCGCACCACACCGCACCACCACCGCACCACATCGCACCACCACCGCGCCAGCTTCTTTTCATGGAGAAACTCGTTTGCGCATGCGCGCCACATTTCGAGACTTTTTCTGTTATTTTAGCGGTTTTTGTTTTGATTTCTGATTGCCGTTCGAACGTCTTTTTATGCGCTGTCGCTTGCCACTTGCCACTGGCAATAGTTGCAGTTGTTGTTGTTGCTGTTGTTGTCGCTGCTGCTACTATTCGATTTTATTTACGGTGGCAAGTGCCGCTTGACAAATTGATTTTGATTTGTTGCCTTTTTATTTTATTTCAGCTTTATTGATCTTTTACTTCTTTTTTTTTGCCTCTGCTTTGTATACGATGTGCGCAAAGTTGTTCAATTATTCTGTCAGTTCCTTTATCTACTTTTATTTATTATCAAATCATCGCATCCGAGTGATAAGCAGATAAAAACTAATTTAACTCTTAGTGTGAATTTTATAAGAAGAATCGTCTGTAAAATGTATCTCAGAATCTAAACTATATCTCTATTGTGTAGGAATTAATTTATAACAGAAAAGAACTCGATTAGCTGACAATTTTCAGAATTTTCGTAATATTACATCTTTAAGGTGTAATTTATTTATTATACATAGCTGTTATTTATAATCATTGATTCATTTTTGAGGCTGAAACAAATGTTGTTATTTGCTGTCTATAATGTTTATTCTTCAAGTCGATCACTTTCAACATGTTATTACTTTTTCTTATGAAAGATATATGAGACTTATGATAAAATTTAACATCTATGCAATTGTTCTATTAATAAAAATAATTAATATATTAATTACAAAATACTAAACGCTTGCAAATTATTTAATCTCTTACAATCCTTGCATAATATGTTAATATAAAAAATTATACAATAATTGTAGATATTCAGTTATTGTCGCCTGAAATTGACGCAATTATCGTTTAGTTTTTATGCCACACCGCAAAAGCGGAAATTGGCCGCTAAACACACCTGAAAGAAAGAGCAGCAGCAACAACGATAGCAAAATAATGGGCAATTACGTATATTTACAACTGCTGCCAACAGAGGCAATCAAATT
Organism: Drosophila histrio; assembly: GCA_958299025.2. Lineage (NCBI taxonomy): Eukaryota > Metazoa > Arthropoda > Insecta > Diptera > Drosophilidae > Drosophila > Drosophila histrio. Next base: position 14,645,791 of record OY282581.2, read on the forward strand.
AGAAACCAAACAAAGTTGCATTGCCACCAAAACTAGCAACAGTTAAAGCTAAATGCTCGAGAATAAGGGTAAAGCCCCATTAACAGAGCAAATTAAAACTACAAAAACTAGAGGAAGAAGTAGAATAAATAATAATAAAACAAAGCCAGTGTATTACACGGTCATTGGCATCCTGTTTCATGCAAGAACAAGCAACAGGATGCTCAGGAAATTAATGCCAAACACTCAAAACGTGCGTCGAGGGTTCGCTCCGATCGCTCGGGAGTAACAAAAGCAACAATCGTCGCTTAGATTGCCAATAAAGTTAACAAGCATACAGCTGATCGACTTGAAAATACCTGCACCTAGTACATTAAGTGCTTATTCTATTAAGTGTGCTGGGCAGAAAGTGCATAAATATTCTAAATATCTTGCAGAAAGTCGTACAATTGAAATGTTTACATATATTCCTAGGAATTTTCCAAAAAAGTAAATAACAAATTGACCCTAAAAGTATACTATAATAACTGAAGATGTAGGCGTTCTTGAAGTAGGTTATCATAGTCACAAATCATGGTTACATAAATACACAAATATTATATATATAATTGTAAAGGATCATAGTTATCTCTCTTTATTATAATGAAAAAGTTTTCAGCTACTCGCAAATGTAGTCTAACATACCTCATTTGTAGTACGGGTGCAGGTATATTCAGTAAATCAACAAAAGCCCAGCCGAGTCGACTGTGACGTACCGGGAATGTGAATTGCAGCCAGAGTCAGGAACAGGGACAGAGACAGGACAGACAAAGGAGAGTGAGTGAGTGATAAAGCGGCCTTTTAGGGGAACGTCAGAGGATCACCAAAGACAGACGGACGATGGCAAAGAAGAAGAGGCAAAAAGCATTAACGCATTTTGAAATAATTGTCTGCGAGCGTCAAGCAGGACGAAAGTCAGAGTCAAAGTCAGACCTAAAGTCGGTTGAGGGTATGTCTTTGGTTGTGGACTGAAGGGGAAGAGGGTGGGGACTGACTGAACAAAGGGAGCGAACAGCGTTTGTTTGCGTTCAGTCGTGCGTCTCCTTGCGTCCATCCTTGAGGCATACACGAACAGTGAATACACCTGATGATGACTCCCGACACCTGAGTCAGAAAAGTCAGGCAGCGAACCTCGGCACTCGAAACCAGACGAGTCGAACGTTAAAAATGATAATTAGATGGTCTAGCAACCCTCCTAAATAGGATGAGGACGCAGTCGTAACAGGTAAGAGGAACTTCTCCTTCTTCATGGTGGTGGAATCACAGTGATCGCGTGTGCGTGTGTGTGTGAGTGTGCTTGAGTGTGAGTGTGAAGTGATCGTTTGAATATTTAAATGTTGTCGTCGTCGTCGTCGTCTTCTACTGGGGTGGCTTGACATGCCCGTAGTTTACCCTCTAGTTACCCCCGATTGTGACAGGAAGAGCAGGAAGATGCAAGTGCAGAGTCCTCCGCGCGGATTCGCTTCAGCAGATTGTAACCGTTGCACTAATTAGTGGCAAGTACAATTCCAGGCAATATTCCTATCTACATAATTATTAATTCAATATTTCCATTCGCTGCTTGCGCTGTCTCAAAAGGAAAGGAAACACTTGACATGATCAAAACGAAGTGCATCAGGACCCGCAACAGAACTGAAAGGCAAACTGAAAACGACGGGGCTGCAGATCACTTCAACTCAACTCCATTCAGGGCGGTGCTGTGCGGTGTGGTGCAGTGTGTAGTTGGCAATTACGAGCTCATTGCCGGATGGTGAAATTATATTGCACCGAATGGGAGCAGAAGAGAAAGCATTAAGGAAACAACAACAAAGACAAAGCGAGTGATTTAAGTGGCGCACAGTCAGGAGCCAAATGTGTTGAAGGCAGTGAGTGGCATGCATAAACGGGAGCTCCAAGGAAGCAGACAATTGATGCATTCACAATGACAAACATACATATGTACATACTACGTATGTACATACATATAAACGTACTCGTACTCGTATGCGCATTTAAATGAAAGAGCTGAAATTATGCGCTTGATAGATGTCAGGCAATTAACAGAGGTTCATAATGGAAGAATGACTGAATGCCGACATCATTTCACATTTCCAACTCAAGGAAAGGACCTAATGACTGTATAAACCACAAAAAGGTATCCAATTCAAACATCAAGCAGGCGAACGACTAACAAGTATATTAACCATATCAATTTGTAATCCTTTACCCTCTTAAGAGGGTATATGCAAGTTCATCCGTCTGGATATCTGTAAAAGAACTACAAGTATTGCTTTTTATTTACTTTCATTTTATTCTTGGTTATTAAAGAATATAGAGTATTAGAAGATCATAAAATCTCTGGGCACTCGTAAGGAGATCACCATCATAGAATCCTACAACTAGATGGATAGTGATTTCATCTTGTGGTTTTGGTGTTGAGTGGAATCATAAGCATACTGAGAGGCCATCTCTTGGGTGCACTGTAAGATTTCTACGAATTTCCAACCGCGACAATTCCCTTGCCTGAAGAATTCTTTGCTCTTTGCGTGCCAGCCATGTGCCTGGAGCTGGCAGCGTCCCTCTAGTCTCTCGTCTCATCGTCTCTTGCCTCTTGCCTTTTGTCTCCCTGGTCGAGTATCCATATCCATTAACATTGTAACGCTTTGTGCTTTCGTTTCGTTTCGTCCGTGATCGCGGCCTGTGATGATCCAGTGGCCCCCTTCCTCTTGCCCCTTCCTCCTGCCCCTGCCCCTTCCTCTGCACCATTGCTTTGCAGTTGCGCTTGGACACAATCTAGGCGCGCTTACACAGAACGTAGTAAATGAACAGAGATAGAGATAGCGAAAGAGGGAGCAAGAGAAGGAGAGAGAGCAAGAGCGAGACATGTGTCTGGGTTCGTTGAACTTCGCGGCTGATGATTTGCGCCTAGTTTTCTGGACGCAGTTGCCCCTCCAGTTGCTCACTCCAAATCAGGGGTTAGATTCTTATTTTCCTGTTGCTTCAGCGATGCTCACAGCTAGGATGATAAATAATGAGATACACTGCGAAGCTTCTCTTCCTCCCTCTCTCACTATCTCTTTGTGTGAATATACAATGGAAGATCTGTTAATCACATAATTCCACACTCCCCTTAAACCCAGTTCCAATTTCATTCCGTCAGTCAGTGTCTCTATCTCTCGAGGAAACTTCTACAGTCTCTTTTTTAGAGATTGCACATGTGTTTTCACTTATTGCATTGACTCAATTGACCTAAATCAGCCCAAATATGTTTGCAATCAAATATTTCTAATGTGGATTCTATTAAAATGCAGCTACTACAAATGATCTATGAAAATTCTCAACTAACTCATGTTCATTATTGTTATATCTGAGGATTCACTGCAAATCAATAGATTTCTATTAAATATTCCCAGATATTCTTAAATAAATAAATATTATTATTATTACTATATTATCTTAGGATCTATTAAAATAACATTTGTATCTTTATGACATTATATTACCATAGATACTTTAATATACTTGTCTAGTGAAATTCTTTACTTCCAGTTGCATTTCTCAGGATCGGATCCGTTCCTTCTCACTTGGCGTGTCTGGTAAAATTCGAAGAGTCTCAAGATCTTTGCATAATTTCAACAATATACTTACGTATTTCCATAGATACTTAAATAGATCTTATCGTATGGTTTGCTGCGTCGTTCACTAAATTATGTGGTATAAAACCAGTGAAGCAGGGAAATTTTCATTTTCTTGATGGAAAATGCACGTGCATAGGGCCAAGACAATTTTCTTGGACCGCGCTAGTAGGCGTCGCCGACTCTAACAATATACAAGTACACGGAGTACATAAGATGTCTGGGGTAAATAGATGAGCTCACATTTATAAATTTCAATAATGCGAGGCGCATAAGAGGAATGTGCAACCCTCAGTTGCAAAGTCAACGGCGCATGGACAGTTTTAATTGTTGTCCAGGGATCGAGAATTTGTCGGGGTGTGTGTGTGTGTTTATGCGGATGTTGTGAGCTTCACAAGGACATGGTCATGAATCCCACATAATATTTGCATCTCATTTCCGGACACTTGGGCGCTCTGTTAGAATGCGAATGCGAGGGTCACAACGAGCCCATTCTCCATTCTCCATTCTCAATTGTCCGCAACCCTCGCACCGCACTTCGGACCTGCATAGAACCTCAAACGGAAATGCCTTCAGTCACAGCGAGGGGTGAATAATTACATTGATTCCCTGCCAAAGGCGCCCTTGTTACAGTTAACAGTTTACAGTTTTAACTTTTCCCCCGCCAGGAATACGAGTTGCAGTTCCATTTACCCCACAAATCCAAACAACATTTTCATAGATTTTTCCTAAATCAAATGCAATTTTCACATAGAATTTCAATGTATCACAGAACTCGTTACGCTTTTCTGCTTTCAACGTTCTTTATTTATGGCCATGTTTGGTGCGGTATGCCTGTGTTCTAGCCAAGTTATTGGGGTGGTCCAATTCCAATTTCAATTCCAATTCGTGGCTTTGGTGTAGGTGTAGTTGGCCTGGCTGACAGTTTCCCATGACTGTGACAACGTCACACGCCAGTTAAATCATTAGGGTCTTGAACCTGTTGCGTAATGTTTTACCTGATTTTATTAGGGTAGGCTTTGCTTTAATGGGCCTCGGTGCTTTGTACATGCTAATGAGCTGAGAGCTGAAGAACTCTCATCATATCAAGAACTCTCTCAGGCGATAAGCTTCAGTTGGGTCAGCTTTTGTGATACCATCTAGCCTGTGGATACATGTAGTTTTAAAGCTATAAAACTATCTGAACTTAACGAAAACATTTAGAATTAAAGGAAGATTTTAAAAATAGAAAGAAAGAGTAGTAGGATTCTTGAAATCTAACTGATTATCGAATAATGATTGATTACACTTGGCGATAAGACAAGTGAATAGAAATAGGATTCAGATACGTGTGTGCGCACTAATAACGAGTGAGTCGCAGGCTATTCACAATTTAATTTGTAGATAGTGTAAAGAAACCCATTAATCATACTCGTAGAACCGAAAGAACCCTATGGGGCCACACTCGGCTGATTCGTGGTTCTAGCTGACAAAGTCCCTGACAAAACGAGATAGAACAGTAATTCAAAAGTCAATGACCGTGCGTCAAAGATCTCTGGACTTTTTCGGCAACAGATCGTCAATACATCATCATGCCCACTCGCATTATTAATCCTCAGCATAGCTCCAAGCTGAGCAGACCCCAAAAACATAGAGAAAAGACCCGAGAAACTATCGCGCACACACACACACACACACACACATACGTGTGTACTAGACAACAGGTTGGAATGTGGATGTGGGCAGCGTGTTAGTTTCCCATTCCCCACTTCCATTCCCATTCCCGTTCCCAGCGTCAGCGTCGTTGTAGGGTTAAAACCCACAAGCGTTTGTTATTTTTTTTTTTTTTGGAAATCATCAAACAATAGAAAGCTAGACGAAGCAGCAGGCGAAGAAGGCAGTCAGGAAGAACCGCGAAAGAAGCGACAACAACAAAGACGGCACGGGACGGGACGGCAATCCGTTTTCGGTCGTTGAACTGAAGACAGAAAGAGACAGAGTGATAGAGAGAGAGGAGAGTGGAGCGAGAGATCTTTGCTTTCGAGACTCGTAACAGTAAAATCGCGTCAAATAATGCGTTGCAACCTGTACCTTACTTGCTGACGGACTTCCAATGCGTTTTCACGTTGCCCTCTCAAATAACAGCCGAGCTTAGGACTCCGCCCGTAAGTCAACCATACGAGTATTTACGAGCTATTTACGAACCTTCAGTGTCGTCTGGCACGAAGCACAGAGCTCCACAAATGGACACACGCTCCAAGAAAAAAAAAAGGTAAGACTATAAGACATTTCAGTTCAGAGCCCCTTGATAGAAATATAACTAAGTATATTTATGACTTGAAATAAATGGTATTTCCCAATAGCAATGCGAATAAGAATGAATTGTGTTTCAGATAGATCTAGAACACCACTAATCGAAATTGATGGGCACGTGTTTGAAGGGTTAGCCCACTTTTTACTAGAAGCGGAACGGGTGTTCCCATAAGGGAAAAATTTGACATTCAGACTAATCTATGAAAATGATCCATTAAATTCGAAATATAAACACTAAATAAATAAAATGACTAAATTATATTCTAAACTAGAATTCCCAAATATTCAATGTGGAATTTCACTATCTGAAGATTGAGTTGGTTTCTAAGTACACAACTTACACAACAATAATCTCAGCAGTTAACTTTGTAAAATTCCCGACTAACAAATTTACTTAGTTTAGATACTTAAGTATGACTAAATTATGCACAATTTATTTGAAATTCTTACAACTAAGCATGGAATATAAAATAGTTCTTATATTCTCTTATATTCTTCTTATATTCTTTCGGGTAAATCAGTAATCCATATTAAATGACTAAATATTAATTCATCTGCTTATAAATATACCTTAAGTTTAATTGCTTGTTTATTCATTGCAATGCCAAGTGATTCTAAATATTGATCACTGTAATACCTATATTGGACCCACTGTGCATTGTCCGTTTGGCAGTGCTGCCAGTTAACCGTGGCCACCTGACTCGTTGTCGGACAAAAGTCCAAAAGTGGAAAGTAACTTTACATGGGCCGCCAATTTACATGCGTTTGCTGGCCACGTCTTTCATTCATTCCGTTACTGTTGTTGTTGCCTGTATGTGTATATATGTATGTATGTACGTATGTATGTAAGTTTGTATATATATAGATTTTTATGTTAAAAGCGTCGCGCATTTTTATTATTTTTTATGATACGCTTCGGGTTTGAGTTTTGAGTTTTGAGTTGAAAGAAAGAAACCCTTTCTCTCCCTTTTACAGCGGCGCTTTCGTTGCATTCTTGAGTTGGGATTGCGTAAAATGTACCGTTAGCTGTTTGGATTTTTTGATATGTAAATTAACGCGTGGGACATGTGGCCCAGTCCCCAGTAAACAGTTACCAATTGCCAGTTGCCTCTTCCACAGACGCATGCGCACCAGCCATAAATACAAGGCCTTCGAGAACCTGCCAGACAGACAGACAGACAGACAGACGGACAGACAGACAGACGGACAGACAGACAAGTGGACAGTTAGCTTAAAGGCCAGTTAGCCAGCGGATTGAGCAGTTGCTTTTGTTTTTTTGGCCCAGTTGAGGCCAAAGCTTTGGTTCCAGCATCCGCTACAGAGACACAACTTGAGGCTGCTCCTCTTCCTCATTTGGCTTCTAGGTGCGCATCCGCCTTCAATGCTAGACAGACAGCATCTCACACTTGGACTTTGACGACTTGTTTTCGAGCTGTTTTTGCTGTCTCTGTCTCTGTTGTAGTTGTTGTTGTTGTAGTTGTTAGTTTTGTTTTCCTTCGTCGAGTCTGTGTTCCCACTCATTTGCTTAATTTCAATTTCGTTTCGTTGCCATTTATGGCACAATGACCATGAGCGGCATTTAGATACTTTGTCGTTGTGGTTGTTACTGTTGCTCGCCCTCTTTATGTTGTTGATTTTGTGGTGCGGAGGATGTAACTGTTCATTTGTGTTGCCACATTAGAAACAAGATACATGGGCTTGGCATGCAGATAAGCGACGCCCTGGAGCTTTCGATGATATCAGCAACAGCAGCAGCAACAACCGCTTCTCAGGGCTTTTCAACTGTACAATAAAGCACTCCCTAAAGCTTGCATTGAGCATCAGTTGCACAATTGCTTCTCGTTAAACTTTTTCCTGCCAATTGAGCGTGAGTCATGAACTTTTGAAAGCTTTCCAAGCAGCCGAACATTAAAAAACATTGTCAGAAGGCGTCAACTTGCTTGTCAGTTGCCTGCCATAACAACAACATAAATAATATTAACAAAATGAAGCCACAACTCCGTCTTGGCACATTTCATTTCATTATCCAATTAACATAATTAGTTTTCATCAATCAATTAATAATTCGAAGCAGAATCGCAGCGCTGCTCACCGATCGCCACTCGAAGAGCGAAAAGCCAGGCAAAGCGCATGCGTAAATCAAAAAAAAAACGAAATACACTTGTTGCGCCCAGTATTGAAAACGAAGCTGAAATAATGTGACTTGGCATTCTACGACACCCCAAAAATACAACAGTCGCAGCAGCAGCAACAACAACAACAAAACACACCAAGAGCGAGTGCCAAAACAATAACAAGCCACAGGCTGTTCTCCAACTCTACACAGGGCTGAGCTGAGCTAAGCTTTTCATTGTAGACTTGTACTACCACACTCACGCTCTCGCGCTCGCTCTTGGCGCTGACTGCGCAGTAGCTGCGTACTTGGCGTTGTGTTGGTGCGGCCCGCATAAAGCAGAACGCGACGTCGACGCCGCGCCGCGCCGTGGGGCTTTGCTGTTGGCATACGGACCTGCATTATAAATCTCTAACGAGTCGCTCGCGCGCGCTCAGTTGCTGCTCAAGAGCTGTATGTGAGCGTATGTTGCTGCCCTGTTCAGTCCATGTTCAGTCGGTATGCATGTGTGTGTGTGTGTGTGAGGTTGTGAGGAAAAGGGTTCTTGAACTTAAAAGGGGTCAAAACATAAAATGAAACTCGAAATGCCTTTGCAGATAGACAAACTTAGTTGCGTTTGTGTAAGAGAGTGTGCATGAGTGTGTATGTGTGTGTGCTGGCTACGTGCCCATGGTTTGGTGCTGCTGGTGTCCGTTGTTTGGATGTTTATGCTGCTGCTGCTGCTGCCTCTGCCACTGCCGCTGCTGCTGCCTCGGCTAGCTCGGGCACTTCCTCCATTTGCCTTTTGTGGCAGTTGTTGCCTTTTGTCTATTCCATTTTCTATTTGATTTCTACCTGTTGTTGTTTGGCTCTGGGCTCTGCTCTTGTTGTTGTTAGTATTGTTGTTGGGCTAGCGTTTTATGTGACTGGCTTAAAGCCTGTTGCTCCCCTTTTACACTTCTCCACCTCCTCCTTCTCTGTTACACACACAACAACGGGGCACGCACATATTATATCGTAGGGTTAGTTGGAATTCGTCTCTCTCTCTCTCTGTCTTTCTATTCCCGAGCCTGAAACTTTATAACTTTTCTTGAAAACAACAAAACTTGAGCTCATCGTTATTTTTAGCTGACAACTGTGTGCGTGTGTGTGTGTGTGTGCATGGATGCGTAGGATCTCCAGCCATTGACCCAAAAATAATAAAATATTACGCACCGGGGTCAGTCTATGGCCATCCGTTAAGTTTCGGGAATTCAACAGGAGTTGCAACATCCCCTCCCCAACACCACTCCAGTTTCAGCTCCACCTACGTGAACCATTTGTGTAAACAATATTATTTATGACTTTGGTCTTCTATAGAGTTTTCTGTTTTCTGTTTTCCGTTTCTGTTTCTCTTTCTTTTCGTCCATTTGCTATTTACAATTCCATTTCTCTTCTCTCGTGTTTCTGTTTCTGTTTCTGTTTCCATTTGTTTGTGGCAACAACAGCTCCTGTCTCCTCTCACTCCATTTGACTCCTTACCTTAACGCTCTGCTGCTTTCCCTACCTTTTTTCCTCTTCTTCATTTTCTTCTAGTTCTTCCTCTTCTCTGTGATTGCTTTGAATCTCGTTTGTCAATCTAGGTTGCTGAAGATGTTTGCCCCGGGGCGGCATCGGTCAGCGACCTCCAGGTGATTACACGTGTTGTAAATTAGTTGAGGATCCCATCTACAAGGTATAGATGGTTATATTTTGGAATATTGATGGTTTGTTTATTTTCATCTATGTATGTTAACGCTAAAGGTTCCCAATTTGTACAGCCGGGACTTGAACTGAGAGCCGCTTACACTGAGAGTTTCTCCTTGAATCAACAAATTGGGAATTCTTTGGATACAATTTGATTAGGACACACTTTTCCTGACTACAATAAAGAATTTAGTTATTTGATTGAAAACCTTGAAATGATTCCTTTCGCAATGTAAAGAATATTTATAATATAAAATATGATTCGGAAAAGTTCCTAACCTGATAAAGAGCTGAAATCCAAAGATTCATGCAAATTATACAACTGCAGACTCTTAAAAGGGATAAATAAATGTAATTATCCATAGAAAGATGGTTTAGTATAATATTTTATTAGTAAATACATAGATAAATGATCAATATACAATCCCAGGCTATTATAATAGATCCATAAATTCAAATATCGTTTAGTATATTTAGGATCAGTTTTTAACCTCTCTTATTTCACCAGTTGATATTTCATCAGTTTCTTTTCGATGTCTATGTAAACAAGCGACTTTTCACATAACGATTAATTTGGACAAACATGACGAGAACTACAAAAAGATTCCCAGAGATACACGAAGGGTTCAGCTGCTGTTTACTTCGGACTCTGGCTGTGGCTGTGTTACGTACACACACAAATGTAAAAAAACAAAATATATACGATATTTTGTAAAGATTTCTAAATTATCGAGCGACTGTTTGGCAGGGGGAGGATCTCAGGTTATTGTATGCTCACGACGTCAAGCTGCGGCCCTGGCAACGGCACCTGATCCAACAAAGATATCCAATAGAAGAAGAAAATATTGAAGATGAGCTGAGCTCTTGCTATTTCACACCTTGTGAACCGTTAGAGGCAACCAAAACTCCCATGTACACTAGGTGGGGGGGGGGTGCATAAACGAGGCGTGGCAACTACTAACAGACTGAGATCTGAACTTTTTGAGGATCTAACAACCGGTTTATCTACTCTTCTTCTCAGTTCTCTGTCTGCTGTCTGCGAGTCTCCGACTTGTGATTACTAAATTAGCACTCTCCTGATTGCTGTAACAATCTCCCCTCTCTCTCTCTCTCTCTCTCTCCCTCACCCTGTCCATGGCGACTCCCCATTTGCTATTGTTTGATTTTTCTAATTGCCGTAGAGAGAAGAAATAGAAAGAAGAAAAAAAATCAGAAATTCCTTTTTAATTAGCGGTCTCTGCAAACCCGCAGGCCTTTCGTTTTGTCATCCCAAAGAGATCGTTGCAGTCACCTGCCCCTCCACTCAGTGCCCCTACCTCTCCTCTTTCTCTCTCTCTCTCTCTCTCTGGCATCGACTTATCCAAAAATAATGTTGCGTCATAATTGTCGTCTTGTGGGAACTTCCGATGCGCTGCAAAGACGCAAACGCAACAGTGTCTATTATATTATTTTGTTTTATTATTTTCTTCATCTTCTCCTAACTTGGCTAATGATGTTTTTGGGCTTTTCGAATCCGGAAATGTTGTTGGACCTTTTCTTGGTTCTTAGCTGTTCGCTGTTTTGTCAGTTTTGTCGGATGTGACAAAGCACTCTAGAGACCCTCGGACAGACTGTACTGTCGACTGGGGACTCGACACGCGATTAGCTGCCGTGTGAACCAGTTGAAAGTCCATTTGCCCAGTTTGCCGCATTTCTTAAGGACTTTAAGGCCATTTAATTACCATAAAATTGTGCTAGCCTCGTTGCCCTGGTGAGCTGCTTCCCTGCTTCCCATTTTCCTTTCCCAGGCTGTGCATAATTTTCACGCGCATTTAACGGCGGTCACGGAGTGGACCCTGGACAATAGTATGATTGCGAACAACCCCCGCTGAACGATTATCCTGTGAAAATTGAAATGAAAATATCACAGACACCTGCACACAGCTCGTTATCCTGTTGCCTGTTCCCGTTCCCGTTTCCCCTTCCCCCGCAGTCACGCTGTCATAATTAGGGCCAACAAGTTGCAACTTTCACCCCCCGAAATTGGGCAACAATCGAAATCAAGACACAGTCAACTGGTTTTTTTTTGAGAGGCCACTTGAAAGTTTCCCATGGTCCTCTTGGCTCCGAGGAGTAACTTCAACTTCGACTGCGATCCCGACCCAAGACTCAAGTCGCATGTGAACCACAATTTTTGAAATTAACTTTTTATTTTGATTTCTGTGTTTCGATTTGGACCTACTTAATGGCCCTTGACGTGGCATATCCTTTGACTTTAACTCGACTCAACTCTTTTCGCTTTGAATCAAGCGAACACACACATACACACACATTTAGTCGCTTTATGGTTCCACATTTTGTGTCTTCCTTTTGCTTTTAACATTCTCCCACGTTGTCCTTGTGACAGGATCAGAGACCCGATTTTTCGATACAATTTTATGTATTTATTTATGTGTTGCTCCTTTGGCTGCCCCTTCCCTTCCCGCTCGTCCCGCTGTTGCCTGAGAACCGCGGATCCTCGTCAAATAGACGTCCCGTTGACACAAACACCTGGCCATCATTACAAGCAAATATTTGATTTGAAACTCCGTTTAATTCGGCATGTTTGTTTGTCATATTTGTTTGAAAGCGATTCCTTTTCTTCTTCTCTTTCGCTTTTGCTTTGATTACGTTCGTTCTTTCTTATCCTGTTGGAAAGTTGGTAAGAGACAGGACTTAATTGCCATAAAATTGATAAACGCGCTTCGTAATTACAGAGCAACCTTTTTGTGGTTTTCGCCTGGGGGATAAAAGATCCCAAGTCCGATCTTCGGCTCCAGCTACAACGGGGTGCAAGGCCGGACAAAGATACAAGAAGGAATTACATGGGAAAGACAAACTGAGCTGCCGATCGCCCAATAAATGCGCCCAGTTCCCAGAGACCCTTCCCTCCGTCCCTGTCCCTGACCCTGTCCCCTGTCCCCTGTCTCAGCCCCTGTCCCTGCCCATTGCCTTGCTTGTTTCCCTTCTTGGGGAGCATAGGGTAGAGAGGTACTCAAAGACAAAGAGCTGACTCTGTCTGAAATGCTCCATCAATGACTCTGATGTTTACCCGAAGCGTCGGGGAGATAAAGAGGGAGAGCAGCAAATGAAGGGAGATAGGGTGGGGAGGGGAGGGGAGGGTTAAAGACATATACAGCATATCCTGTACCCTTGCACAGACATTGCATTGCATTGACTTTCATTATCTGTTGCGCCACTTTAAGCCGCTCGTTCGACTTGCTGCCGAGGGGTCGCCAGTTGCAAGTTGAGAAATCTCAAGCACTGAGCAGCAATCAAATACATATACACACACACACATATACACACACACACACTCACACACTCAATGGAGGCATCTACCGAAGCGAGGACGTGCCACAAACAATTCTCTTGCCGCCACAGGGTGCAGCCCGAATTGAAGATTGCCACAGTCAAAGGCAGAGTCAGAGTCAGCCGAGTGTATCCAAACACACACACATACACACACACAGTCACACACACAGTCACACACATTAACATAGAGTGTGCAATGCAGGGGGATCTTAAGAAGTTATTTATTTTGTGGACTGCTCGTCGTTCGTGTCAGCCTCAAAGTCAGAGGATACTTTTATCGCCTGGGCCTGGTCCTCTGCCAGCTACCCGCTCCCCGCTTCCCACTCAACACTCTACACTCCTCGCCATTTACTCCTCGTTGCCTGATTCCATTCCTCATGATTTGCATTCCAAAGTGTGTGCCAGGCGAGAGGCAAAAGCAGCCCAACCCAAAAAGTCGCGATCCCTTCAGTTGCTAAACTCTCTCTTTCTCCCTCTTTCGCGCTCACTCTCTGTTTCTTTCTTTCCTTCTGTTGCTGCTGCAGCTGAAGGGTAGAACTGTAGCTGCTGGTTGCGAGGGGAGTAGAGTATGCGGGTGACGACGATTCGCCGTAATTGTAACGTGCGAAACTGCAACTTGAAAACTTTAAATACCCTGTAAATATTCAACATGGACAAAGAGTATGTAACACGAAAAGAAACACAGAGACGTAGACAGCTAGAAAGTTTTATTTAATCAGCATTTACAACTTTGCAGTCTATCTGGCGACAAGTAACTTACTAAAATATCAATATTTATATAGAATATGTCGATGAATTGTCAAAATCCTACAACATTAAATGTGAACACTATAGAAATTAATGCTTAGCATGATTTTGAATACATTTAAATGAAGTAGAGCTTTTTACAATTGATCAAAAGGGTATATGGAAGTCGCTCACCTTAAACTAGACCAAAATTACTTGATATGGTTTTAAGTTGAAGTGTACAAATATATATAGAAATATAAATATATAAATATTTATGTGAATAAAACTTATTAACTTCTAACTACAGGGTATTTGGCAAGAACAATTTATAAATGTACATAAATGCTTAATTATTAAAGATTCTCTACTCTTAGTTACAGATAATCTTATATTCGATCACACTCAACTACAGCAATCTCACTTGAATTTTCTCCTTATTTATTTCTGATGTGATCTTAAGTTTGTATCTTTAATTGATGCATTACTGACTGTAATAACCTAATATGATATTTTTTCAACTTTTAAATGTATTCATATAAATCCATATAAATATTTTCTATTTTTTTTGAGTGTGCACACCACACTACAGGGTATCTGCACGTCGCTTACTCTTGACTAGAGCAAACCTCACTTGATATTTTTGCAATTCTTTTTTCAATTTTGCTAAATAATATGTCATTCGAGGAGACGATCAATCCTTGCATGCTCACATACATACATATGCACATGAGAATCTGCATGTGTGTGTGTGTGTGAGTGTGAGTGTGTGAGTGTGTGTGTGTGTGTGTGTGTGTGTGTATTGTTGTGACTTGCTTTGCTTTGGGACGTGGATGCGTTGAAACGGGAGTTGAATTTTTTATTGCAATTCGTTTTAATTTATATGAGGCTTGCAAGTTATTTGAATATTTTATGGTCTCCTCTGGACTTCTTGTTCTGCCTCTTTCTCTTTCTCCTCCTCCTCCTCTTGCTCTTGCTCTTCATCGGGTCTTTGCGGCGAGTCGAGAATTAATGAAATTTCAGCTTGAATTTATATCAATTTTTTTGGATTCTGTTTAGTTGTGAGGCTACTGCTTGCAACTTCAACTTTAGCTTCAACTTTAATTTCAGCTCCTGCTTATCGGATCGTTGTATCTCTTCTTGCATTTCAACATTTTCCTTTGAAATTTTCTCAACGCTGCAATGTTTCGGCGAGTTTTGGAGTCGAAGTCGTAGTCGGATTCAGATCCAGGCAGCGACCTCAAGGGTTCAGGTCCAGCTCATTAACCCTTTTCCCTGCAAATACATAAAACATGCTCGAATCATTTTTGGTGGGAAACGTAATAAAATGATTTTGATTACTTTTTACACACACACACACTCTCACACACACTCCTGCGTAAGAATAAGGAGCAAAAGCAGTAGCATTTTGTTAAAGGTTTTTATGACTTTGACAATTGACCTCGCTGCACATCAAAGACTAGGGACGGGTACAGGGTACGGAAGCAGGGGCCGGGGCGCCACTGAGACGACCACCATGATAAGTTGCAGGATCTGCTTGAGTGTCTGCAACAGAGCCATGCAACAGTTGCATGGTGGCATTTGCGGTATTTGCAGCAGCTACCAAATAAGCTCAACGTTGTCAACAACAACTTCCTGAGTGCCACTGCCACTTCGATTGCGAATCTGCCACATTTGTGCATTTGAATGTTTCATGTTTACTGACGCGCTCGTGTCGCATTTTATTTGCGTTAATTTTTATAAGCCGGCCCGGCAAGACGAGCCCAGACATGGCCATGACAAGCAAACCAAAGAAATCCTTTCCAAGAAACATAACGCACTGAACATGAAATCCATTTGTAAAACATGCCACAACTTCAGCTGCGACTTCAACTGCTGCTGCTGCTGTTGCCTCTGCTGCTGCTGTTGCAATTTGAGTTTGTGGCCAAACCAAAACCGGGCCAATGCAATACTTCCAATCAGCTCCAGTCTAAGTTTCAGTCTCAGTCTCCAACACAATCCCAGTTGCAGTTCCACTTCAAGTCCAGCTCTGGGCATCCTTCCCGTTCTTGATGTCTCGTCTCGGTGTGGTCATACCTCCCAGATGGCAGCTCTCAGCTCTGGCATTAGACCAGGCTAACAACTGCGCTGCCAACTGCAGTCAGCCAAGCATCTAGCGCCAAGCCATCCATCCATCCATCCAGCTAACTATCCATCCGAGCAACTATCCAGCTAGGCAGCCTGCAATTCAAGTACACTGAGCGCAAAAACTAATAATATATAAAGAAAGAGACTCTTTCAGTATTTCCCTTTAATGATCAATTGAAAAATTCACCATCTATTGTGATAAATAATTAAAAAATAATTCTTTAAAGTCTGCTCATTTATGGAAACTACTGCAAAACATACAGACAATAGTTTTTGGAGTGTAATGTTATAAATTTAATTAAATATAATATTTTCAACGATTCCACAGTGAAAATATCAAATTTATACAAGTTCTATAAATATTATAATACTCTCAACCTTAAGTGGAAAATAATATACTGAAGTTGGTTTGAATCTAGGTTTATTTATATGAAATTACATGTAACTCAATATTAAAACTCTACAGAACTTGGAAATCCACCCCACGGCTGGGAAGTTTGAGAAGTCTGCTTTCGTCACTAGCGTAGACTGCCGTTCATAGTAACATTTTGTATTTTCTTGCGATTTATTTAATACCATAAATCGCTGTAAATTTTTAACTTATATTTGACTGTCTTTACAAATTATTATTATTTATTTATAATGTACATATAGTGAAAATTATACAGGCAATAAATCTAAATTTCCTTGTCATTATTTTAGTGTAAAACAATGTCTTAAATTGTAGAATAATGTATATAAACTATGTAGTGGAAAGAGTGTGAAAACTGTAACTAATTCTTTGCACAATTGATCATTCTCAATAGTTATAACGAATTATTTACAATATTATAAAGCAACGACTTTTAATACCAGCTAGTGTTATAACTACTTTCTATTTCTTTATAGAATCAATCTTTAACATACTATATAAATCTTCAATATTTCATAAAAGTTTGTTGTGGAATTCTCTCAGTGTAATGCTGGATCTGCTGTTGCAATCGCTAGCTGTTCGAGTTGAATGAACCAAGAGAGTAGGGCATAGATACGACTACATATGTTGTTGTTGTGGCTCTCTCTCTCTCTCCTGCGCCACTTTTGTGGCATTCGTGAGTTTCCTTCAGCAATTTCGCAACAGATTGCAGCATGCCAATGTCGCAAATGGGGTTAGTTGCCACCATAGAGATGAAGAAAGAGATGTAGAGAGAGAGATGTTGTTGCGAGTAAAGTGCGGCTTTGTGGCTATGATTCCTTCTTGGTCAGCAGAAAATTACGTATACGGTGCTAGACGGCTCCAGTTGTGCCTTCAGTTGCCTCCAAGCGACTCCAGTTGTGGTCGCACAACTTCCTGGGGCCTCTACCCAAATCGAAACCAAACCGAACCGAACCATGGCAAAGTGATGCTAACTAAAAACCGCAATGGTAAAACTGGCAACGGGCAACTGGCAACGGGCAACTGGCAACTGGCATTTCAAGAGGTAGACAATTTCCTTGGGAAAGCTAGCAAAGCATGAAAAACCATTTAAGTGCTTTCCCAGGCGCTGACCTGCCGGCAATTGTTGCTGGCATCCTGAGAACTGTGCTCTGTTGTTGCCTGTGTTGCTGTCGTTGTGTGTGTGTGTGCAACAGCAACAGGTGAAGTTAACTGCCTAAAAAAAAAAAAGAGACTCAACCACAGCGATGACTTTTCTAATCTCTGTCTTTCATTTCCTCTGTCGCTTTCTATGTGTGTGTGTGTGTGTGTGTGTTTGTCACTGGGCAGGCGAGAGGAGCTGGCGAAACCCTTCATTACTCGAGCAATGCCCAGAACTGGGGCTGCAGCTGTGCCAGCAGAGACAGAGACAGAGACAGAGACAGAGACAGTGGCACAGACAGAGACAGAAGCATAAGCAGGCCATTCAACTTGCCCCAGACACACAGACTTTTCACACAATATTTTCCAGCATTTTTGTTCGCCCTTTTCTGCTATTTTCCTGCGCCAATCGCTCACTTTGTTGTTGTTGCTGTTGCTGCTGCTGCTGCTGCTGCTGTTGTTGTTGCTGTGGTGTGTGGATGTAGATTTTCTCTGCCTTTTTGCTGCCTGGCATTTGCGTTTGCGCACAATTTTCCATAACAATAAAAACAAAAACAAGTAAGAAAGCTTAACTAAATGCGAATGCTAGACTATAATATACCCTGCTCAGCTTGCAGACAAGACAGAAAATAAAAGAAAAATCTACATATCTGCCGTGCTACAAGTTTTTGTCACTTATGATACATTTATAAACAAAGTTATACATAAATGGGTTACCATTTTATTTAAATTATACTCTATTTTATTCAACAAAAATATATAAAAAAGGAAAGTCATTGATTACATAATTGGTAAGACATTAAAATGCTGAATCAATTTGGAGATATGACCAAGAAATTAACATTTCGATTGGAAATCGTTTCAATTTTATTAAAGTTAAAAGAGTTTGAAACTCTTGAACACATTTAAGAGGCAAACACGATTGTAACTTATGGTGAAAACTAAAGAGAACTAGAGTAGAAAGGAGGCTATGTTTAGATAACTATCGTACATGGTAGCTTTTCTTTTTAATACTAATGGTTATTTATATTACAGATGACAACAACGACTGTCTACTACTAAAGACTACTACTTTATTCCAACGTCATACCCATTCACATTCATGCAAGTACAGGGTATGCCAAGAGCTGAGCTCAAGTGCCTTTCTCCGTCAAGTCCCAAGTGCAAATGTAAATGCTGTTGCTAGGGCTTTGCTGGAATGGATCCACTGCTGGACCCATTACCATTTGCTAGGGTTCCAACAACCCAACAAGCCATTAGGAGCCAAGAAGAAGTTGGCATTTGGACACGTAAAAACTATTATGCACAGCACAGTGTCAACCCAGGCAAAAAGAAGAGAGTTGACACATTTCACAACTGTTGCATTAAGCTATGCAATAATAATGAAGTTAAACAAATATTTAAATGTTTTATAGATACATTGTTTCAGAGTTCAGATTTCAGGACCTTTTACTTTGGAGTCGTTTCTCCAAAAGTAAATTCCCAGTCCCAGCTTGACATAAACGAAGTTTTAATCCAAAAATGCATGTATTCTGCTTTTGCTTTTCTCTTTTTTTGATCATTTTTGGATCTGAAACCCTTTTGAAACTGTACCCAAAAACAAAAAGGAGACCACGGTCAAAAAGTAACGTCTCAAAAAGTAGCATTCAATGATGGTGGCGAGGACGAAAGGATTGCGCAAAAGCAAATACAAAAAATAAAAATGGATAAACAAGGCTTTGTCATGATATCATTTTGAGTGTGTGTGCGTGTGTGTGTGTGTGTGTGTGTGTTTGTTCAGAAGAGTATCCCTTTTTTCGTGGGATCCGCAACAGTCAACAGGCAACAGGCCAGAGTCAACACGAAGGCAACAGGTAGAGGAGGCCATAAACTGGTTTCTCCAGATTCCAAGTCCATGCAAGTCCAAGGAGCGGCTCTGACTCGATTCTGAGACTGGAACTGACGTTTGTGAGTGGCATACAAAGCAGAACCAGTTTGATCCTCTGGCCCGATGAGTTGGCGTAAAAAACAATTTTAATGTCCTTCTACCCAAGTCCATAAAGTCATGAATAATCGCCAAGGCGAGAAAGAAGAAGAAGAAGGAGATGGCAAAATGAGGATCACACAATGGAGAAGGAGGCAATGAAGTACGTGCGTGGAGGATATGCCCAACCAGAGTCCCAGCTCACACTTAAGCCCAAGAGTCAAGGTCCAGGGGCACGCTGCCCCACGCTGCATGCAACGCTGCCAGTTACTGTTGCTGGTAGTAGTAGTTGACGATTTGTTTGCTCTTCCGCGCACTTGGTCTGCCTGCCTTGTTTACTCTCCTCTTCAGTGTTCAGTTCCAACAACTTGGATACGTCCCTTGCCGCGATCCTTTTTGACTTGCAACGAACTGTTGTGATGACTGTACCTCGATTGAACAAACTGGGGCTAGACTTTGGTTTACAGAGAGTCAAGTGCACGCAATGTGTGCTAGTCTCTTAGAGTTCTTTATGGATATATATATATATATAATGTATGATACTAGCCTTAAACTCTACTTTGTATCTATTAGTTAAAATCCTTAAAGACTTTAATAAACCCCCTTAAATGTTAAAAACATAGTTAAATCACTTTACAAGGCAATGAAACATCAAATGAACACTTGATACTATATTAAATTTTACATAATTTTCAGTGAAACTTTGCGCTTTTTCAATATGCCAAAAATATATTAAAATTGCATACTCGAAACGGGACAAAATCTTGCTCTTAGAAGGATTTATCTATATGGAAATACATCAAGTTTGCAGAGTTACCAAAACCTTGAGTAAATTCTGTATTTGAGATAAGGGTTTACTTCACATTTGCAGAACTTCTTCCTTGATATTTATGGTTGAATGGAAACTCTTAATTTTCATGAAATACATACCAGATGATTACCTTTTAGATACTGAGTTTCATTTTGCAATTAAAATATTTGATTTAGTGATAACTTAAGCCATTCTGCAATTCTTGCCAATCAGACACATTATCTCAATTGTAATTACAGCATTTGATTTACAAAATATCAAAGTGAATGTACAATTTTCACAACTGATTTGAATTGTTATTGGATTCTATATTTGGTAAGATATATTTTATATTTAAACGATCGCACAGTTTTCTCATCTGTACACAACACAACTGAATTACTAAATGATCGTATTTAGTGCCTTTGTTAAATTAGAATACATATAGACTTTATCAACTTTGCCCGACTTATTAGAGTTATTATATGATGGTTTATTCTATACATATTATATTTAAATTTAAAGTCAATCAAAGGGATCTATATCAAACTCAACTGATCGCAATTAGTACATGCTTCTAGCTTTAGAATTTGACTCTTATCCAATCAAATCCTTCGATCTATGTATAAAGTTTCCAATTGAACCCAGCGGAACTGAGTTTTTTCAACATAATTTACTTACATTTACATCTCGATTAAGACATTCTCTATATTTCTCGACTGTACACAACGAATCTACATTTTTATATGATCTTATGTTGCATACTAAATCAGTTAAATTTAATAACGTTCCCAGCGATCTATCGTTTCCAACTGTACCCAATCGATCTGAATTATCACATGATCAGCAGAATGTTATGATATCTTAGCTGTATTGGCGATTCCTTGAAAAATCCTTTGAAGCTAAACCCAAGTGCAGTTCAATGATGAACACAAGAAAAAAACCAGTCGGAAAGACTACAGTCGAAGTCGACTATGAGAGACCCTTTACTTATTCTTCAAAATGGAAATAAGAGTACCGTTAATAGTACCCCATAGTGCGTTGTAATGTCAATATGCTCTTCTTCTTCCTTTGGTCCGACACTGAGTAATATGGAGTATTGAATAACTTCCGAGTTTATTATCCGATCGTGATGAAATGTTCAGGATACGTTCAGTCCCTAATACCCGTCCTGTGTGATAAAACTCAGGACTCTTGCTTTAATATTTCGTTTTATGGGATTTCCAAAATTTTGTTTTCGATTTACGAAGGCGAAAGGGGGCGTGTCTAAATTTCAAAATAGTCTTGATCTGCTTAGCCCATAGACGAACCACCATACCAAATTTGGTGACTCTAGCTCTTATAGTCTCTGAGATCTAGGCGCTCATACAGACAGACGGACGGACGGACGGACGGACGGACAGACGGACAGACGGTCGGACAGACGGACGGACGGACAGACGGACGGACAGACAGACAGACGGACGGACAGACGGACAGACTGACAGACGGACATGGCTATATCGACTCGGCTGGCGATACTGATCAAGAATATATATACTTTATGGGATCTGCCGGACTTCCTTCGACCTGTTACGCACATTTTGACAAACTCAATAGACCCTTTTTACTTTTCTTTCAAAAGTAAAGGGTCTAAAAAGAAGGAAATATCAACAACGAAGTGACAAAAACTAAAAACTAAAAAAAAAGACAACCAAATTGAGTTGAAGATCAAATACTCATTTGAGTAAACAAGCAACGCATTCCAGCGAAAAAAAAGGGATACGCGTTGCAGTGTCAGCAAACCCGTGTGTGGACAGGGAAAGGAATAGGGAGCAGGCAGCAGGGAGCAGGATGAGAGGCGGGGTCTAGGGTTGGGAGAAGGGGCAACTGAGATACTGGCATTCTATAAGCATATACAGATCCACACACAAATAAACCAGCCTGGCGAGCAGCAAAGGCAGCGATTATGATGACGACGATGAAATGTTTACATTTCCCCACGCGAAGCAATGCCAAGTGAAATCCAAAGCCCCCAACAACAACAACAACAGCAACAACAATGTTGTTCTCGTTGTTGTCTCGAAATAAACTGAAACCCTTGAAAGAAACTCCTGCACGGCTCCTTAGAGCAGCCAAGATGCCAACAGCAACGGCAACTGCAACTGCAACATGAGGCAAGCAGCAAGCAGCAAGCGGCAAGAGTCACAAGAGATCAAGTGAAGGGTGAGCCAAGAAAAATCAAAAGAAAAAGGATTGTGCGCGTTCTCTGCCAACGCTGCTGCCGGCGTCGCTGCAACTGCGCAGCGCCAAGAGGTGACGGCAGTTCATTGAACCAACAACAGGCAACAGGCAGAAGGCAGCAGGCAGCAGGCGCAGCAGGCTAGGCACACACACACACACACACAGAGATGTATAGAGATCTGTGTGGCAGGCACATGCAATAGGAGGACAACGTGCAACAGCAACTGAAACTGAGGCTGCAGCTGGGGCTGTTTTTTCTGTTGCTGCCTCTTGCTGCAGTTGTGTGTGTGTGTGTGTGTTTGTGTGTGTGTGGCCGCCCAGCCAAGGAGTTTTTCCTGCTTTTCTTGTGGCATCCTACAACAGCAGCAGCAGGGACTGCAACTGCAACAGCGACTGGGCGAGATCGCTTTTATTATTACAGCTATTTGTGCGCGACGCGTTCGCAGAAGCAGGAAGGAAATTGCGTCTCCTCCCGTTGGCTCCTCTACTATTTACTTTATAATCCTCCGCATGCTCAGCTGCAACGCTGCCTCTGCCACGGCCACTGCCACTGCTGGCGTCGGCATTTTCCTCAAGTAAAAATAGATAAAAATGCAATTTAGCTGCGCGTATCTGTTGCATGCAACATCTCGGCCGCCAGTTGTCGGCAATTTGTGCATAGACAAAAGGAACAGGAATTCGCCTCTAATAGCTTTTGTTCAGCTGCTCTGTGTAACCATGTATCCATGTATCTACGTATCTACGTATCTATGCATCTGTAAATGTAAATGTATCTATTCTTTTTAGCCGCCTTCCGCATATCCCTCGAACTGTTCTCTTCATACAGTTCGATGTGCTTAGCATTCGATTGCTCTCTCCTTGCTCGATTAATTTGCATAAAAATAGAATACGTTTTTTTGGATACGATTGATCTATTTTTAAGCATTCCAAGTGCCCCAAATGGCTCAATGGAGTGAACGCATCTAGTAGTAATTGCCAAAGCCAATTGCAACTTCAATTCGTTTCTAATAAAGGCAAATGGACTAAACAATCGGAATCAATAATTGATCAAGTAAGGAATATGTTAGTTTTCTTTGATTTGGATTTCTCACCTTACAAGCAATATTTTTACAAACTATTAAGGATCACTAGCAGTCTAGAAATATGTGGAAATTATCTATGTATAATTGAGCAAAGATATCGATAATTTAATAGAAAATATTCTGACCTAGAATCAACATATCAATATCAACAATTTATATGTTTCAGACAAGTTATCATCAGCCAATAATATCATCCTGAGGATATACTAAATATAGACAATTAATTACGTATTTAAGCAATTACTTGCCTTAATAGATCATAGCGTAATTGAAATTAACCTTAGAATTTCTTAATAAACTTAATAACATTTAATCGACAGCTATGAATAACAATAGAACTGTTTCATCTTTAGATCAGCGTTGTTTAAATTTTCACAAATATAATGCTCTCATCTAAAAATGAATACAATTCCACCATTTATTAAAACTATCAATGCTATTGATAACACAGTTCACTAAACAGCACAACATTAATTATCCTTGCTTTCAATCAACAATCAATAAAAACTCAGAAAGGAATTTGAAGACCTTAAGAACAAGAATTGTTATTGAATAGAAATCGAAAGAAGGAAAGGATCTAAGATCGTAACAGGATCACAGCTGCCTGTGGTTCAATTGTTCTTCTAGGCTACATAATAATGTCTAAAAGGTTTATCGGGTTTCGTTTATAATTGCATTCGTATCAGAGTTGAATCAAATGGTCGTGGGGTCACTCAAAATCAATTTATCACTCACGCGTCATTAGCCGGCGAAAAGTTGAAGAAAAACAAAGCTGATATGATGGAGTTTTCATTGTTATTGATTTATGTGTATGTGGGAACTTTGAATTTCCATTTGAATTTCAATTTCCATTTCAATTGCATTACTTATCCTGGGCAAGGAAAATCGTCTTATCTGCGGGTGCTTGGCAAAAGGAAAGCAAAGGAAATCGTAATGAAGATTGACAAAAACCCATAAATAGCCGCTGTAGCAGGGGAGGGTAGCAGGAGGGAGGGTGGCAAGAGGGAGGAGGCCCACATCTTGCCTCAAGTAGTTGCACCCTCAGACGCACAGAAGTTCTTCGGAGTTGCCTCCTCACATTTAGTTATAACTGCACCAGCATTCGATCAGCCGCCGTTCAGTAGCCCGAAAGTCAACTCACCCCTCCCCTCCCCTCTCTCACCATCTACAGAGCACGCTAGGGGTTAATTCAGTATGCGGCAGAAACAACAACCCCTCGCGGAGAATAGACCCTGGGATGGTATTTGGGATTTCTGTTTATGTTTTGTTAACCGCTTAACAGATTTTGAGCGTGGCACACAAATTACTCAACACAAAACTCAAGTTGAGAAATCCTGCGGGCTCAAATTACTTGACTTGGGCAGCGGACAGGGGCGTTTGTTGTGGGCGTGGGCGTGGCACAGTGTGTGTGCTATTCCTGGAATACACGCGTATCGCAGCACGCACATCTTCAGTCAACAGTTGATCCTTTTCTTCTTTTCTTTGTTTAGCCTTTCTCTTTTTGTGGCAATACATTGATTAACTTTTGCTTTCTTGATTTCTCCCTCTGTTTGCTTCTTCTTCTTCTTCTTGACACCTTCTCAGCATGTTGTCCTGCTGCAGGACAATCATTAAGATCTATACATCCTTCCTTTTGTTGTTGCCTGACTGCTTGCCACATACGTTCATTCAACTCTCGTGTTGCCGCCCTGTTGTCAATATCGATCCTGCCCACATACTTTTGGCAGCCACTGTGCAGACACTACTGTTCTGCGCATCCTGCATATTTGTGCCACATTAACGGTAGCTCGGCATGCAACATGCGACGCGTGTGTGCCAATGATTTCAGCCACGAATTTATATCAATTAAAAGTCTTCAATTGTGACCCTCAATTAAGGTCAATCAAAGGGCACGGCGATCCTTCAGAATTGACCCGCAGAATTGGCTCGAGAATAGCGCGCGCGACTTTGCCGCCAATTCTGTGGCAATTGCCGCGAGGGTTGATCCTGCAATTTAATTTGTAGCAATTTATAAGTTTTTCATTTTCCCATAACAACAACGATTGGCTGGGAAAACTATAAAGAAATCGTGCATTGAACCCTTTCCACATTCACTCACACACACAGAGAGAGAGAGAGAGAGAGAGCTGCAACACTTGGTGGCATGCTGCAGCCTAGGCTGCCACTTGGCGGCACCACATGCACCCGTTTTTCATTTCCATTTTTCACTCTTTTTGCCTTGTCTGGGCTGCAAAAAGGGGGCATTGTCCCGTTGCCCTTTTGAGCGCCTCTCCCCTCCCTCTCCTCTTGCCACTGGCTAATGTTGCAACTCGCTGCATTATCATTGTCCACTATCCCACAGCTACGACAGCTCCTGGCATCGTTGACTCGTTGCCCCAAGGGGCGAATGCACTTTGCCCGCTGCCAAAGGTTTTTCCTGCTTGCCTATCACTGTTTCTACTATGCCTGCTTCTGCTCTCTCTCTCTCTGTCTCTAGGAAAACTCTGTTTTTCTCCATTTTCTATTTACGTGCCGCATTTCGTTTTGTTTTCTTATGATAAGCCACTGCGGGTCTTCCGCCCCGACGGAGGATTTCAGAGTCTCAATGTTCGTATTGTGGTTCGGTTTGTATTTCTTTTTAGCCGCTGATAACAGCATTTTGTTATTTGCCTTCTGGCTTTTGCCTTTCTGCCTTTCTGCCTTTCCCTCTGCCTTTTGGTCAACGCCCCCAAGGCGTGCAGATAATTCCCAGTGCTATGTGTTTTTTCTGTTTTCCGCTTAGGATTCCAGACAAACTCAAAACTGATCAAGGCTCTGTGGTTTTCAAGTTAGCATTCTTTCATTCTCTCTTTCTCTCAGTGTACTGTTAAAAAATATAATTTTATTGGACAAACATTTATAGGGATATATGTTTCATTGTGTGATTCATATCAATGATAGCTAAAAATCAACAATAATAAGGGGCAAACTCATGTTTATCGCCTTTAGCTTATTGGGGTTTGTTGGCTGTTTTATGGGCCAACTTACACACACAGAGTCCAGGATACGTGCTCAATAAACACGTTTTGTGGCTCATAAACACACACACACCAACACACACACACTCACACACACACACATTAACAAAGCATATCAGTATCACGTTCAGTTCCCAGTTGAAAAAACAAATCTTTTTCAGAAGATCGAAACCCTTTTTTCAATGCGTAATAATCTCTCTGTTTGTAGCTTTTTTTTTTTGCTGTCAATATTTGGCTGGAATAACCATAATCTAAATAAATACCTTAATAAACATTATTGCAATTGTTTGACGATTGTAAATAGTTTATTTTCATTAATTTCCAAATGAAACTCATGCAATTTCCTGTTGTCTTAATGCAATTATTTCAAATTTGAGCCAATTCACAGTACAACATTAAACAAACATTAAATAGATCTACGTATTTATTTATTAAACTGATTTTGCACATGAAATACACATGAAAAGTATACTAGTTACAAGAGAAGTTATATATTTAGAAAGTTTTATTGACTTGCAGTTTATTCAAGAAATTTACGAGACATTTGTTTAGAGACCAGTAAATAAAAAACGGAACCTTTAACCAATATTAACCGTTTCAAATCTACCGATACTGATAGTTGAAATATAATATGTAAATATATACTACGTGTATGATATGTACAACATATCGATTAATATCAGGGAATAAAAGCGGCTGCTTTAACCGATATTAACCATGTCAAATCGAGTATCGAAACCGTAAACTATACCGAATTAAATTATTTTTCAAGCACCGAAACCTCAACCAAAATATTTTTATATGTGTATGTACATATTTATTTATACAGTTTTATTCCTCAATATTTTAAGGTTCTAAGAATTCCATTGAACCGGTACGTAGCGGTACATTGATACCAAAACCGAAAGAACACACCCGATTCGTACGTACTGAAACAAACATATATGTTTAGATTTTAATTCCTGCTTAAAATTCATTCTTCGAGCGATAATTTCCTAAGTATGATAAAGGGATCTAATGTTCTACCAACTTTCAGTCTTATAATATAATAAAATATTAGAAAAATAACGAACAAATTCATAGCTATAACTCCATAAACATAAGTAGTTTACCGCCCTCTATCAAATCTGTCAAATAATAATATTCTTAGCAAGTTCATAGCTGGTAAGAACGCTACAGTCGAGTATGCCCGACAATGAGATGCTCAGTAGAGGTTCTTCATACAAACTAAAATTAAACAAGTTATTATGCAGTTTATAGAATCGGAGGAGATGCCTCCTTTTTCTGTGTGCTACAAACATTGGCTTAAACTAATAATACAGTCGAACTTCTTTCTAACGAACTTCTGTACAACGAAGTACTCTTTATAGCGAATTCATTTCCAGAACACTGCAATAGCTGCACGTAAAGGAAATCTTCCTCTAATGCGAATTTTCTATATAAGTTTTAAGGATGTAAATTTGAATGGAAATCTCGTCAATGTCAATGTTCATCGGCGATTTTCAAATCAATCTCGATGTTGGTCAATGTATCGGTCACAAATTTTCGATGCCTCAATGTTTTCAAAGCTGTTATATTTTGTTAAAAAGAAGCTAGATTTCACATTATTTTGAACGCCAGCAAAAAGTAGCATTTAAAGCATCAAAAATTTAAAATAGCAGGAAAACGATTTTGCTATCTGCACAGTGTGATAATGAACTAAGTTCCTGATTGTAGATCATTTAGTTTCTTCGCTCGTTCAATATAAAATATACTGTTCAATATAAAATTAAGGGACTCAACTGAACTACGATGAATAATTTATATTTATTAAACTGACTGATGTTTAACCATAACATCAAAACATCGATAAACATCGATAAACATCGGAAATCATCGTGGTATCGCCTTCATCATTGGTTTTTTACATCCCTACGAAGTTTATATTTGTCTCCTTGAGATGCGCTATATAGAAGTTCGACTGTATTACTTTTTGCACTGAGCATTTCTGCACACTGCATTGAGATAAAGTCCGACTGGGTACTTAATTGCCCACATTTGTATTCCTCGCTGGCAAGTGACGCACTCGGCAAAAGCAACAACAACAACAGCAACAACAACTGAATAAGGCGCAGGAGTTAATCGTTGAGTTGTCGATAAGCATCTGTGCATGTATGTGCTTGTTTGTTCGTAGCTATGTGTGTGAGTGTGTCTATGTGTGTGTATGTTTCAACCTCATCTCTTTGCAGGACGCCTGCATTGTAGTTGCCTTATCAACACTGTTGTTATTGCTGATTTGACTTTTATCTGCAACTGTACAAGTGCTGAGTGAGTGTGTGAGTGTGTGTCTGTGTGTTTGTGTGTTTGCGTCTTATCAGCAACAGGACTCGCTGCTGATAAGCGCAGTAAACTGGCCAATCTAAGGCCAGGCTGTTTTTTTTTTTGTTGAATATTGATTTTTCTGCCCTTATTTTTGGTTTTCATTGCTTTTTTGGGCGAAATTCAACTCGTTGAGGTCACCAATATGGAATATTGCAACTGAGCGACGTCGACGTCGACGCCAACGCTTACCTTGGCAGCGGCTTCCTATAGCTTCCCCGCTGAGCAGAGTTTACCTTGTCCGGCAGAAGAAGAAGCAGCACAGCAAAAAAAGAACGTGAAGCGAATGCTCCAATTATTCATGATATGCTGCCATTTTTTTGACCCAACAGCGGACAGAGGGGAGGGAAGCGGGGGCTGCAGTTGCAACATTTGTCGCTACATTTCTTGCTAACTCAGTAAACTCAGACGCAGTTGCAGTTGCAATTGAAATTGCTATTGCAATTACAGTTAAAGTTCTAGCTGCTGTACCTCCCCGCCCCCCCTCACCCTTCAAAGCTTACCCTATTCGTAATACCCATAATAGTAGTACGTAGTCAAGGCACTCTGAAATTGGGTCAGTCAATGTGACAATTTCGCGAAACGTTGGCCAAAAAGAACTGCGGCAGCAAAAAATGCTTGAAAATCGCTGAGAATACCTTTAACCTGTTGAAGGTAAAGCGTAAAGCGTTGTCTTCCCTCTTCCTCACACACACACACTATCACTCTGTCTCTCTCTGTCTCTCTCTCTCTCTCTGTCTGCCCAGCGAGGTTAAGAATTCTGCATAAACAACAAATGTTGAACAATGCAAAACGCCTCTGTCCACTGTGACTTCTCTTCTTCCTCTTCTTATTTACAATCTTCTGCTTCTTCTTGTTTGTTTGCCTTGTCAGTTGATTGCAACTACAGCACTTTCTTTAAATTTAGTTTTCATACTTTTTCTCCAGTTTTAAGTTTCCCCAAAGTGCGTACAAAATCACGTAATTTAAACAATTTTAAGCTTTTACTTTCCACAAACTCCTCTTAAAAACGCGACCTTCTTAACAGCATTTATATCATAAACATTATGACTAATTTATTATTATTTAATTAACTGAAAGAAAAATAAGTATTAAACTTAATTTGATTCGAATTGGGAATTGTGTTAACAAAGAATTCTATTGGTATTTAAGGTATTTTCACATAAGAATATTGTACTTAAGTTGATCTGCAGATTATAATAGTGATATATATAAAATATACTCTAGATAACTAAGGTTAAATTTATACTTTCTGGTTTTCACTACCATAGAGAGATATTTCCTAGGGGGGAGGGATTAACACTTTAAGCCTTTCCCCCTGCCATAAACCACTGCTATGGATTATGTTAAAGAGATTGGCAAAAAAAACTTAGTTAAAACCTAGGAATTTAAGAGGTGTGGCACTTTTGACAGCGTCTTACATCAACTATCTTTAATATGTTTACTAATCCATGAATGAATTCGAATTTAATTAATGACATTATTTAAATTAACAGCTTAAGATAGCAGAAACAAATTAATGCAAAAAGAAAAATGAGTAGAAAAGATTGTGAGGGTATAGTATAAACTCAGGTAATATACCCTGTTGGCAGCAAGAGGCGTGTCCGTGTCGATAAAGCCTTGTCCCTCTGTCAGTCTGTCCGTCTGATGGTCTGTCCATCCGCCTGTCTGTTTGAACGTAAGGATTTCAGAGTTATTAAGAGCACAAAACCTAGAATTTGATCTTCCTGCACTTCTTATACTATATGCAGGTAGCTCAAGATGATCTTAAATGTTGGTTGCCACACCCACTTTGCCCACAAATCGAAATGAAGTAAATTACAAGAGAAGTTTGATAGCTAGCGACTTGAGATTTGTCACAAGATTTGTCCACAAAGTTTCCTCACTTCTCCTCAAATAATTCTTAATATTTCTTATTTCCTTTGCAAAAAATTACTCATACGCCGCTTGTGACGTCACACTGTTGAAACTCATGAATGAAACTCAAATTCATGTGTAATTGTTGTTTGTTGATTTGTCAAATGCACAAAGAAAAATGCATGAGTTGTTGCCGTTACAATCTATGATTTCTCAAAGCCTTGAGGTCGAACCCATTGTATAAGAACAAGAGTTGAGAATTTCTGTCAAAGCCAAAGCAAAAAAAACTTTGGGCTGTCAACAAAGCGGTCGCAAAATCGATGAATGAATGTGCCAAAGAGATGGCAAAAAGCCGAAAGCCAAAAGAAAAGAGAAGAGAAGAAAAAAAGGCCATACACAAATGCAAATAGAGGTAAACAAAAAAAAGAAGAGCTACAAATAACAACAACAGAAAACAATAACAATAACAATAAAAGAAATAGTTGCGATCGCTTTGAATGTCGTGGCGAGCAGATAAACTGAGCGTTAAACAAGATGCCAAAAGTAACTGGGACTGGGTAACAGCACACCAATACAACAATACAACAATACACCAACACTCACACAGAAACACACACACACGCAGACACTTGGTTAAAATGAGCGGCTCAAGGTCATCACGCTTGCAATACCACACAAAAGCAAACAAACAAACAGCAAACGACAACTGCAGCAGCAACAACAAGACCAAACAGAGCTTTGGCATCTAAGTAACTGCAACGGCAAAGAGTCAAACCAACAACAAGTCCAAGTCGCACTTGCTGTCGACGCCAAAGCCAACGCCAACGCCAACGTCAGCGCCAGCGTCGTTGTCTAAAATGGCCTCGAATCAGCTGCAGCGCCCAGCTCCCAAGCTTCCAAGCGCCGCCACAGAAAAAACAACGGCAACAGATACTCAAAGAAAAACAAAAACAGGCTTACGAAATCACGAGTTATTTGAATTGAATGAGCCGCCGTTAGCCGAGCGTCGAATTCGAAGTCGAAACAAAGCAAAGCAAAGCAAAGCTCAGCACTTGTAATAGTAGTTAGACGAAGTTATAAAGTCACACACACACACACATATGCACGTATCCTCAACGCTGTCTTAATTTCACACAGTTTTTCAATGAAGCTGACGCGTCGACTGGCAGCGCAGCAAAAACCGCAGCTGCGACGCCCCAGACAAAAGCTGCAATTGCACTTTACATTGTGATCGTGTGTGTGTGTGTGGATCTCAAAATGAAGATGAGTGGCAATTACAAAATTCGTTCTCTTTGTCTGCCTGTCTCACTCTCTATCTCTCTCTCTCTCTTTGTTTTTCTCTAGTCCTACACAGATCAATGGAATGCTAGCTGAGAAAAAAGCTTTGATCAAATGAACCGCAACCGCTCTCGGCTGCTGCTGCTGCTGCTGCTGCTTCAGCCACAGAAATAGCTTCGGCTTCAGCTTCAGTTTCAGCTTCGCATCATTGTAGGCGTCATCAAAGTTGCCGTTCACTTGCAATGTGGGCGGTTGAGGCTGAGGCGGGTGGCTTTTGCTTGTTTGGCTGTTGGTTGTTTGGCTGTTTGATGGCGTGCCTTGGTGGCATTTGTGTCATTTGAAGTTAATTGCTGGGAACGAACGAGAGGCCGAGAGATATAGCGTCGTGGCTGCGACCGGATTTGTGTCACTCTTAAGGTTAACTTGTAATTATGATTGTTGCATTGCCTTTGTCTAACTGGTAGGAGTTGGTTCTCTTGCATTGCCGTTGCTTATCTTCGCTTTAATCTTCACTGCATGATTATTGAAACTTTCAGCAATTAAACAACCAAGGAAGTGTCAAAAGCTTATTTACGATACACTTTAGACTGGACTTTACCGTTAGATCGCAGCTTCATAAATGTTAAGCAGCAGATGACAACAAAACAGAAATAGAAAACTAACACAAAACAAACGAGTGTGCGAGAAGGAGACATAATTGACGCTGTTGGTCAGAGCGAGAGCATCCGGAGAGTCCACGATGGCAAACCAAAGGGGAAGAGCCATAGTGGAGACCACAATGGCTTCCACTTTGTGTTCGCTTTCGTCTATGTCTTGGCGCGCTCCCCTTCTGCATGGCACATGAACAAGAAAATAAAAACAAAATTTGCGTTTAGCTTCTTCACCAACAAAGAAGCTTCCAAAGCAGCGAAAGCCAAAGCAAGTCCGGAGTGTGAGAAAAGTGTACGAAGGCAATTTCCAGACTCTACACACACGCAGAGAGGGAGAGGGAGAGGGAGACACTGCCGTTCAACGGTTACCGTTAGGCGTTAGGCGAGCGCTGCATTAAAAAGGGCGCGCTCATTACAAAACCAAAATGGCTGGCAGCCAACAAAAAGAGCAGCAGTAACAACAACGACCATCAGGAGTGGAACGCATTGGATTCCAATTGGGCAACAAAAACCAACAGCAAACACAGATCGCAGCAGGAAAAAACATGCACCCACACACACACACACATTCATACACACACTCACACACTAAGGAAAGCTAAAGCCTTCGAGTCGCTTTGAGTTTCATCACCCAACGTTTTTCTCGAATAGTTTTACTGAACTGCGTTGGGCCTGGAATTCAGGTCAAGCATTTTAATGCGTTGAGTTGAGGTTAGGGAACGTAGTTTGTTAGTATTTATGTTTGTATCTTCGCTTGTTGATGCTTCGAATGCTTCGGATGCCCATTCCCTTTACCGTTAGGCATAGATACATTAATATATACGAATTTGGTCAACATTTACATATGCCAGGCATATAATGGAAGTAAGGGTTTATAGGTTAAGTGATATCTGTCTACATCTTTCTCAATAAATGTAACTTTCATTAAGAATGCCTGTAAATAGAGTCGTAATAAAGTCAGCATGGAGGACACTACGTGATCCAAAAGATAACATCATAGTTGCAATGGAAAAATCTCTATGACAGCAATACAAACAAGCTTAACAATTATAATTGTAGAATTTATACTACAAATGGCAAACCAGTTCACTTCTTGGCTTAAACCTGACATTTCGTTGGGATTTATCAGCTAACTGGGTAAAAGACCATCGAACATTGGATTTCTCCAGTTAGACAATCGAATGATCCAATAAAATGCGTCATTCCACAGGCGACACAACTTAATGGCATTCAAATAATATACGCTTTTTACTTAGTCCCCATTCGATTTCGTTGCGATACAACAACAATAACAATAAACAAATTGAGACTATAGACTCCTTGATGGGCATGATGGCCAAGTGAAAACCAGTTCCACTGAGCATAAGCCAAAATCCACATAATAAATAAGCAAATAAGTTGCTAAAATCATTAGGGCAATTGACTATTTAAATACCCTATTGTAAGATACTAATAAAAATAGGGAGTAATCTTTTAGTTTTGTCTGATTCCTGACAGTTTACTAGTCTCGAGATTTCAATTAAACTACCTTATCAACAATCTAATTAAAGATCAGAAAGATATATAACTATTTAGAACGATTTGTATTGTAAGAATAATAAATAGTTCATTGATAAGATCTATTATAATGAAAGTCAAAAGGGTATCCGACTTATCGACATAGCCAATAGGAATAACGACGCATTTGAGAATCCCACGCAGAACGCTTATTGGATTTTTTAGTCGGCCAGCAAACGGATTCGGTAAACGTTAACGAAGTGCACGACTTTGGTCTAATAAATACAGCAAATGCTACGAACGCGCATTTGGGGAAGGGGGTGGGGGATGAGACAAACGAACGGCCGGACGGACAGAGGGAGGGACGGGGCGAATCGTTGAAAGGCGAATTGTTGAGAGGAAAACCGAATACCCCTACGCACAAGGCAAACGAAGGTTGATCTGCTCGCGAGCGTAAGATAGTGGGAGTGTGAGTGGGAGAGGGCGAGGAAGAGGGCGAGATTGAGGGAGATAGACAGAGAGAGACGCCTTCGTTGTTAGCTCGTCGCACGACTCTCGTCTGTTTGGAGACTTTTTTAATTAAAAGCAAATTTCGTATCAAATGATGCCGCTAAAGCAGCGCTATAACAACAACAACAATAACAACAACAACAACAATTAAGCAATTAATTTATATCAGTGGCGGGGAAAAAACAAGCTCGCCTGCCCACAAACCTGTTGATCAGGGGCCCCAACACGATAACCCAGATGTGGACCTAGCCCCAGTATCTGGGCAGTACCCAGGGGCCAATAGAGTATGCAGCGTATACCTACTCTAATGGGGCAAGTGCTAGTTGAAATTTGTAACTATTAAATGCAAATTGAGTCGATCGATCGCAAGTTACAGGTTGTCCGACAGTTAAGTAGAATCACCCTTTCAGTCTGAGTAATCTGTCGATTTATGACTCATCTCTCAATTGTCACAATTATTACAGAGAATAGCGAAGCCAGTTTTAACAATTGCATTCTGATTGATTCAACTATTTTAGTAGTGTGCAAAGTCTTTTGTATAGAACTTTAATTCCCAGAAGTCATCGTTGCTATCATTTGTCGACATTATCGATCAACCATAATACATAGGTATACTATGTAAAATGATGCTCTTTAGTGGAATGGTTTAAGGCGATATCAGTTCCCCAAGGGTATTCGTGCAGTTGTCTTGATAAACGATATGTTAATGATCCTTTAAATGTCTGGGGATAGACACTGGGCTTGTGTAACGCCCATAAATGTATTAAATATTGGAATTCCATTAGCTGGACAGGGTTCCCCGTATTTACATTTGTATGCACATACATTAAACTTAAGTGTGCTGCGGGAAAAGTCAAATGATTTCGGTTTCAGTTAGACGCGCGACGCGTCGCGGCACACGCTTCTGATCAAACCTGTTTTTTTTTTAATGGGATGGCATTCATAAGATAGATTGATGTGTGTAGTAATGCGCCACGTTAGAAATTTCCCTGTTACTATTTATAGCCCCGTTTGTCGGGCAAAAACTTCATCGAGATGCAATCAATTTGCAAGTGATGCGAGCAGAAATAAACAAACAGAGCAACAATTCAAAACCCACCCACTTGAAAGAGAGTAACATATAGAGAGTGAGAGAACCGCTGAGAGAGAGCAAGTTTTATGCTGAGCGTGCAGCAAATGTTTCAGCAAAAGAAGAAGAACAAGCAGTTGCAGCGGCAGCGACAGCGACAGAGCCAGCGGCAGAGCGAAACGAGGACGAGCAGACGCGCTGCCACAAAACTGCATTGTTGTCATATTTCGTAATATGTACTGAAACAGCAACAGCATGAAAATGCATAAAGGGGTCGTTGCGGGGATGGCTACGGGGAAGGGAACGGGAACGGGGCAGGTCAAAGCGAACGAGCAAAGGAAGCCAAATGAGGAGCGAGCTCTGCTCAGTTGATTTCGACATGCGCTTATCAGACAACAGTGTTGGAGAGTGGAGAGTCAAGACTGCCAGAGAGAGAGAGAGAGAGAGAGCGAACGAGCATGAGAACCAGAGAAGAGCGCCAACGCAGCAGCGACTGCTGCTGTTGACTGCGCAGTGTGCACGTATTGGTGAGCGCCAAGTTAAAATGTCAAGTTGTTGGCTACGTTTTTTCTCTTTCTGTCTGTCTGTGTCTGTGTCTGTGTTGTCTTCTCTGGGCCGACTGCGGCGTTTCAGCACTTTGGCTGGTTTCACTGGCCGCCAAGCCATTCAAACGCTCATTCCATTCCATTTCATCCGCTCGTCCGCGTCCGTCAACATCCCACTTAACGTTTTTTTGTCGGTTTTTGTCATACTAGCAAACGAAGGCTTCGGCTCGGTTCGACTCGACTTCGCACACAAACACACTCCGCCATTTATCACATTTGAAATCCGCCATTACAAAACACGAAACGGGAGCAGAGCAGAGACGATATTATTATCCACCCAGCGGCGACGACATCGATACCAACACCAACAACGTCGTAAAACAGGCGCGCGTGTTCGTCGTCGTGGCAGCCCCTCGAACACACACTTGCACAGGCACAAACACACACACACACACACATGGATTGACACTCTCGCACACTAAGAAAGACTCACATCGGCTTCGTCCAACTCTTCCGCCCAACGCCCCCCAACCCCAATCAGCCGCCCTGACAGCTCAGTTCGGTTTTCGTGATCGTGCTCTCGTTCTCGTCCGCCGTTCGTGTCCGTCGACGTTAACAGCGGCAGCAGCAGCAGCAGCGGCAGCAGCAGCAGCGGCAACAGCAACAAGCATTAACATTCAGGGACAACGACAACACGGCGACGGCGTCTGCGTCGACATCCCTACGTTTCAGTTCTGATTGGAGGTTCGTGCGCCGCCGTTGCTTGCACGCGGCGATTGCTCAGCTCAGCTGTGGATTGTATTAGTTATTTTCAATTCCGTTTTGTTCGCCTTCAAACTTATCAACCACCCGCTTCTGTGTATAATTGCAAATGTTGTCTATGCTTTAAATTCGCAACAATAACAAACATAACGAACAACAGAATAAAATACAAGAAAATCCACTCAAAAAGTGTCTCAAGTGCTTGTGCTTTCAGTTTTGCAAAACTTTCCAACAAAAACAAAAAAAAAACTCCGAGCGGATTACTAAAGCTTCCAAGAATCGGTAAGTACAGAGAAGATGCAACAAACAATGGGTATACATATGTATGTGGTATATGAATTAGAATATTACTGTATATGTTACACCATATTCGTCGACAGATTGGATTCCCGTCCCCAATAAAAAGTCGATGCGGTCTCTCACTTTTTTCCTAGAATTTCTAAAAGCAGTTGCATTCGTAAATTAAATTTAAGAATTTGCATTAAACCCACTTAATCACTTTCAATGCAATTGTGAAATATGTAGAGGCAGTTCTTAAGGGAAATACTTGTATATTTTAGATATCACGTTTAGTTTTTTTTTTTTAATTGGTAGAACTATGATAAATATTGCTTGCCTAAGGGGAATTGGTTAGAAAACCAAAGGAATCGTAGGAATAGATTTAATTGATAATTAATATAGCCACATTTGGTGTGATGCACAACTACAATACCTTGTAAGACTCCACTTACAGCCACTTACACAGCGAAGGCAGTCGGCCGGGCATATTGTATCTAATACTACAAATTACAACCATATGTATGTTGTATTGTACACATAAGTATGTATATTCATAGATACATACATAGATACAAATTGGTTTGTTGTTGCTTTTCGGTTTTGCTTCAGTGATCTTTGTCATTTTCAGCAGTCTGCCATTTCCTTTTTATATAGTATTTTGTACACAATTCGCTACTGCACAGCCAACGAGACGGCGAGTCAGTCAGCCCAATCCCAACAACGATCGGATTCGGAATCTGAATCGGATCGTATCGGATCGAATCGGCTATACACTACTCGTTGTTGTTGTTGTTGTTGTTGCAGCATGCTATTGTGAGAGGGGAGGATGTTGGGGAAGAGGGGCCGCGAGTGGGGGTCTAAATAGATCCCCAATTCGCGTGCAGTAGCTGACACATTCCATTCCATTGCCACTGCCTTTGCCTGTGAGTCCATGAGTCTGCACGCTAGCAACAACAAGTAATTTCTGAATGGAATGAGTGAGTGAGTGAGAGAATAAGTGAGGGAATGAGTGAATGAGCGATCACTGCTCTGGGCAGCATATTTACATACAAAAGTTCACATGTATGCAAGTACTTCTCCCTCTCGCTCACTCTCTATGCAAATGTGTCTGTCTATCGACATCAAAGCTGCAACATTACAAGTTACGCTCCTATTGCGTTGCAGTCAGTTCCCAGCAACATCGTCACTTCCGCTGCGGTGCCATGGCAACCCTGGCGCACGACAGCTTTAACACCTGTGCTTTGGACCACACACATACATACACGCGCACACATACGATTTATGCAAATCACATTAAAATCATATAAAAAATCCCAATCTCCAATCTCCATTTGCTTTTTGTCAGCTTAACCCACTTCACACACACACATACTTAGACTCTCTCACACGCACACACATATGTACTATGAACATAGCCAACCACAACGACAATCGTAATGAATTATTATACTATTGCAATGAGCGCAAAGGAAACCAACTAATACAACAACAACAACAACAGAAAGACAAGCAACTAATCACACATAAATTTTGCTGTTGTTTTGTTAATGAAACAGCGACAAGAGCCAAGAGCAGCAATAACAACAACAATAATAATAACAATGCGAGAGCGCAGCGCTCTCAAAGCTCTCTCAGCAAAAGCACAAATTATGCTCAAATTATAACTGTTGTTCAGCCGGCGATCGTAGCTATTAAAAGAGCACAACACAAACGGGGAGCATGACTAACACAATTTTAACTGTTGCTACTGTTTTGTGTTGTTTCAGTGGAGCAAACAAACGAAAAACAATAACAATGACAACAATTATGACAGCTGTAAACTGAAATCAAGTAAAAGTCACAGTAAACGCAAACGCCAACCGCCCACTCAAAAAATTCTGCTCACACATGCGCAAATTCGCTCTCCTTCATCTCCTTTCGCACTCGCGTTTCGTCTAGTTGCGCAGCTTTCGAGTGTTTTCGTTGTCGTCGTTAATTTCCTGCATTCATTTTGTATATTTCATACATATCTTCCGCCGACTTTGCATCATAAACTGTTCCTTTTATAATTATCATTATGTATTGTATATATTTTTATTTAGCAAACGCAGCTGCAGACTCGCAACCTGAAGAAATGGGGCTCGAATGACTAAAATAAGAAAAGAAAAAAAAAATTCCAAAAATAAGGTAACAACAAATTGTTGACAATGCGCTTAAGCCACACCGTATCGCTGCATCATTTTCTGTTCTTTCGGCCTTTCGGCTTAATTCTTTACTTACTCTCTCGTATTGTTGTTGAATGCGTTTCTGATTTTTATCACTTGACGTGCTGCGCTTTTATCTGAAACTGCTCATCAACTTGAAAGAATGTGTTCTCCACACACATCGATATGTTTTCAAAGGCTTCGAGGCTCCTCTTTCAATTGTTTGAACTTACTCGAACACTTTCATGTACATACATACATATGTAGAGTTATTCACTCGAAGTATCGAAATTAACCCTCGAATCAACAGTTGCTTCATCGACTCACCAAAAGGAAAAGCTTCGACTACTGCAAGCAACAAATCGCCAAGCGGAATTTTAAAAGTGGAACACAAACAAAAAGTCCAAAAGCAGGCGAAAAAAAAAAAGAAAAGGTCAGTGACCAAAATATGTTTTGCAATTGAGCAAAAGCAACAACAACAAAAGCCAAAAAAAAAACATACAGAAAAGAATGTAGCAAAAGCAAGAGAAGTGATAGCAACAACATTTTCGGATTTCATCAATTTTTCGCTACCTCTTCGTTTTTTTTTTCTTTAGCAAAGGAAGTGGGCCAAAAGTTAAATGAAATCTGCAACGTCTGTCGAAAGGATTTCAACAAAATGTCTGGAACACGTGGCCTGCTTTTCCGTTGTTTTAAGCTTTTGCTAAACCCTCGCACAGAAAGAGTGAAAAAGAAAAAGAAAGAGAGAGAGAGAGAGAGAAAGAGAGAGTTTTGCACATCCGTCTGTCGCCTATTTATTTTGTAAGCACTTTAATTCAATTAACGCCGTCGGCGTCGCTGTCGACGCAGCTCAATGTCCAATGTCCACGTCAAGTATTCGCCCTGTTGTGCACAGGCTAAAAATCGTTTCCTATTTTGCATGCGCCAGCGAATGGTCAAAGCAAAAGCAAAAGCATAAAGGAAATGGCAAGAGGACTTAAGATTGCTGTGTGCGTGTGTGTATACTCATACATATGTGTGTATATGTATGATTGCCTCCGCTGGCCTGAAGAAAAGGCAACATCAGCAAATAAAAATAAGCAGCTACGAAATGCAAATGAAATGTAATTGAAAGCGTCGCAGTCGCTGTTGCTGTTGCTGCCGCTGCTACCCTTAAGCTCTGGGCAGGGGACATTGTCCGTTTATGGAACGTATGTAAGTACGTATGAAGGGCACAGTGGTTTGAAAAGTCAACAACAAGTGACCAAAATGCGCTGCATACGAATAATAATTAGGATGCTTGACTATATATTATTCGCGCCAAGCAAAGAATATTTGTCACACTGTGCAGCACGCACGGCAAAGAGCACATGACAATAAGCAAAAGCTGTGTGTATATTTAATCCTCTCAAAGAGGATTTTTAACGAAAGCGGTCTCTGCTGCGTTTCTGCCATTTGCACACGACACCAATACACTCACACACACACACACACACACACAACAGCGGACAGGCAGGCAGACAAACTCAATAACAAGCAGATATTTTTCCTCGCTCGGCGACGCGTCGTCATCGTTCTGTTAGCCTACAAGGAGCGCGCACAAGAGGAAAGTCACCTCTAAAGCGCATAGCACAAATATCCCCAACACAGGCAGACACACACACGCACACACATATACAGTCAAACGCACGGACAGTGCGCGATAAGCTTAATTGAGTGCGCCGCAGCGGTTAAGGTGGAGCAGAGCAGCGGGCGTCTGGCACACACAATTTTATCAAGGGGCCAAACGTCGACAGCACACAGACACAGACAGCAAAGCACTCACATGCACACGGTCGCGCCAGGAGAGCAGCAAGGAGAATAACAAAAACAAAAATATGCACGCAGCAGCGACGCCAACGCCGCGGCGACGACAGCAATGGCAGCGAAATTCGCCTTGAGCACAGCCCCCCACCAACCCCAAAGCGTATGAAGAGAAAGCAGCGAACACTGAGTGCTTTTTTTCGCTGTCGCTGTCTCTGCTGTTTCTTTTGTTTGTTGTTGCTGCCGCTGCCGCTATTGCCGAGCGATCCTCATGTGCGCCTCGTTTTGCTCGTTCGTTTGCTGCTGTTCGCCGATATGGGCGGTGCGGGTGGACATGGATATGACACATGCAGACGGACAGAGCACGCAGCTGTTTTACAATTTAAGTACATACGAGTGTTTATGTATGTATGTAGTATATTTGTGGATGTATGCTTTCCTGAGGATTTCTTGCTGGACGCGGAATTTGGGTCACCTTTTAAAAATATACATTTCTAATTTCCATGCCCAACGCAAGGAAGCGACACACGCATACAGTGACAGGGTCGTTAAATCTTGTGTGTGGGCAGGTTTGCGTCATTGGCAATCCCAAATAAAGAGTATTGTCGTCGTGTGCTCTCTTTCGCTCTCCACTGCCTGCTCTCGCAGGCCATGTTATCAAAACTAATCGAAATAATGAACGAAACTTTTGTCGTCGATCACTTTGACTGCTCCTAGAAAAAGGCGCACTTCTCTTTCCGTCTCCCTCTCTCACTTTGACTCCAGGCAAAAGAATTCTTTTCACATGAGTTGCACCGCAAACGGACTGCGGTTTCAAGTTGCTTTTATCTTGTATGTCCATATCAATTGTACATTTGTACATACTCCGTGTGTAAATATGTTTGTATGTACTTCCTTTAAACACCCGTTATCAGCACAACAAAGTGAGTTAAGAAAATTTCACTGACAACCACAAATTTCAAATTTACACCAACCACATTAAAGGCTAATCGTTAATGGAGTAATAACAGCGGTTTAACAGCGACAATAACATTAATATTTGTGGAACTGGTATTAACAGCAGGCAACAATTGAAATGTGTTTTTAACTTGATACTAAGTCATAAATTAACATATTATATTCTATCGTTTAAAGTTTTTAAAGCTTAATAACTTATTTCGAAGTTGAAATAACTTTTCGACTAAAATCCCTAGAAGAAATTGAAATTTCACAGTTGATTTTTCATCTGCAGTATTTCTTATGAATTGAAATCACAAAGGGTTACTGAAAACTTACCCAAACAACTGAAAGTTTCACTTTATTCAAAATAGTTTCTTAATTTAAGAACCGTATAGAAAGATCATATCCAGAGATCTATTATTTAGATCCTAACCATTTAAGATATGTAAAATACTTGCAAATGTATTTGTTTTACATTTATGATCTTCTTATAATTTGTAACGCCTTTTTGGTATGTTTGCTGAA
Organism: Drosophila histrio; assembly: GCA_958299025.2. Classification (NCBI taxonomy): domain Eukaryota; kingdom Metazoa; phylum Arthropoda; class Insecta; order Diptera; family Drosophilidae; genus Drosophila; species Drosophila histrio. Next base: position 14,688,558 of record OY282581.2, read on the forward strand.
CTGTGTCAGCGGTATATTTCCCTCCTCCAGTTGATTGCTTGACTTTTCCATTTGTGAACGCACAGCAAATACATGACCCGCATTTCCATGTCTAAATTAAGGACACCACCATAAAAAAAAGCTCAACAGAGAGGGGGCAAAGTGTCTCCAGTTGTCGGATGTGTGGGCCGAGGCGTGAAGCAGGCACAAAAACATGCATAGATCAATAATGCTGACGGCCACATGGCGGTGGTCGCTTGGAGCTGACAAACGACAGGGTGAAGAGAAGTCAGAGACGAAGAACTGGGCCCAATTGTGAATGAAAGAAGCGCCCTTCTTTAGTGCCTTCAACAACAACAGCGTCAACAGCGAGAGTTCCATGTGTGGCTGTGTCTAAAACATTTTTATGGTTGACAAAATGTCAGCGAAACTGACATATATATGTATGTATATATACACATATGTATATGTATATACTTATAGATATTTTGTAATCGTCTGGCAAGCAAGTAAGCCCCGCTTGGGATCCCCAAAGTTGGCTGGTAGCCATCGATGGTGGTTGGCCAACAAAATAACAAATCAGTCAGCAACTCAGCCTCAGTCACCGATCCAGTTGGCAATCGTCGAGTGAGCTCACTGAAGCGACAGTCGTCGACAGTCGACGGTCGATGGTAACGAGTTTTGCTATTTACAACATTCGACGTCCGCGCCCCGCCCATTGTAGGCTGCCTGGCCCTAGACCCTCCCGCCTAGACCTGGCCTATAGAGCAACCGTCTCAGTCCCTACAGCGAATAGCTTGATTTTCGCTTTTGGCTTTGTTTCAACTCCTCCGCAAAAGTTTCTTTATGCATAGCTATAATAGAACCTGTATAGAAGTATATACATTTACATAGATATCAGTATATAGATACAGAAATACATAAGAATAAGAAATAGGATAGTGATATTCTGAACACAGTGGACATTACAATAGAGGGTGAGAATAGAATGGTTGGTTACAATTGGAATTTAAAAATCATAGATAAAACATAATATAAGTAATTTACATTACAAATAAGCTGTAAATCAGTGATTGGAACATGAAAATCGTAGATAGATAGATAGATCATATCGATGGACAGATTTTATATCTATATGTACAACCCTTTTTCTACTTAATGAGCCAGATCTGCAGAATTATTTTTAGCAAGCACTGAATTTCCTTGTAGTTGTTGTTTCTGGCCCACTGTACGCCATGGACAGTGCTCTGTTGTGCGTGTTTGTGTCTATTATTAAATTTCTCTATGCATCAATACGAATATCAAATACACGCATACATACATCCTCACACATTTACATCCCACATGTGTGTGTGTGTGTGCCCACGCACACCACTGAGAATCGGTTACATTTCATTGACAGTTTCAAGTCATTGGACATTTGCTTAGAGCTTTCGATTCGAGCTTAGGACTTTGTTTTCATATAAGTAAATATGTGTATAGTATTTATGTGTAGATATGGATGTGTGTGTGCGCATTTGTTATGCTCTGTGGCATTGGGCTGCCCACATTTGCTTTTGCCTCTGCCTCTGCTTCTGCTTATTCTCGTTGGCTGCTTACGTGGATGACTGGACGACCTTTTTTGTAAGCGTTCATGTTGAGCCGAGCTTTTTCTCTCCTCGCTCAAAGCTCGCTGTGTGCCTACGTGCAAAGGAATTCTTACACTTGCACGAGAAAGAGCTAGAATAAACAACAGCAAGAACAACAACAACAACGGGACTTTGTGACGAACGTCGCGTTGTTAGAAAACGAAACGAAGACGTAAAAAATTATTAGACTTTACAATGTGTGTGTGTGTGTGTGAGTATAAGAGGCAAACGGCTCACACAATCAGTCAACAAATTGTCGCTGGAGGAGCGCTGGGCGGAGGAAGCATTAGAAAATCATAGCGCAATAGAGGAACCAGCGAGAAACAGTTGGCGGTTAGCGGGCCACAACGAGGCCGAGACAAGACGAGGCCAAGACGCGGCGAGAGGAGACGAGGCGAGACGGAGACGATCGTTAGCTCTGCAGCTGGAGCTCTGCTAGGGGAGTTGATTGTGCGGTGGGGCGGTCGGTTATGGGGAGGGTAGGGGGGCTGCTGGCAGCGGTACATGTGTTTGGTGCCAACCTGCGATACCTGTTCCGCGTGACAGCAGCAGCGCCAGCGGCTGAGGCAGCGACAGAAGCAGCGGCAGCGACAGAACCCTGCCAGTTAGTCAGTTGCCGCAGTCATCAACAGTTGGCAGTTGACTGCCACATACACACAGACAGACAGACGAACACACACACACACACATCCATACATGAACATGGACATGTTCGTCTAACACTACTATTGTCGCTCGCAGCCAACTCATTCACTCGTTTTTGTTGTTTACACAGCAAATAACGCTGTAGGAAATTAAACAGCGACCCTCCATCTCTCGCTCTCCACTTCTCTCCACTGCGCGCACTCTCTCACTAATGCATAGACTCGGAGAGACGCAAGCTCCATGACGACGGACACAATCGCAGGCTGGGCCGCCATAGCTGGTAGCACGACAACTCTGATCGGCTTTTGATTGTGGAGGCGGGATGTGGATGTGAATGTGTGGGCCATGTGTGGCCAAAGTGTCACGCACACACAACAGCCCCCACAAACAACATAACATCCACAAACGACAACAACATCCACGAGCCAGAGCATCAACCTACTTTTGGGCTTCAAATATTGAGTAACAATTGGCAACCGCTCGGAGCGAAGAGACAACGAAGCAACAGCAAGCTCCGACGTAACCACATAGAACGATGTAAACTCTTTGCCAGGCAACATTCGTTATATGAAAACGTAACGACTCGTTAGATTGATCTCCAAGTCAGTCCCCAACGTCAAATAAGATAATTGCCCAATTTTCTATAAATACTGATCAGAAAAAGCTCTGCACGCCATGTCTTACATACACATACTATGTAGGTAAATAAAAACATAAGGTTACACTGTGCTTTGAGCTTCGAAAGCTTCCTGCAAGGCAAAGGGATGAGTCAGCTGCGGGATGCGATTGTACATCATCAATTACAGGCAAAGTTCGTATATTTTTATGGGGAAAACCCTTTTTCTAAGAATTGGGAATTCTTCGAATTTAATCAGTTAATTAATACTAACACATGCATAAGTAAAGTATTTGTTTTAAATGCTAAATAGAATCCCTTAAAGTCAACAACAAGTACGCGACTTTAAATATATTCTAATAACCATTACATACTGGACTAAGTGTGTATATTTACAATTCAAATGTAATGCCAGGCTCTTTTTTATGCCAGTTGCACTCCCCATTTAGGAGGAAGTCGTCGAGCATAAATAGAGTGGGTAAATTTTAGATAGATACATAAATATTAGACCTGCGACTAAGTAGAACAACAATAATAATAAAAAAAAAAATAGTAACAATGGGCAACAACACTGCGATCATTCGTGGCAAAGCTCCACCATAAAAACAACAACATCCAACTCAAAAGTAGAAAAAATTAAACAGACTGCAAAAAAAGCAACCGACAACACGCAATAGGGCAAGGCAAACAACAACAGCGCCAACGGCGGCAGCGACAACGACGTCGGCGACGACGACGGCAGCGAACTGAGCTGAGCCAGCAACAGGAATTTACGATTCAGTGGCTACCCTGTTGTTGTTGTTGTTTTTGTTGCTCTACGGTTGTACCTATGTACATACATAGATATGTGTGTGTGTGTGTGTGTGTAAGTATTTGTTGTTTACTGCTGGATATGTGTATGCATGTGTAGTTGTTGCTATTTCACCTGGGTTGGGGCGCTGGGTGTGTATGTGTGCGTAGCTTTGTGCATGGATCTTCGCCAAGGTGTGCCTGTGTGTGTGTGTGTGCGAGCCTATTAGGCGAAACATTCGCTTCCGTTGTCAGACTATAAGGTGGGGTTAGGGGTGGGTAACTGGGCACCGTTACCTAATTACGCCTAATGTGAATAATAGACAAAATCAAAATCGAATCAAAATTATTGACAATAACAAATAATGCGTAGGATAATAGAAACATAACTACAATTAAAGCAACAATTGGAGAGCTTTCAAAGTTGTAGACAAAATCCAACTGCGCCACACTCATAGGATTCCAATTAGAAAATTCGTCATTCGCCTGTACGCTTCACTTGTAGAATTTACAGTTGCTTACGTAATCCCACCAACACTTGCGCACAAGCAGCGAGCAAGCGCCTACACACAAACGCTCCTGCGCACACACAAGCATACATATGTAGTATGTACATCTGTATGTACACACTTGCATACTCGTATAAAGCTAACCGACAGCGACAGACAATTTAAGTTTTCGTATGAGGCCTGCGTTTGCGTCGCTGGCTCAAGTTTCCACATGTTTTTCCAATTGCCGCTAAAGTCAAGCCAACCACATACATATACACAATCTGACGCACACACACACACACACACACAGTTTCCGAGAGTCAGTTGGGAAAACCAAAGGCAACGGCAGCGACGACGGCGACGGCCCAACCCCAGAGCAGCCCGACAGCCGCCCAACCCAAGCGACGCCTATTGCCCTTACAATTACAACCACAGCGAGACTACAGACAATATCAGCGGCTGCTGCGGCTGCGATTGCGGCGCGCACCCAAAGTTGTGTTTCTAGCTTTTTCTTTTTCCATCGTGTTTTTCTTTTTAACCCCGTTTCGTCAACGTTCGTCTGTTCCCCCCTCGAAGGCCCCATCGCGTGCAAGGGAAATTAAAAATTCAAAAAGTCAAAGGCGCAAGCAGCGAACCGACGTGCGACTGCGCGAGATACTGGCAGAGAGAACAAGAGAGTTTAGCAGCCACAACACAAGTGTAGAGATAGAGAGAGAGAGAGAGCACAAATCCATTGGAGACTTGGGGACCCAGCAAACAACTGTTCGTTCCTTTTGTGAGAGCGTAACGTTAACTGCGACGCTGGCAGAGCTGTCGCAGCACAACGACGACTGCGGCCGACGGATGTAGGATTGTTGTCTCTGTGTTTGTGTGCATGTGTAGCAAGAAGCTAATAAGCGGGCAAAGAAGAAGAAGCAGCAGCAGCAGAGGCCTCGGCCGTCGCTTGGCTGTCGTTTAGGAGCCGAGGATCGCTCAGTCAGTGTATTGGTGTCAAACGAGACGGACGAATTTGGCGGCAAAGAGATTTTCATTGCGTTTCGCTCGTTCGTTCGTTCGGTCGCCCCCCTCTCTATCTTTCTCTCTCAAACTGTATTGTGAAAATTTCCATTTGGAAATTGGGCAACGACAACAGAAACACGCAGCATCAAAAATTAATATTAAACAAAACGTGCAAACAAGTAAAAGTTTACCAAAAGGAAATTCGCAGGCATCAGCACCTGATCAGTAAACGGAAACCGCAAGAAAAGGTGCAAAATAATTATTGATTTATCTGTTCAATTGTTGAATACTATGTATGACATGCTCTACAAGTGTGAAATGTTTTTTATTTAATTTTGCCAATGCCAACCGCCCATTGATTCTGTTTTAAAAATCGCCTTTCGTTTTGATACGCGCAGTCCGAATGTGCCTGAGAATTTGAGTGTGCGTGTATGTATGCGAGTATGATTATGTATGAGTGTGAGTGTGTGTACCGTCAAAAGGGGGTGTAAAAATAAGCGCATGTAAAGTGATCTCCACAGGGCCTCCTCCCACCCCTAAACGTAGACTGCTTATCGTGCGCCCTACTCGTGTGAGTTTGTGCCTGCCTCTGTGTGTGTGTGTGTGTGTGTATGTATGAGTGAGTGTATATATGTATGTGTGTGTGTGCGTGCGTGCGTGTCGGGGCTGCGCAGTCGGCTTCCTGTCCGAGGACTTTGACTTGCTCATTTCATTCGTTTTTACTTGTTCATTCGTTCGTGAGGCCTGCTCAAGTGAGGACGTGTCAGCGGCTTCTCATCGCAAGCAAAAAAAAAAACTTGAAACTCAGCAATAATAAATAAAGACCATTGTGAATAAGTAAGAAGTAAGCAATTCGGTAATTTTAAGTGCTAGATTATTAACGTGCGTGCTCAAGACACAACAAATTCAATACAAGTTCGAGAAGAAAACTGCACAAAGCTATGTACATATGTAAGAGCACAAACAAAAACTGTTCATTAATACCACTGCGCTAGATCAGCGAACCAATTTTTTTTCTACTACTGCAAAAGCTGCAGTGGAACTTTGAAAGCTCTCTGCCTGTTTGTGTGTGCGTGTATGAAAGAGCGGCAATGTTTTTGTGAACAAATATGCGGCAAGTGTTTTGCACTCTCTCTATTTCTCTCTCTTCGTGTGCTTCTCGTTCTCAGTCAGTATTTTGAGTGATGGGCGGCCCATTCAATTAATTTGAACAAGTGCACTACAAAACAATAACAATTACTACGAAAACTGCAATAACAAAAAACAAGAGTAAAAGCATAAACAAAAAATGAAAAACAAAAAAAAAACCAAAAAGCATGTGTAATAATTTGACAGCAAGTGAAATTGTAAAATGAATGATTTTCAATTAAGTGTACAAAGCAGACGCTTTGCGATAAGATAAGAAGAGCGCGTAAGCTATGGCAAATATTAGCAAATGTACAGGGGAAGGAAGGCGACTTTAATATGTGTGTGTGTTTATGTTAATGTGTGTGTGTGTGTGTGTGTGCGCATGCTAAGGAGCTTGGACCAAAGCAAAGAAGACTGAAAGAAAAAAAGTGATAAGTGCTATGAACAATATTTATTATAAAACTTGTGTGTGTGTGTGCGTATGAGTCTTATTCTCTCTCAGTGTGTGTGTTTGTGTGTTACCTAAAATTCCATGAACATAGATATTATGGAGCTGGAGCGTTCTACCAAGTTTTTTGCTTTTGCGTTTTGCCACTTCTGCTACTTCAATTTAATGACTTTTTCTGCTGTGTAAACTTTTGCTCATTCTCCTTTACACAATTTACGTGCCTGCCAGTTGCTTTGTTGTTTGTGTATATATGTGCTTGTGCTTGTGTGTGTGCGAGATTTAATTTGTTTCTCTAAGCTTCCACACCCTTTGGCAAGTTTTCAAGTCAACGTCGTGCTCGCACAAATACAAACACAATTACATAGGCACATGTACAACAAACAGTTTCTGCCTCGTCCCACATAACCTAGCGATCAATCCCGATAGCCCAGTCGTACTTCTGACATCGATTCAAATTGTGAACATCCTTTGTGATATTGAATATACATATATGTTGAATTTTATTAAAAGAGATGTTAATTATTAAATGAAACGTAAACACAAAGCTCCTGCGCAGAATATGTAGATTCGCTGTATATATTTCATGTTGTAAAGTGCTGCTGGGTCACTTAGGCAGGCAAACAGAGTCAGACACACACACTCACACACACACACACACTCGACTCTCGCTCCGCATTTCGATCAGTGCGTGCTTTGTATGTATGTGTGGGCGTATTGTTGTTAGTGTTGCTGTTATTGTTGTAATTTGCCCATTTGAAACACATTTGAAATTTCCATTTAGATTTCCTCATTTAGTTGGTTTTTTTCCTGTCTGAGCTGAGTTGCCTGCATAATATTCGAACCTTTGCCGTCTGTTTGACCTGTCGGGTCGTCTGTTAAATTAAATTTTGTTTGCATTTAATTTATGAGCGAGTGACGACGCTTAGAGCAAACAATACATGAAGGGGTTCCCCTCATCCCTTGCTCTCTCTCTCTCCCTCTCTCTCTCTCTGTGTGTCTATCTGACAGCTCACAATCCTTTCCTCTGTCATGTCATGTGGGGGTTAGAATTATTGTTAATTAGGGATTCCTCAGCATATTACTAACTACATATATCTGTTATTCTTTTTTCCTTTGCAGCATTATTTGATATTATCGTCAAAATGTTAAAGTGTTGAGCACAATAATCAAACAAAAGGACGTCAAGGATATTAAGTTAAACATTCGATAATTGCATGCAACTCGGTTACAAAACTACGGAACTTATATTCCGCAATTGTCGCTAATTAACGTTACGACAACACCGACAAACCAAAACGGCTTCCAAATGAAGATGGCATCTCAACGGTTTTGTCTGCGCTGGAACAATCATCAGAGCAATCTGTTATCTGTCTTCGATCAGCTCCTGCACGCCGAGACCTTTACAGATGTGACGCTGGCCGTCGAAGGACAGTATCTAAAGGCCCACAAGGTAAGAGCGATAGATCGAAATATACACTTAACTATAACTATAACTGAGTATGTGTTTTTTTTTATCTATTGACAGATGGTGCTATCCGCCTGCAGTCCGTATTTCAATGCACTGTTTGTAAATCATCCGGAGAAACATCCGATTGTCATACTTAAAGATGTGCCTTATTCGGACATGAAATCCCTGCTGGACTTTATGTACCGCGGTGAAGTATCAGTAGATCAGGAGCGTCTTACGGCCTTCCTGCGAGTCGCCGAGAGTCTGCGCATCAAGGGCCTCACCGAGGTCAACGACGACAAGCCCACGTCCGCGGAAAGCGCCCCCGCGCCCCCCCAACTGCAGCGCATACAGCCGTACCTGGTGCCGCAGCAACGGAAGCAGCCGAATGTGCTGGCCCCAAATGCAGCAGCTGCCGCTCTGCAGGCAGCAGCAGCACAGCCATCCCTCCTCAGCTCCGCCCTGATGCCCAAACGGAAGCGTGGCAGACCGCGCAAACTATCGGGCAGCTCCAATGGCACTGGGAACGATTACGACGAATACGAACGCGAGGGTCTCTTGAATGTGAGTGTGTCTACATTGAGAATGAGTTAATTGAGTGAGACTAATGAGTGCATTAATTACTTGCAAACAGGACTCGGATATGGGTAATGGCAAACTGGGCAATGAATCATATTCCGGCAACGATGATGCCTCCGATGACAACCAACAAGAGTCTGGCAACAATGATGATCTGAATGTAAGCGATTCATCTTCATCTTTATATTATTGTTTCTTACTCAACTTTCACTCAACTTGCAGGAAAGTCGCGACTCGCTGCCCTCGAAGAGATCAAAGAGCGGGAAAGATCAGCGTATGGCACAACAACAGCAGCAGCAGCAACAACAACAACATCAGCAAGATGACAACAGCACTTCCGGTGAGTTGATCTAGTTACAGTTACAGTTTCACTCTCGTTCATTGCAATCCGTTGGTTGAGCTATTCTAACTCTTAAGATCTCGATCTGACCATTTATACTACTTAGCATTAAGAAAAAAAAACACCATCAATCAATTTACATTTAATAGACAATTGTCAGAATCAGTTTTCAAAATAGAGAAAAACCATCACAAACTGAGGAAAACAGCACAAGATACAATAAACATAAACAGTATATGCAAAATACAAGAAATACAACCAATACAATACTATACGTAACATTCGAAACAATCTCATCTGCAAACATTTCGAATTGTGTTATCGGAAAAGCTAAAAGGGATTTACGCATTTCAAATAGGAAACAAAAATCGTAAAACGTTTTCAATTCAAATAACGCGTCGGTTGCTTTTTTTGAGTGAAACAAAAGAAACAAAAGTTGTGGGAAATTAAAGTTGAGAGAAAAGTTGAGAGATTCTTAAAATGTGAATAAAAATTGAGTGGATTTTGTTTGTAACGCGGCATTTGGCATTTGTTTTGAATAACGCATCCTGCGAGCGCCAGGTGAGTGTCCCCAAACAACAACAACAACAACAGACGATGCCCAAGAAATGCAAATCCACAAAAAAAGAAAACAGATTGAGAGAATTATGTAAAGTTTTTAATCGGGTTTGATGAGCTCACAGGGATTTATGGCCGACGCTTGAAAACTTAACAAAAGAAAATTGATCAAAATTCATTTGCCAGTTGTAACGAAATTTTCCAAATTACAAAAATGAAAGAAAAACCGCGTAAATCGAATGCGAAAGAAAAAAGAAAGCGTTAGTTTAACAACTGAACTGAAAGCTGAATGAAAGAATTAAAGAATATTATAAATAAATGCGTCCAACAACAACACAAAATAATAATAACAACAACCAAATGTATGAATAAACTTTTCGAACTCGAAACGCGTTGCAAACATTGTGAAAATGGCTTGAAAATCCCTATAGCTTTTCCGATCCGATTTGAAACTAGATGTTGCCTCTTCTCTGTTCATTTGTGTTTTTGCCTTTCTCTTGCATTCTACACACACACACACACAAACACACACTTGTATTTGATAGATCATACATAAGTTAACATTTTGTAATTCTCTTTTAGATGGCAACGATAGCGATGGCGAGGGAATGGACACATCATACATGGAACCTCAACTAATGCTGGATGAATACGATGAGCCCGTGGAATTCAAATACAATCCACTGACGGACAACAACTCGCCCTCACAGGAACAGACAGCGACAGCGGAAGGCAGTGGACATCATCACCTCAACGAGCAGGCCAGGCAGCAGGCTTTCCTCATTGCCGCACAGCGGAAACATCAGGCAGCTCTGGTGGCAAGTGCATCGGGAGGAGCAGCAGGTAGCGGCGGAGGATTAAAGTTGAATATCATTGGAATTGCTAGTGGAGGAGGAGGAGGCAAGTCCATGGTCAGCATTCCGAAGTTAACGCCCATTGGCAAGGTGAATGCCGCCTCAACGCCACTCGTATCACCCGCATCGTCGTCATCGTCCAAGCCACGGGCACAAAAGCGGCCAAAGCTTAAGCAAAATGGCGATGCGAAGAGCGTGTTTGCCTCCGGACAGGATTACCTCGATATGTACAATAGCAGCGATGGTTTCAAGCTAAAGTCCGAGCTGCACGGCGGCAGTACGCCAAATCTGAGCAGCAGCGGAGTCGGCGGCGGCGGCGTTGGCGTTACGCCGGCCGTAAAGACCAAACTCAATCTCAGCAGCAACATCGGCGAGGGTGAGACCGAGGGATCTGTGCGCGACTATTGTACCAAAGAGGGGGAGCACACGTACCGGTGCAAGGTCTGTTCGCGTGTCTACACGCACATCAGCAACTTCTGCCGGCACTATGTGACCTCGCATAAGCGCAACGTTAAGGTCTATCCGTGTCCGTTCTGCTTTAAGGAGTTCACGCGCAAGGACAACATGACGGCGCACGTTAAGATCATACACAAAATAGAGAATCCCTCGACGGCTCTGGCCAGCGTTGCGGCTGCGACATTGGCCAGCCAATCACTGGGCGCCTCGACGGCGAACACGCCCACGCCCCCAGACCTAAATGCGCAGAATTCAAATCAATCTCTGCCCGCAACGAGCAATGCGCTCTCCACCTCATCATCGTCGTCCACGTCCTCGTCGAGCGGTTCCCTTGGTCCGCTGACAACGGCAGCAGCGGCTGCTGCCGCGGCGCAATAAATTGCATGCAACAAAATCACACAGAAACAAACACAGACACAGAAACAGACATACATACATACACATACAAGCAAGCCGCATATTCCAAAATCAAAATCAAAGCAAAAGAATAATGAAAATATTTTGAAATTGATGAAAATTAGTTGAAAGTCGAAGAGAAAGAGAAAGAAAGAGAAAAAACAAAAAGAAAAAGGCAGCGCCAGGCGCAACGTTTGCCTACCGGTTGGTTTTACGGGGGTTTATAGGCTATTTGGGGCGGGGCGGGACAGGGCGGGCGGGGGATTCGCAGAGGCAGTTAACATTTCATAAAAGAAAAATTATTGTTAATTTTTGTTTTTTAGTTATTTACTTGGGCTTTGATTATAGACAAAAAATCAAAAAGCGTTAATCTCAGCCTCAGAATTGAGTTAAATTTTTTCTTCTCCCTCTCTCTGTTGAACATTTTATTTCTCTAATAATATTATTATTATTTTTTTATCATTTTAATTTTAATTTTTATTTTTTTTATATATATACTTTTGTATCTTATTCATACACATGTTGTGCAATTATTTTCGATTTCGAATCCGGTTTCGAGCTAGTTTTTACCACAATATACAATAAATGCTACCGTCTGCGTCTCGCAATGACAAATACCAATCTAAAAAATACCAATAGGATTACTAAACTAAACTACACACTAAACTAAACTCGATAATATCAAAATTGATACGCATATATATATATATATATCTAAATATATGTTATTGATTAATTATATTATTTATAATTGAATTAAAAGTGTACATTTGACATTTTTATTTGCACACCGCAGCGGCCTTATAAAGAATGCAAAAAAAAACATATATATGTAACAATAAACGGTTACAATAAACAAAAAATGTAAAAAAAAACAAGAGCACTTTTAGTTGATGTTGACAAACTAACTAAACAATTTATATACATAAATAATGATATGGATAAATCAATCAATATATATGAGAATATAATTATGTGTCTTTGGTATGCGCGTAGCTATAGTTCTATTAATTAATTTATATATATATACAAACAATTCAATCTATCTATATATGTATACTGAATAACACTATGATTATCATATTGTTTTACGTTTAAATGTTAATCATGTAATATGTGTGAATCGTGCGCAGGGGAGGGAGGAGCGCAGATCTACCTTGTTGCCTTCAAATGAAGCTAGTTAAAAGATGAAAATGGGCAAAGATGTGAAATTGTGCAATTGGGAATGAGATCGTTTATCGATCCGTTCCGTGCAATGATCAAATTAAACCCAATCAATCAATCAACCAATCAACAAACACACACACACACACCAACACACACACAACTCGATTGAGGGATTGCAAATGTTTCGTTCGGGTTGTGCGTGTGTGTGTGTGTGTGTGTGTGTGTGGAGCAAAGTTAAATGTTAATAAACTAATTGTAAAAGCAACAAAATAATATACAATATTAATAATGATTATGATTATGATTACGATAACGTCGATTACATAATACATAATAACAACTAACGTAGTCTAAAACCAACTATGCAAATAATTTATCAATTTATTACAATTATAATTATAAATTACAATTAAAAGTAAAATTTATGTTGTATATCGGAGGCTTAAATTATCGCCAAAGAAACGAAGCAAAACAAAACACACACAAGAAACAAACAAACAAAACAAACAAAACACACAAACAAAGGGCAAAGGAAAATGCGAAATACAAAAATAAATGTAAATTCGACAGCAGCAACAAGATAAACAATCAAAAGTTAAAAAAAAAGAATAAACACGATCTCCAAAAACGAAAAACAAAAAAAACAAAAAGAAAAACAATACTTGAAAAAGTTTAAAATGCAAAAATAAAAACAAATTTTCATAATTGAACAAAAGAAAGAATTTGAATTTGTTGCAATCAGATACAGCTCTAATTTTTGTTAGCATCGAAAGATAGAAGAGAAGTAGAAGGAGCAAAGAAGGAGAAGAAAGTAAAACAGCAATTAAATAATCTGTGTAATAAATAATAAAATGAAAACTGCGTGTCTACGCTAATTTATTAAATGTAATTTGTTTTTAATTCTTTATTTAGTGTTAGCTAGTGCAATTTATGTAGTTAAGTAATCGCTCTATCCACCAACTTACCCAACTATCCGCCTATTCAACAACAACAACAACACCAACTATCGCAACAAATTCGATATATTTAAAAAGCAAAAACTATCGCTAACCCAACAACTACAACTACAACTACAACACCAACACACACACTCACACACACACAAATACATATTTATATTGTATGTACTATAATTTAACTTTAACTATATATTAGTTTACATTTTGTAATAAATATATGTTTTATTATTGCATACAAGATACAACTGCGTTAAATGTAACTAAAAACCAACTCACACACAAACTCTCTCGCCTTCCAACTCGAAAATAGAAAAGAAAAGAAAACAAAACAATTATAGAGATGAAAATTCTACTATATAAAACTTCCATTATAAATAAAGTAAATAAATAATATTATAATTAAACAGTCATGCTTTTGATGCCCAAAGAAAAGAAAAAAGAAAAGATGAAATATATTAAACAGAAATTGTTGCACAGTTGAAATATGTTTAAATGTGGCAGCAACAACAATCTTCCATAAACTTTTATCAGGAGGATTGCAAGTTACCAACAAAACAGAATAAAAAAAATACAAGTTAATAAACAAGTTTTGTAAAATTTATAAATAATAGTAAATCACGCAATATTATTCAATAAAATAACAGTTTTGTTATACATACATATAAATATGTATTTTTTTTTAATTTAAAAAAATAACAATTTATGATTATTACTGTATCGATTAAACCGAAATCGAAATCAAAATGAAACTGAGCTGAGAAATAAAATACACACACACACACAATACACACGCAAAAAGAAAAAAAAAACAGTTCTGAAAAAGATACTATTTGTTTTTATTCCATTAAGAACTTCGGAGAACTTGCCGAGACTTTTTTCTATGATACAGTTGTTTGATCCCCAGGGATATTTGGTAAGAAAGTAAGAAACTTTATTGTTTAATTCGGTTCTCAAAGTGTTGATTGAGTTTTAATGGAAAAAACTCATCATAATAATTAGTTAAAGTCGAACTTTAAGCTGTAGACAAATCTGCTGCCTTGGATAAAACTGGAAAGTCCAACAAAAATTGCAACAGCAACAAGAGAGTTTTTTAAGAAGAACTTTACAGCTGTCTATAGTTTATCTAAATATAAGTTTAATATATATATATATAATCAATTAATTCATCACATATTTAATCAATAATTTTGTTTTATGATTTTAGCAGCAACTCAAGCAACTCCAGAACTCTCACAGCGTCTTTTTGGCCCGCCAACGTTAGTTCCCATAACAACAACAACAGCAGCACCATCAGCAACGGCAGCAACTGAGGCAATATCTGTACGTGAAACTGTTGAGAATGCCACGCCTGCATCGCTGCATCTGCCCACAATACTGGGCCTTAAGATACGAGCGATTAATCCAAGCAATTCAACAACAATGGCAATGGCAACAGCAACTGTGTCGCAGAAGCAACAGAATAACAATTCGTTGTTAAAGCAGCAATTGCGTGGCGCCCCCAAGGATCCGGAGGCATGTTCCTTGCCTGTAGTTGTGCCTCAGCCACTGCCGCTGCCAATGCCTGTGGAGGAAGGCAACTTGGAGACACCACAGCAACAGCAGCAACAGTCGCAGAAGGAGAACAGTTGCAGCGCACTGCAATCGTTGGCTAATGCGGCGGAGCGACAGTCGCAGCAAGTGCACAACAACAACAACAGCAGCAGCAGTAACAGCAGCAACAACAAGAGCAACAACGCCAGCTTGCACCAACAGTTGCTGCTGCACATTGCCGCCAATGCAAAGCACAATGCCAGCGACTATTACCAGACACAACAACAACAGCAGCAGCAGCAGCAGCAACAACAACAACCAGCTGCATCACCAACGGGTGAGGGACAATTTGTCGATGAGGATATGGATTTTATGTCCCTCAGCGAGCCGCAGGATAAATGTGATGAACCAGATCACGAGCTGTTGACGCTGGCGGACGAGAATGCCGGACTGCCCGGCTATCAGGCATCCGATGGCTTCGACGAGGCAATTGCTCCGACTGAAGGAGGTGGCAGTGAAAGCACCAGGACATCGGCACCAACAAGTTCTACGCCCAAGCGTCCCGTGCAACGGCGTCGTGTGCGTCGCAAGGCGCAATCCACGCTGGATGATCAGGCCGAGCACTTGACGGAGATGTCGGTGCGTGGCTTGGATCTGTTTCGATATGCCAGCGTCGTTGAGGGCGTCTATCGCTGCACAGAGTGCGCCAAGGAGAACATGCAGAAGACCTTCAAGAACAAGTACAGTTTCCAGCGTCACGCGTTTCTCTATCACGAGGGCAAGCATCGCAAGGTGTTTCCCTGTCCGGTGTGCTCCAAGGAGTTCTCGCGTCCGGATAAGATGAAAAACCATCTGAAGATGACACACGAGAATTGTACGCCGCCCAAGGACATTGGCGCTTATAGTTCGCTCAAGTATTTGATCTCTGCAGCGGCAGCTGGAGATATTCACTCTACGCTCTACCAGCAACAACAGCAGCAGCAACAGCAACAGGAGCAATTCCAGCGGCATCTGGAGGAGCAACAGTTGCAACAGCAGCAGCAACAACAACAAGAACAGCAACAACAGCAGCAGCAGCAGCAACAGATGACCTACGACTGCCAGGACAGCACACTACTGTTGCCCGATGTGAAGCAGGAGCAGGAAAATGAGCACGAACTGAGCAGCTATGTGACAGACACGCCAACAGCTGCTGCTGCTGCCATGCTGAGTTTACAGAACGATGTCATCATCAAGAACGAGCTACAAATCTCGCCATCTCCATCACCATCGCCGCCAGCGATGTGTGCGGTGCCGGAGGGCAAGAATCTGCCACTGGCAAGTGCCGCACAGACTGCAACGTAAAGACTTTCCTCTGACTCAAAGTAGGGACCGTGGAACCGGGGAACCGTGGAACCGTGGAACCAACGCACAAGGACGAGAACACGTGTGCCTTAACTACAACTGTAAAATACTTAACGATAAGCAATCGTCAAATCTGAAACACTCAAATCAATATTGAATCATAATTAGTTAATTTAGTTAATTTCATGGATTAAGAAGCAATCATATTGTATCACAGAGCATAAGCAATTACTTTAACAAGGTTCCGTCCATAAAGCCTTAAGTACTACATATAGTTTAGTTATATTTTAAGCATCTTCTATGATCTAAGTGCTAAGTGCAACTGATACAACTAGTAATAGAACAATTTTAAGATTTCCACTGCCTGGAACAGTTAATTAAACTAATTAGTTGTAATTACTTTATAGTTATAGGTAAATGCATATTGAATTCCGTTGTCAACGAGACTTCGCATTTAAGTACTCGCTAAATCGTTTGGACAACGAACGAGTAGGCACCGTCCAAGTAACTTAACTCGCTACTTTTACTCGTTATTGCGTCAGCGAATTCTTTAGCAAACCATTTTGTTTATTCGATTTTTATTTTTTCTTATGTGATTTTGTTAAACTTTTTTTTCTTTGTTTATATTTTGTATATAGTATTACATTCAATACTCAAAGTCCGTAGAATAATTGATACGTTTTATGGGTTTAAACAAGAAACCCAATCAATTGGCTATTTGTGCAATTATCAAAAATAACTTCGAGGCGTCCGATGAACCCACAATTTGGGTTCGTTGCCCACGAACATGCTGTAAACTTAATTATCGACTACTTAATTATGCTCTAGCAGACTCTTAGAATTATATCCATACTATTTATAATTGTAGAAATTAAGGCATTACAGTGCACAAATATCGATGCACAACAAAATGCGCAAGGGACTTCCAGTGAAAATTAACTGATATTTATATATGTACACATACAAGCCTAGTGTCCTCTATCTATTAAAAGTATTCATAAACAAAAAAAATCAAAGGCGTGCACAATCCGCACAAATCGTACGCTTAAAAGTACTCAACATTATGTATTCTGATTTCAATATTTACTTAAAGCAACA
The DNA here is from genome assembly GCA_958299025.2 of Drosophila histrio. Classification (NCBI taxonomy): domain Eukaryota; kingdom Metazoa; phylum Arthropoda; class Insecta; order Diptera; family Drosophilidae; genus Drosophila; species Drosophila histrio. Next base: position 14,706,009 of record OY282581.2, read on the forward strand.
ATTACGACTTAAACTTACAATGCGCTCAATAAATAGATTTTATACGACGTAAACGCAGTATTCCATTAATATGACAGGTAAATATTCAATTTCTAAACGAATTATATTATTTTCCGTTAAATATCTCAGGCACATTTGAATCATTACCGTTGAAATGTCCAAATCATCCCTTCAGGGAATTATTTCAAAAGGGAAATTGTAAATGGCGCCATCTATCGCTAGATAGTGAAACCTTCAAAATACGTAGCATACTTATGAGCGGTGTAAGTCTATCATGACGACAGGAAGCGCCTCTACCAAATATCGATTGAAACTATCGTTAAAATTATTTAAAAACAAACTTTGTTTTCATTCAGATTGTACTTTATTAGATTCCTTAGCTTAATTAAAAAGACGCCTATTGATTATTGGCACGACGATACCAAAAGCGTGCCCGGAAGTCATCGGAGCAAGTAAGAAAAGCGGGTGCATTGGGAGAGTGGGTTATATAGCGCACGGGTCCGTTGTGTCCCAGGGAGTTGAGGGTCAGACGACAGCCATTACGAGAGTTCCACGAGCATAGAGAGGTGGTCGCTTCATCTGGGAAGAGTACATAGTCTTCGGTGTGGTTGAAGACAGCTTCAGCTTGATGCTCCTGCTTGCCGGTGGTGCCAGCGCCCGTATATGTCTGTATGGGTCGACTGGTGCAGAGCTCCCACAGATACACAATGGAGTCCATGCCAGAGGACAGCAAGTACTACAAGTCAAGAAGGTTATTAGGTCAGCTAACCAGCAGGACTTCAATAAGAGCACTCACCTTTCCATTTCGCGTGAACTGCAAGGAACAGATGGCCGCACCACTGTGTGCCTCAGCAATTGTATTGACACAACGACCACTGATGCCGTCCCAGATTTTGATGTCGCCATCAAAACTGCCTGTGGCGTAGAGCTTTGCTGTCGGTGAGTACTTAACACACGTAACTCCCGACTTGTGCTGCTGCGATGGAATAGCGCTGACGAAACATTGCGTGGTGTGTACATCATAGATCCGCAGCACATTGTGTTCCGTTCCAATCGCTATGTAGTCTCCGGTTGGATGAAACGAAACGCACAGCACAGGCTCACAGTCGGTGAGCACCTTGTGGGCCTTCTTTACCGACGGCTTGGCAATGTCAAACAGCTTAACAGTGCCGTCGCGAGAGGCCGAGGCTAAGATGTGCTCCTTGGGATGAAACTCAAGGTAAGACACCTCGTCGGTGTGATCATACAATGTGCGTATGACTGGATGTCCTTGCTGTTCGCGGCCAGGCTCGATGTCCTCTGGCGCCGATTTGGCCAACATGCGCTCCACGTCTAGAATTTTAATACTGGCATCCACACTACCGGTTGCCACCAAGGAACCGTCGAAACTAAATGCTCCTGCACGGCATGCCTGCTTGTGCGATGTCACATATGCCGTTTCATAGGAATGCGGCTCCGGTGCCAAGGCAGATGCTTCCGGCTCGAATTCCAAATCAATGCCGGGCAGCACATCGTCCGTGTTGCTTTTATCCTTCTCGGACATTGTCTGCATTCCAGATATCATGACGTGCAGAAGACGCTCACTTGGCGCACACTGATCCGCCTTGACGAGCATCGAGAGCTCCATTGCAAACTTCTCCAAGCCATCGTACATTAACTGACTACACCACCAGAATAGAATTAATTAACGTGCCATGTGAGTGTGAGGACATATGTCGCTTACCTTATCATTAACCGGTACAATATTTCCCGGTTCTTAACCAAATTATGTGGATCTAATATTTCGTCGCGCATCTTTGTTTTTCTTTATAATATTAATAGCGATAACATTAATGTTGACATGCAATCGCTATTGCTACTAATCGATAGATTTATGTACGTTCAAACAGTATCGATATATTTGACAGTAAATTATACGATATTTTAACATTATAATAAAATTAAGAAATTATAATAGCAAACTCTACAAAACACAAATACTTTAATTATTGTGATGGGCTCAATTCAACAGGATATTTTTAAATTTCTGCTTGGCGCCAGAATGTTAAAACTATCGAAATATCGTGTGACAGATATGATTTCGATAGCTCGTTCTTGTGATGGCACACATCAACAGCTGCAACACGTGCAACTTGTTTTGTTTTATTGAGTTAAGTTGAGTTTTGTGAATTAAACAGTAATATACAATGAAAATTCGTAAGAATCATGTTCGTAAGCGTTATCGCTACAATGTTAATCGCAAAACATTGAACAAAACCCGCAAAAACACTGGCAAAATAAAGGAGTAAGTATTAAGTGTGCCTTCGTTCTCTTTGTTTATACTCATGTCGTTGTTGTTGCCTTGTAGTCCCGAAATGAAGAAGCTGTGGATGGAAGGTCAACGCGTGGGCACCAATTTTAGTGAAATGGGATTGGCCAAGGATCCCAACAAGTCTCTGGGCATACCAAACTACAAGCGCGACAGACTCGAGGCGGCAAAACTTGTAAACGCTTCCGCAGAAGAGGAATTCGAAGATGAAGAACTCTCGGCATTGAGCTCTAAGAAAGAAGCCAAAGAAGCGCAGAGTCAGAAACCAAAGCGTGGTCACGTCGTGCAGGAGCTGGAACAGATGGCAATCGATAGGCGAGCAGATCCTGAGTTCAGGTAAACTTATCGAATGTGGAATGTAGATGTGGAATAAATGTTTATTTAATTTCAGATTACCCAAGGGCGTCGTCAAAGAGCTCTCATATTTCCTTAATAAGCACAAGTTTAACTACAAGGCAATGGTAACAGATCGTCGCAATCATGGCCAGTGGACGTGGAGGCAATTTCGATTGAAAATTCGTAGATTCATGTCGATTCCAGAACAGTTCAACGAATACCTCGAGCAAAAGAAGCTGCCAAGTGGTGTGAAACCAGATTGGCCAGAATACGAATCGGATAGTGAATGGAAATAATTATAGTACATAAGTATGCTTATAGTATATGAACACGAGGGCATTGGGATGTATAATTGACTTCTGTTTCATGTAAAAAGGTTTTAAGCTCTGAATATATAAATATATACTAGAGATATTATTAAACTAATTCTCTGACAAATATAATTAGTAATAATTAACCAATCATTCTGACGATAGTTCCACTAATGTAAATCGTAAATGCATTGCCTTGTCAATCACTGTTGACTTTTAAAATTACCCGCAATTTGCAATTTGTCGCCCATACCTATCTACTATGTATTCCTTGCCCCAATTGGTGGCTACTCTGTCATTTAATCATTTCGGCGTTGCATCATCGTGCATCGTTCGTGTCGGGCTCGTCATCAACCGACTGAATTTCGCTGTCGTTTTCGGTCTTTCCGTTTTCTGGTTTCGAGGTAAGTGCACGTACTTACTTGAGTTCGTGCAGCTTTCATAAAATCCTTAAATAACGTTACCTTTAATGAGCATCGATTGATTATTTGAGTGTGAACTAACAGTAAAGTTAACGGGCTATCTCAACTTTTCATTATTTTTGAATATTTCGAATTGTGCAAATGTGTGAAGCGACTTGAATTTCGTGCGTTTACCGGCCGGTTTCTCATCGCCAACTTTTGCATAATACGTGTACATGCATGCTGCATACATGTGTAACGGTATCTATGCATTGCATACATATGTACATAAGCACTTCTGCATTGATAAATGCGTTGGAAAAAACAAATAATTCAGTTATTGCAGTGTCTGTCTGAATATCAAATATATGCGAAAGCTCATTCTTACATATATGTACATGTATTTATGTGTGTGGATGATCCTGTGTGTACATTATGTACAAACATACAAACATATTCTGCTCTTTGGCAAATTCCAAAATGGCGGCTCAGTTCGCTCTGTCTGAGGAAGCTTTGGAATATTGCAAGTGTGTGTGTGTGTCATGTTGCACCATTGCATTCAATGTGTGTGCTGTAATTTGCAAAGTTTCTTACGAAATTTAAATTTATATATGTATATATGTATCTATTTTGTTAGAATACGTTTGCTGATATATATACAGTATGTCAAGTAATTGTTTTGACATAGAAAAATATACACATTTCTTTTTGGTTCTTAAAAAAACTCAATATTTATTTTCTAACTAGTTTTTAAAATGACTAGCAACTATAATAATATAATACAACTACATATATGAAGTGCAAGGCGAGGATTTTATGTTTTGCATAATAATATATTATGCTGAAACAGTTATGTATGTTAATTTTTGTACAAAAGCAATTTTGTTGTGATTGAAAATCATTTCGCCGTTAAAGCGAACTTGCCGCTAACCAGGCCATAGGTGTATTTACATACATACATACATGTACGTGTTGTATGTAAATATGTACATACATATGTATGTAGTGAGAATGACGTGCTAATATGTATGTGAATGTGTACTTGTCTCACTTCAATTCTCGATGAGGCTGCATGTCGAAAGTATTTTTACATTTCCCTTTTGCTTTCTTCTTCTTTGCAATTTGCACTTAAATGCAAATACATACTAAGTGTATGTTGTTAAAAATAACTAGAGAAAAACTGCAAGTTAAAACTGTTTCTAGGGTAGAAAATAAATCAGAACGCTGTGGACTCTTCACTGCACACACACACACACTTGCACACATCAGTATGCATGTCTGCACATATGTATGTATGCATGTACTACGTACATCTGCATGCATAGTGTGAATGTTTGCCTCCTTGTTGTTTTTGCAAGTTTATCCAAGACGACGACCAACGGAAACGATGAGCAAGTGCAACCCGAAGCAGCGGAATTTTTCTTCTCTCCATGAGTGTGTGTGTCTGCGTGTGTGTTTGTGCAGTTTTTCACCCTTTTCGAATCGCGAAATTTCTGTTCCGCCCACAGAGAAAAGAGCACACGAATGCCGCAAATGCCGGTCGGTAAGAACACACACATATACATGCATACATGTACTCGTACCATTGCAATCAGTGTTCCCCACCATCATTGATTTTCGCGTCCTCCTTTAAATCTGATAAAATAGCATAACAATTGTTAATAATCGTCAAGTTAGTTTAAGTTAGTTCAGTTAAACGATTGTCCTCATAGGCAACTCAGATAGTTCCTTGTCTTCGTCTCAGGAAGGCGGCCTGAACTGACTGGCACTGCAGCTGAGGGGGGTGTTGGGGGTTGGGGTCTGGGAGTGCATTCGGCGGCATCGTCGTCGTCACTCGGCTGTGTTTCGCCTTTTACACAGAGCTCCAGAGTCTCTCATCGTTTCTCTGGGTTCGCTATTGATTTTTCGTGTCGAGAATCGAGACTTGGTTGCATACTTATTGCCCAGATTTTCCGGGCATTGACTAACGGTCAGACGTGTCGTGCAGACTTGGTATTTCTAGTTTCCAGTGTCGGTATGTCCATTATTCTCTTAATTATATTTCATAATTCCTTTCGTGCACTGTGCTTATTGAATTACTAGCAATTTTACATTTTATTCGTTAATAAATGGAATATTTCCTTTGTTTCAGAATTGCAATTGTTAATTGAAGCACTTGCAAGCGGCAAGTCATAATCAAGCTAATTTCCAGGTGAGTTTCTTTTGTTGGACATGGGAGTAACATGGTTGGAAAATTGTTCAATTACTATCCGTATATAGGTGTGCACATACATATTTGTATATATATGTATGTATATGTACACCTAGCTGCAAAATTTAAGTCTCTACACCGCGAACATAGTCGCGCCCACACCCACACCCACATTTACCCCTAATAGACACATATGTAGTCCCCCCCATGTCTATGCTCCCTCGCATCCCTACAGCACACGCCTTTTTCTCACCCTCTCTCTCTCTCTCTCTGTCTATCTATCTTTTTATATAGATATATACATATATATATAGTATATATCTAGAAACCTCCAAAACTTTAAAGATGCAAGAGCATAGAGCAGGATTTCGGTTCGGTTTGTAAACCGGTTTCAAGAGCACACGAACTCTTGCTATTGGTTCGAACCGTGGTTCAATTAAAAGTCATTTATTTTATCTATTTTTCAATGCGAAACATAAAAATTACTTTATAAAAGTCTAACTTAAGATTATGACTTGATATGTCATATATTTACTTTTCAAAATCAAGTTGAATATATGTAAGGGGAGGATAGTTTTGAAAGTTCAGTTCATGATTCAACTCGGTTAACCCGAACCGGTTCGGTTCAGAATCTGTTTACTGTCTTGACATATACAAAATGTGTCACCCTTGTTCCCTTTCTGATATCTGTGTGTGCTTTGCATTCAGGTTCTAAATAACTACTATAAAGGAAATAGTTGACTATCAACATGGGCAAGGAGAAGATTCATATTAACATCGTTGTGATTGGTCACGTCGATTCCGGCAAGTCGACGACCACCGGCCATTTGATTTACAAATGCGGCGGCATCGACAAGCGTACGATTGAGAAGTTCGAGAAGGAGGCTCAGGAGATGGGCAAGGGATCCTTTAAGTACGCCTGGGTGCTGGATAAGCTGAAGGCGGAGCGTGAGCGTGGTATTACCATCGATATTGCATTGTGGAAGTTCGAGACGGCCAAGTACTATGTGACCATTATTGATGCGCCCGGACATAGGGATTTCATTAAGAACATGATTACCGGCACTTCGCAAGCCGATTGCGCTGTCCTGATTGTGGCCGCCGGTACTGGTGAGTTCGAGGCCGGCATCTCGAAGAATGGCCAGACACGTGAGCATGCGCTGTTGGCCTTTACGCTGGGCGTCAAACAGCTGATTGTGGGCGTGAACAAGATGGACTCCACCGAGCCGCCGTACAGCGAAACGCGTTACGAGGAAATCAAGAAGGAGGTCTCGTCGTACATCAAGAAGATCGGCTATAATCCGGCCTCGGTCGCTTTTGTGCCCATTTCCGGATGGCATGGCGACAACATGCTCGAGCCTTCCGAGAAGATGCCCTGGTTCAAGGGCTGGACCGTCGAACGCAAGGACGGCAAGACAGAGGGCAAGTGCTTGATTGACGCGCTGGACGCGATTATGCCGCCCCAGCGGCCCACCGACAAACCGTTGCGTCTGCCCCTGCAGGATGTCTACAAAATTGGTGGCATCGGCACCGTACCAGTGGGTCGAGTGGAGACGGGCATTCTCAAACCAGGCAAGTAATCCCCAACTATGTCCATCGGCAGATTCTTACAGATTTTCATTTCGTTTCAGGCATGGTCGTGAACTTTGCTCCAGTTAACTTAGTCACTGAAGTAAAGTCCGTGGAGATGCACCACGAGGCTTTAACTGAGGCCATGCCGGGCGACAACGTGGGCTTCAATGTAAAGAACGTTTCGGTGAAGGAGTTGCGTCGCGGCTATGTGGCTGGTGATTCCAAGAACAATCCCCCACGGGGAGCTGCTGACTTTACAGCTCAGGTGGATAGCCATTGGTCAAGGGCCATCATCTACCCCACTGACTCACTTGTATTATTTTTACAGGTTATCGTTCTAAATCATCCTGGGCAAATTGCCAATGGGTATACTCCCGTTCTCGATTGCCATACGGCTCACATTGCATGCAAGTTTGCCGAAATCAAGGAGAAGTGCGATCGCCGTACTGGCAAGACCACGGAGACCGAACCCAAGGCCATCAAGTCTGGCGATGCGGCCATCATAATGCTTGTTCCGACCAAGCCGTTGTGCGTTGAAAGCTTCCAGGAATTTCCGCCTCTGGGCCGATTTGCAGTTCGTGACATGCGTCAGACGGTTGCCGTGGGCGTCATCAAGTCGGTGAACTTTAAAGAGACGACCTCGGGCAAAGTAACAAAAGCCGCTGAGAAGGCACAGAAGAAGAAATAACTAGGGTGTCAGCAGATCTGTAATTCAAACAAGAACACTCAAACACAACAACAACAACAACAACAACAACAGCAAACGGCAACAGCAACACACTTCAAATTAATAATATCTATTAATCAACGACGATCAAAACCAAATCAGGGGCTAAGATCAGAGTCCGTGGCAAAGGCAAACCAAAAAACAGCAACTACAACTACAACTACTATTAACTGCTGCATTCAAATATTATATAAACTTGAGGAGATACTGCAATTTATTATAATCACACATACAATTAGCGAGGATATGTGTGCGTCAATGGGCCAACGACCTGTTGGTGATCCGCTTTTGGGCACACGTATCCTCTTACCAACTGCACGACAAGGCGACGAGGAGGCGCCTGGACACTTCGCTCACCTGGAATCATTCCCGAATGCGTACTCAAAATCGGTCGCCATCATATTCATAATAATCATCTACTATAACTATCTAAACTTGTATCGCCATCGCAAATCCTTTCGCAGGAAACACTCTGGTACAGAGCCAGAGCAAAATATATTTGCCACTGGAGTTTGCTGCTAGCCCAGCTCCCCTCCACTACCCCATCTTGCCCTTATGCTACTCATTTATTGCTAACATTGTTTTAAACCATCCACATCATTTAAATCAATGGATTTTAAACACTTTTTATACTTTTGATAAGTCAGTCGGAGGCATTCGATTTAAAATCTATTATTACCTAAAATAACTTCAGAGTTTAGTTTTAAACCCACTATAAGTCTAACAAACTAAAAACCCAAAAAAAAGACTACATTCGCAATGAATTCAAAATTTCTCCAAAATGAAAAAGACAAATGCTTAAGAAGTATTACAAAAATATTCATAAAGAACATAATCATGCGGTTTTGAAAACATTCTAAATGTTCGATCGAGCCTCATTGGCATTTGCACACTTTGATCAAATGTTTCTCAGTATCGATTAACCACATAATAACGTACATAAATATGCGTGCAATCATACATAATGCATTCATTATCGTTACTCACACACTCTGAAATTATAATTGTAACCCATAACAGAAACCCATTCATGGATACAGAAAACGTTGCTTAATAAACATAAATGATCTTTTAATGTATTAATTGAGAATAATAAAATAAAGAATGCTTAACCGTAAATTACCATATACAACATTTCTTATGTCTTTAACAAATTAAGGAACTTGAGGTTACTTTAGACCTGGACAGAGCAACCTCTGAGTCACGTATATATTATGTAATAGAATTGTTGCTGTTGTTTTTGTATATCTGTCCTTGTTGGATAGTCATTAAATACTTTAAATATACCTTAGCAGGTCTATTACTTATAATATAATATATATTAGAATATAATATATTTATACATATGTATATATGTGTTAAATATAACAGATTTGAAAATAACAGCTTTTCTACAGCTAAACTTATGTGAGTAGCCAATAGGTAATTTAAAAGAGTGGCAGCTCTGCAAGCTATCGATGGTACAAAATACTAAATAAAACATGGCGCTCATATTTAAAATGTCACTTGAATTATTAAAATTGAATGCAACGGGATTTTATTAATAACACAGAATCATATTAGGTAAAGGTACATTTCTTATTCGTTGGTTATTGGATAACTTTTTTAAAGTGTTACATTTATTTGCCATTTATTTGAACTTATTTTAGAATAATTATAAAAGTTTTTTTATATCATTTCATAAGTAAATAAATCAGTCAATTTTTAAAGCGGATCCTAGTATCCATTTTTTAGGATGAACATAAAAAATAACACAAATTATTTTAAATTATTATTATAAAGTTTTTACAATTATTTAGTAAATGGTAAATTTTTTCACATTCAGGTACAATTTATTTTTAAAAAAGTGGCAACCATGGCTGTGAGTCGCACAGGCGGCATTTAAAAACAACAAAGAACTTAGGCGGCTGTGTAGTTTTTGGCGACAAATCATTAAACGACTGAAGCACTTTAATTCATTTTGAGAAATATTAATATTTTTGGGCATTATAAATACAACTAACAGAATAAAAGCTCACAAATGGCAGATCCTCGCATCAGACAATTGGTTATTAAAACGGGTGTTGTCAAACGTTTGGCAAAGGAAAAGACAGTTTATGAGAAGGAAGTAAATACAGAAATAGCTCGTCTTGATAAATTCAAGAGCAATGGATCGGACGAGCATGTCCTGCGCAAACAGGAAGAGGTGATACAGGAGTGCCAAATGATGATTCCGGACTCAAAGCGCAGGTGAGTCATCAAACGGCTTAAATGGTGAACAGTAATTAGTATGTCTTGCTTCTGGACAGATTGCAGAAGGAGTATGATGTTTTGGAAAAGTATCTGCAGGATGAACTGGATCTGAAGGAAACTGAGGCCTACACAAAGGCGTCCGAGGTTCTAAATGATGCGAAATCTGTTCTCCAAGTTTAAAACTCGTTCTTACATGTAATTTATTTAACCATATGTGAATAAAAGTATTTCCAACGTTAACCAACACTGAGCTGTAAAATGACGCACAGTCTGAAATTAAGCGAAATAAAGACAAATATAACAGATATTATTGCAAATTTGGAACATTTGGACCATTTAAGCCACGCACCATTATCTAACTTCGATGTGCACCAATCGCTTCAGTTGCAACAACGCACGACAACCTTGCTGTCGGAGCTGGAGGAACTGCCTTGTAGACGAATTGCAAGCATTCAACTGCAGCGCAAACGAAGACGTCAAAGAGTGAAACAAAAGGGCAAGTTACAAAAGAGAGAGTATATAGCAGATGCACAGTTTTTCAAGGGCACAAAGGTCACTTGTAAACCTATTGCCACTCAAGTACCGCTGCCACCGACTGAGAAACACGCTAAACACATCACACTCAAAAAACTGCACGATGCCACAAATATGCTCAAGACATTCGATTTGTTGGAGCGTCTGTACAAGGCGCGCGGTGGAAACAACGACTTGGGCCAGAGACTTGGCCAAATGCGCACAGTTTGGAGGCGCGTCAAGCAAGAGACTGAAAATGCAACAGGTGCAGAAGCCCCTGCAAATTTAGAGGAGCATTGGGACCAAGTGATATTTGGAAGTTCTCCTGCTCCGTGTGAGCAACGTCGTGGACAGAAAAAGCAGAACAAACGAGAACTCCTGCAGCGACGGTGAGATCCATGAAGGCATTCACTGATCCCAGCTGTTATTATCTTGTTATATATTTATTGCAGGCTCGTCTGGGACTCCTACATATGCAATGCGCAGAGTGCATCTTGCATTCCCAGTGGCTGGGTGCTTCCCCCCGAAAAGCCGATACCCGAGTGGGCAGAGTTTCGATATGAATAAAAGAGATTTTATACATAATGTGGAATTTTTATTCTTTTGAAGAATCGCTGTTAGTCTTAAATCAGTAGCATCACACACATGGAAATGCAAATTCTACACATGTATTTATAGTTTATTCGTAAACCCAATCACTGGCAGCTGGGGTCCAGGGGACGAGCTCCTTCTCGTTGAACCACAGAGCAATCTCCTTCTCGGCAGATTCAACAGCATCAGAGCCGTGGATGATGTTGCGGCCAACCTGGACGCAGAAATCACCACGAATGGTGCCGGGCAAGGAGTCGGCTGGGTTGGTAGCGCCCAACATTTGACGGCCGGTCTTGACCACATTGAGACCCTCCCACACCATGGGAACCACTGGACCGGAGTTCATGTAGTTGACCAAACCGGCGAAGAAGGGGCGGCTAGACAGATCAGCATAATGCTTCTCCAACAAGTCCTTGGAGGCCTGTAAGAGCAAATTAAAACAGAACATGTAAATATGTATGTAGAGTTGGGATTTTCTTGACCTCTAAAAATGTTTAACCTCAACCGGTAATTTTCAATATTAAAAGCTGTTGGCGACCCACACCGAGTTGAGGTTAAGCACGAAAACTGAACACGCGTACTTATCGATTTATTAATTCAATTAGTAGCCGGTTTTACTTACCCAAGTGAACTTCATGGCTACCAATTTGAAGCCCTTCTGCTCGAAACGCTCAATGATCTTGCCGACGAGTCCTCTTTGGACTCCATCGGGCTTGACCATGATAAAAGTGCGTTCCTTGTTGGCGGCCATTGCGAATGAGAATAGAGAATAAAATGCTAGCAGTGAAGCTATCATTAGTGTTGTTGGCTTGCTCATCTGATTAGTGTGACCAAACAGCATATGTGCGAAAAAAATAAATACTAAGAAACCAAAATTACATTATCTTATCTACAAAGTTCTTCAAAGCTGATTAATAATATTAGTAAAGTATGTATTCAGTTTGGTTTTACCATTGATTTGATGAAAATTATGTGAATATCTTTCCAATTGAATGTTGCATATTTAATTTATGTATATATAAACAGACACATTGTTAACGGTGCCGGAAACATTTGAAGATCGATTTTAAAAATTACGGGTTTACCTTAAAAGTTGCTGGGACTCCTTTGAATTCCAGTATTTGTTATCCCAGCTTATAAGAAATTCCAAGTATTCAATTCGCCGCATGTAACGGTCTTCATATAGCTATGGTCACACCTAATTTGTATCGACTTCAGTTAAGAGGATATCATACTCATTTATCGACAGCTGTTGGTATTTTAATTGAGTTTAGACATGTTCATATAACTGTCCCTCTCTAATCAACTAAAACATTCAGTCAGCTGGTTTTTTCCAACAGAAGTGGATTAAATCAAGAAAAAATTTTGCAAAAAATTTATTTAAAGCCATAGAAAATGTCAAACGCTAACGATTCGCGACCATATTGGTCCGATGAGGTGATTAATTTTGTTATTACAACAATTCGCAATACACCATATATGTGGGACAAGACCCACAAAGATTATAGTATTCGATATTTGAAACACAACTTCTGGAAGAATTTAAAATGGACGCTAGAAAAACGGTTCAAGTTTCGAGCATATACGAATGAGTTGGCCAGAAAATGGCTTAATCTCGCCTCCTATTACCGTCTGCAACAGAAGGCAATTTTCGATGCAAATGCCCGAGGAGCGCAGCCCGAGGAAATAAAACGTCTGGAGGGCTGGAAGTTTTTGAAACCACTTAAATTTCTTCCCTATGTTGTTTACGATAAGAACATAACGGAAGTAAGTAATTATGTGTGTGTATCTATATGAGTAAAACATGGCTAATGCGAAAAACTTTAATCGACAGACGGAAAATCTATACGACAGTGCGCACTCTGACGACTCGGACGTTAACAGCGCAGCGCTCGTTGATGAACAGAAACCAACAGCCCACGACAATGACTCTGAGTGTGGGAATCCCTTGCAGCAAGCCAAGATTAAACCAAGGAAACTAGAAATTGAGGAGTTTAATGTCCCAATGCAGGATAATGACGAGACGGAAATCGAAGACACAACCCCAATGACTGTGGAACCCATCATAGACGAAATACACAGTACGCCCAGCTTCCACTATGGAATGGCCATTGCCCAAGACGTTTTTGAGCTGGACGGCAACTTGAAAATCGATGCAAAGATGGAAATTATGCAAGTAATTGTTAAATACCAGAAACAACAACTCCATCGAACCGTTATGAGTTTGGCCGGTAGTTAAGGGTTAGCAACGAATACATTTTGGCTTCATTCAATTGTGTGTATACATGTAATACAAATTAGAGATGGGCGATATTAACCCCACTTATATTTGTCCCAAGTATCTCAAAATACTGAATATTTTGTCACTGAATGATATTTTGTCTTTGATTGTTATTTTGTCAAGAATATTTTTGTATTGTCGTTACATTTGTCGTTGTGACGCAAATATCATTATAAAAGAGAGCAGCGTATTTATGGTCTTGCAAGCGACCGACAAGTGGTGCCACTTTTTTTTTAAACGTGTGGCAACCTTGTTCCCAGAAGTATTTCAAATAGACATAAAATTTGCATGCAGTTTTGTTAGAATATATATATTTTTTATTATAAATAATATAACTTCATCCCCATTGAGGTGACGAACAACCTTACTCTCCCTTATTTAATCTATTTTCGAATAAAAATTGTGAATTTAATAATAAATCCTATGCATTTTAAATGTAATTCTAAATTGCGCGCCACGGTTTTTGGGACAAGAACAGGGTGACTTATGATTTGTTATTTTATAAAATTGTGCCAAATTTTATGTTTACTTTGGTATTTATTGTTTAGGATTTTACGTTATTAGAAGCACTGTCACACTGTTTTATATTTCAGTCAAGTTCTTGAAAAGGTAGGTGACTTTATTTCATGAAAAGCTGCAACAACAAATTAATAACACCATTAGATAGTGTAATAATTGCACTTTATATTATAATATTAGTGTTCAGGCCTAAGTAATTTTATGGTTATGCATGGACAAACAAAATGTCACAAATATGGCGTCCGCTCGTATATGTATGAATGCATGTATATGTACATACATATCAGAAAATGGCGTTCCCTTGACTAACCAGTTTATGCGTCTTAATTTTGTGTTTTATCGAATGTGCTTTTCTTTTCTAGCTAAAAACTTAATACCATAAAAAGATGACAGGTCGCGGAAAGGGAGGAAAAGGTTTGGGAAAGGGAGGAGCCAAGCGCCATCGTAAGGTGTTGCGAGATAACATCCAGGGTATTACTAAGCCGGCCATTCGTCGTCTGGCTCGTCGTGGTGGCGTCAAACGTATCTCTGGTTTGATCTACGAAGAAACCCGTGGCGTGCTAAAGGCAAGTAACTTGCAGATACAAATAATTAAGACTATTAACTACTTAACATTGTCCGACAGGTATTCTTGGAAAACGTCATTCGTGATGCCGTTACTTACACTGAGCACGCCAAGCGTAAGACCGTCACTGCAATGGACGTGGTATACGCCTTGAAGCGTCAAGGACGCACTCTGTACGGTTTTGGCGGTTAGAACCGTTAATATTCGAAGTAAATGTCGTATGATTGGACTTAATCGGTATACTTATAACGCAACGTATTTAACCCTCAATCTACTTAATCTTGAATATTTGAGCACATCTATAAGCAGTAGTAATTACAATATGTATTGACAACAGAATATTCCATTATTATAAACATTACGCATAACAATTGCAATTTTCTGGTAGAATGTATTTGCACTTTGCAATTAAAGATCTGCGGACTCTAAAAATCAAAATGCCAATAAATCATATGTAAAAGGCGCAAATATGTGTGTTATCAATGGTTAACAATGTGTTGCTCTTAGTTTTGTGATCAATTCTGATAACAAAACCACTCGAATTGTGGCGCTTTACATTTTTTTATTATTTCTAAATCAACTGTATGACCTGAACGAAGATGAGTTAAATATTCGATGTAATTCAGAAAGCATAATTCGTGAATGCCAAATCCCTTCTACAATTGCAATAAGAGATCTCCACTTATTACGGAAAATTTTGTCCTGAGCCCTGTGTGTTCCTAACAAACCGGAGTTTGTTCCCCTTTATTTTCGAGCTGCTGGGACTTCTGAGCTACTATGGTTGCAAGAAATCTTTCTGTTTCTATTTACTGATTGGATTCATTTTTCTTCTGCATTTCTAGATAGACCGAACGGGGTGATATTATGGTTCCTTCCGACTCTTCCCCGTCAAGCTGCTGGCTCTCCATGGCTTCGGAGACGGTGTGTGTACGTCTGACGAATACCTTCATGGGCGCAGTCGTATATCCCTGTCCACGAGCCATGTCCTCTGCATTTTCCCCCTCGGACTCCGAGCTATTTGCAATTGAATCCGATTGCATATCCTCCATAGTCGGCATATAAGAGTCGACATTCATGTTCATGGCTTTCATTGAGGGCTCATTGCCTTTATTCTCACGAACATAATTGGATTCTTTGGCCTGCGTTTTGGATCTGTGCCGTTTCTTGCCAGACTTGCTGTTGATCTTTCGCTCCAGTTCGTCCATGAACTGAGTCATGTGACTGTTACCCATACCTCCCAGGCGTTTCTTGAGCTTATCCTTGTGCTTGCGATTGTTCTCGACGCCATCTCCAATGCATTCATTCTCGTACTGAACATTGCTGTGCATCATTTCCTGCTGCATGTCCTCGCGAACCTCACAACGTATGCGCTGCAGTTGTTGCTGATTGATCATCACACCGTCTCCAATGTCCATCTCAAACTGTACATTGGGATTTAGCTTGAACTGTGAAAAGGAAATGTTCCTTATATATGTATATAGTTTGGTCTG
This sequence comes from Drosophila histrio, assembly GCA_958299025.2. Classification (NCBI taxonomy): domain Eukaryota; kingdom Metazoa; phylum Arthropoda; class Insecta; order Diptera; family Drosophilidae; genus Drosophila; species Drosophila histrio. The sequence goes on from OY282581.2 coordinate 14,722,046, forward strand.
TACAATATTATAATATTACTTACGTCGCGTTCATTGGCAAACTCGTGGTCAGACTTGGACTCTCGCTTCTTGGAGTTATCCTTGGCGTATGTCTCCACGTACTTCATCTCGCTGCGCACTTTGCGCACCTGCAACACCTGTCGTGGTTGATGTTCATCGGCACTCATCGAGGGCGTTTCCTCTCCCTCATCTATGTCTGGCTGCATCTGGTCCTGATGGAAGGTTTGCCGACCAAGTTGACTGCGTAGTGTTGTATTATCGCTGCGTGGTGTTATTTCCGGAGTGGTGACAGTGCTGTTAACCAACTGGTTAAACTGCGCTGGAGTTGCCGGATAACCCTGGGAGCTAATGGGATTAAGGGATGAAATGAGAATAGTTGAAACACTTGCAAATATTCAATTAGTTACTTCTTGATAAAGGACTGCAGCATATCTCCCTTCACTAGCATATATCCATTGGGCACATTGCCACCTTCATTGACCTTCGCCTGGGGTGGAGGGGCACTTGGACCCTGAGACAGAAGCTGCTGATTGAGTTTCTCATTCAGTTTCTCTGCCTTTTTCCGTAGTGTACGCTCGAAGGACAACTGCTCCTCCAGTGTCTTGGTGTGATTCAGCAGTTGGGAGACCGTGTATTTCTGATTCTTTGGCAGACTCTGCAGCCCGCTGACGCAGCTGAGATCGTACTGAGGCTCGTTCATCTTCTCCTCGTCCTCCTTGCCGAGATGATCGCGAATCTTGCGCATTAGGAACTTACTTATACCATCGTTGTGCCGAATATTGAACTCGGTAATGGCATTGTTGAGTTCTAGACACTCTAAAATAAGGTTGGCTCCCCGGTCAGTCAGACCACAGCTTTCCATATCGATAGCTGTAGGGGTTAGGGGTCAGAGATGACTTTGAATCCAGTTGAGGCTACTCACACTTCACCCAGGCATCCTCCTTGAGCACCTCGACGATCAGACGAAGTCCCTCGTCGCCCAAGTTCGGGTTGTTTGAGAGGGCAATGTTGCGAAGACCAGAAATCGAATCGACGTCCACGCTGCGATATCGAAGCGACTTCTCCCAACCTTCAGAGAACCGCGATATCTTTTGCATCTGGAATCAAAGAAATGGGTTATTAATTGAACATTTGATTGAAGGCAATGTAGGTGGTTTACCTTGATCATGTCAGCGATATACTCCGCTCCCTTGGGGCCTAAGTTGCAATCCGAAAGGTCGAAGGTTTCGATGTGGTTTAAGTATTTGACGGTGCTGCAGACTGCTCCGCAGCCCTTGTCTCCGATAAAGGACTTCTGGAAGCTCAACTCCTTAAGGCAATCATTGGAGGCAAGGGACTACAGAGAGGAATAGAACTGGATGCGTTAAGTCATTTGAAGTCTGTTGAAATTACCTTTGCAATGCACTCAATATAACTATCCTGCAAGGGAAGGGCCTCCAGCTTCAATACAGTTAGATTCTTATTTAATTTCACACAGTTTACGATCGCCTCCACGAGACTATTGAATATGTAACGAGTGTAGATCACAGGCTTCTGACGGAAGAGTCGAGCTCGGTTCTCAGAGTCAATTGGTAAAACGATATCTGTTTAAATATGCTCTGTTAATATCCCTGTCCTTAACTCTATCTCTCTGTCTCTGTCTTTCGATCTGTACTCACTGTTTCCATTGGAACGACGCATGCGTATAGTCAATGTTTGTAGCACAAGATCATGATGGAGTGCATCGATGATCAGCAGCCATTCACTGACTCCCAGTTTATCCCCACATAGCTCCAGAACTGTGGTGGTATTTCCATTGGAGCGTATGTTCGGTACGGGAGTTATATTCTTGGCGCGACAGAGCTCCAAATAACGGAAATGAAACGAACGACTCTTGCTGGACTTCTTCACCACGGGAGGCAGCGTCACCACCACACTGGCCCTCTTCGTGGGCGCATCTCGTCCACGAATCTGAGGCATTTTCTGTGAAGTATATGTGAGCTAGGAGTGACGCAAATACTGCTCAAAACATCATCTAAAGACAATTTACATTCTAGATAATATAGTTGGTTTACTATTCACAGTCGTGAATCACTATTTTTAACCTGCCTTAGCAATTACTTTAGAGTATTTATGGTCCTAGGCGTAGGGTATCTCATTGTCGTACACCTTTGACCAGAGCGTTCTTACTTATTTCTAAATACAATATGTGACCCATATTATATTATCGATAACATATGATCCCTTTAACCATTAATGTACATCTTGCATTTCCAAGCGCCAAAAATTGCTCTCTTTCCATGTTGGTTCCAGTGTTTGTAAAATGTAAACAAACAACACAGTAACTACCCATCCCACCATTCCCGCTCTTCGGCTGACAACGACAATGCCACTGCTCACGACGCTGGAATTCACGCTTCGTTAATTACTCGCGTGCCAGCATTGCACTCGCTCGTCCACTCTCATTACCCGAGGGGTTGCGTTCGGTGACAACGACTACGCCGGCGACGGCTCAATCGCCATAGCGCACGCCGGTTGAGACTAGCATTAAAGTCTGATCCGTTGTCAGTCGTGGAGCGACTGTTGAGGCACACACTTCGTATTCGTGCTGACAGATTCCATATCCATATTAACGTGAACGTTTCGAAAGTGCAGTCCATAGTTGATCGGGTTTTCGTGGTCTTGGACACTTAGAACCTTTTTCCGACGCGGCACGTTCCAAATCCAAGTGCCATTAAAGTGATCTTTTAATTCTAACCTGAATAACGGCGACAACTGCGAGTTCCGCTTCGTGCATTGCCCAATTTTACCGACACGTTTTCATCGTGTGTGTATGTGTGTGTGTGTGGGGTTTTTGACTTCTGCCTAATTACCAGTAACGTGTGTCGTGTGGTGTACTTAAACCACCGAACCCTTCTAAAATGTGTCAGTGTTAATAATTAATTGTTAAAGAGAAAGAAGATCGAGCCGAGGAGGGAGCTACGTCAGCTGGTCTCGATTGCAGCCAAGGATACTTGATATCCTGCCTGAAGCACAAGAAGAGGGTAAGTGTTGAACAAGGGTCGCTGTCGGGTTAATATACTCCCTGCTGAAGTGCACCCCAAAGGAATTTTAGCACACGAATGAGGGATATTTAGAGATGGTCAAGTAAAGTCCTTGACTTGTTTGCTCATCCAAGACGGACACTACGTACAATATGCAAATAATTTTAAAATTGACTGCAGGCAAAAATAAGGGGTTGAAGGCAGTCAGTGTTGAATAACTCGCGAATTTATATAAAAAATATTGAGAGAACAAAGGAATCCTGAAATGCCATTTCAATGTAACGTTTTTCAAAAGTAGAGTGGATATTGCAAGAAGGTTGAGTTGTGTAGCCAAGGACGTGTTTGCTTGTTGCTCCAAGTTTAAAACTCAAGATGTAATTAATTGAGGCTAGAAAAGGAGGCGAACTGTAACGGACAGATTAGTTTCGACACTAACAAAGATTGAGTTAGCTACGCTGTCGGCATATACTCTTAGATACAGCTATACAGATACATATGTATCTACAACTATTACGCACATTACCATGAAAGCGATGCGGATGCGATGCGGGCCCTCCAGTTCACCTGAACTCTTGGCTGACTTTGGCTATGAGTCAAAAATCAAGCTACCGCAACGAAGCTGCATGTAGTTCCAAGCTCCTATCTGTGTCCACTTTTCCCCCCACCACTCCTGCCCGGGCATACACTCTTTTGTTTGTCAGCAGCAGCAGCAACAACAACAATCAACATTGTAACAATTGTTAGCTGGCGTTGAACTTGACTGTCAGCCACGTTTTGGAATCGATGTGCATGACAGAAAGGGCCCTAATATGGGGGAGGAAGTGTTCAAATTGGAGTAGTCGAGCCATAAGCTCATTTGTTTGCTCAACCGCTCGTTCGTTCGTGGACCCAACCGGAAACTGAAGGCAACATTGGTCACATAGCCAAAGACAACTTCAATTTCAGCACTAACGCCTCAGAGAGTCGAGTTTAGCATATTTTTAATTAAATCAATTTGATGTGTGGGCCCATGGGAACTCCCAGGCTAATCCCAAGCCTGCATTGCCACGAAAAGCCGTCTACAGGCGTCTTAGCGGCAAACTTGGTTAGGAAAACTTGCCACATTGTCAGACACAAAATTATTGTTTATTTGGATTTCCTTGGCATTTTTATCATGTTGTTGTGGTTACATGGAAAACCGCACAATCGAATTGTATCTATCAGATACACACGATTACAAATTGTTGTTGCCAATCGGCTGCAGCATTTTATGCAAAATTTCACTTTAGGTAACACTTTGATCGATGCCCCAGACGGAGCCCGAGTTGGGGGTCAGAACATGCCAAGCGTGAATATCTGGCCAAAACTTAAGGTCCGTTGTCTTTGGCAAAAAAAAGTCAATTTAAGACCAAAAACTTCAACCATGTCACGCGTTTCCTACGCAGTTTTTTTCTCTCCAGCTTTTACTGAGGAAAAGCGACATCGTCATGGTATCTGAGTCGGAGTCGAAACCATTTCCTTTGCTGTCGCTTACATAAATTAAGGGAAATGTGTAAAATAAGAGCTTGACTTCGGGTATAACTTATTAATTTGATTTAATTCGCCTTGTGGAAAATTGGCTTCATGTTATATCAGTTATAGTTATAGTCCTCAGAGGGAGGGGAAGGTTGAGCCTCAAATTGTGGCAATAAGTGTCAATTATAATTAAACTAAGCTAATTTGGGCTAAAACGATGTTATACGTTAAGCTCATTTCAATGAATAACAATCAAGATAACATTTATTGTGTATAAGTAACTCCTTTTGTTCTTACTATTAAAGTATTTCTTCCTCTGATAGTTATTCTAACTATTATGACATTAATTCTAATGAATTTTACTTTTTTAAAGCTTTCTAATGTACTTAAAGCTGTCAACAGCGCATAAAGAACTTTTTCTGAAATTAAATTAAAGTGAAAACAGTAGGAAGCTTGAAAACTTAAGACAGAATGAAAGTACATTGTCAATATGCTTTGTTTATTGATGATAAAACTTGAGCAAAACAATTTCATATTATTAAATAAAAACTAAACTTAGTGTAGTGCTTCAAATTATATGTGAGTCTAGTAAAACACCTCCCCCCAACTTCCTCCCCGTGCCACAATAGAATGTATCGATAGCATTGAGATTGATAACCCAAATTTCAAGCATATTTAGCTGTTATTAAGTACACAAATCGCAGTTAAAATCATTGCAGCATGAAATTATAAATACACACACAAGCTGAGCCGCCCCCTCTGTTCCTCCTCCTCCTCCTCCTCTCTGTCCCCTGCCAACATAAAGAGCAACTGACCAAACAACCCAATTGCTGAGCGTTACACAAAAGCGTTGGCCATAAATACATAATTACCGCAAGCATCATCTGGGGAATATCTAAATACCCCGCTAGGAAAATGTTTTAAAGTGAATAAAAAAAGAAAATGTTGCATGTGGCATGTGGCCTGTGGCATGAGCAATGGTTATGGCTGCCGCTGCGGCTGCGGCTGATGCTGTTGAAAGCGAAATCAGCTACTCTAGACGCAAATGAAATGATTATCTTAAACTAAAGTAAAATATTCGTCTTGAAGTCGCTTTAAATACTCGTGGCATTTGGAAATTCATAAACGACCTTGTCTACGATATTTCTACAGAAGATAAATATGGGCATCATCCAAGAGGTTGATGGAACACGCAAATGGTAATGAACTGCGAGTCAACCGAATGAATCTGTATCTGCATCTGTTGCTCTGTCTGTAGATGTATCTACAAGTCTTACAAATCAATTGCCGGGTAATAACGTTAACGAGCTGTTCACAAATTGCTGGAAAATAGAAATTATAATATTTTGCAATTGTGAAATCAATGAACTATCAACCTCCCGGCGACTGAGCGACTGGGCGTGGCAGTTGTTACGCTTTTAATGAGCATAGCCGAGTTCATCTAAACTCAACTTCAACTTGGCTCAAACAATGGCAACCTCTTGCGTTAATAAGCCCACAGATAGTTGGCAGACTGGTAATGATACCAGTAGATACGACTGTGTATCTGATGGATACATTTTCACACGCATTTCAATTACAAGATGCAGCCTCAACTGCGAAATCCCCACACTCTGAGATAAGCCTCCAGTTTCATGAGCATTCGACTTGACGAAATATTTGAATTGCGAATTAAGTAAAAATAAAGTAAAGGGTCTAAAAACAAAAGAATATGACCATTTTCTAGACTTGTATCTTATCTTGTATCTTTTTAATGATTCGCGACAGCAAACTGCAATTTTCACTTCATAGAACAGTCTGAAGTTGAGACTGCTCGACCTGTTGATTTCCTATCAGTTTTCCCTTAAGTGCTTAATCTAACATACAAATAATAATAATATTAAAACCAAAGAAATTAACTCAATGTAACGGTCGTTAAACTTTCAACAAATTAAATTTCTTTAGCGGAATTCCGGACTAATGCAAGAAATAATTTGTAAAGGTTTAATTAATTTGCACATAAAACTTACCCAAGATCTCTGCTGACTTCGCACGCAGACTTGGCCAGAACGTGCAATCAGCCACATCGGATAATGCCATAAAAGACCTAAAGACCGGGAATTTGTGTGTCCAGTGCCATTGAGAAACGTTTGTCCGACTTTATTCTGGACTTTACGATGTTGCAACATCACAAGTAGAAACATTAGAAACAGAACTAGAACCATAACCAACAAAGCAGTTAGAGCTAAATCTCCAGTTGCTGACATGGTTATAGGGTATTATGCTTAGCAAAGAGTATCATCATTTGGTCATGAAATACGTAACTGTTTCTTTAAAAGAGATAATTCATCTATATTTTCTATATGAATTATCTTCAGTTAAATACGGGTTTGAAAGAAAAACCTTTTCAACAAATTTCAGTAATTGATCCCAGATCTTTTAGCTCTTATGTCTTGCATAGCAAGTGTATTAAATCGGCGGTTATGACTCGATTCTGGCTAGTTCTTTGTTGTTTTTTCATCGTACTCATTTGTAAATTTTATTAGGTTTCCGTACTTGGGATTTCTCAAGCGAAACTGTTTTAAGGTCATAAGGCACAGATCGTACACATGACTCGCTAAATATTTGGACACATTTTAATGACATTGGGTTGGACGAAGGGGGAAAACAAACCCAAAAAAATGGGTTAACTCGGAGTGTCTGTTGTAACAGTCTGTCTATTTTCTAGGTGCCTAGCCCTGGTCGACTGCGGCCTGCCATGTAGTTGTCGTAGTTGTCGACAGCAGTTGTCTTCAGGTCTTCCTATCTTCAGGTGCTCACAACATAATAATGTACAACGAATACGAGAAACAGTCCAAGTTGAACAACAAGGTGATCGCCAGCATGGGCTACAAGAAGGTGCGCTTAAAAGGAGGTTTACGAGTGCGTCAAGGAATTATCATAATACTCACAACATTGCTCTGGGGCGTGTCCGCGAATCGACCGCCTCGTTTTGCGATTGATGGGCAATCCGAGATTGTGTTGAGACTGAAGGAGAGCCCCGAGACGAAGGTGGGCAGTCATATCTACACCCTAAAGGGTTACGATCCCGACAACGATCCTTTGATCTTTGGCAAGCGTAACTCCCACGACAGCGAGATCATTCGCATAGAGAACACGGGCGGCAACGAGGCAAAGGTTTATCTGGCCAAGGAGCTGGATCGTGAGACGCAGGACGAGTATGCCATAGTGCTCACCCTGACGGACAGTCACTACAGCGATCACAATTATGTGACGCAGAGTTTCCTTCTGCTCGTCGAGGACATCAACGACAATGCTCCCATCTTTCTGCCCTATCAAAATGCCATTGAAATACTGGAGGGTAGTGCTCCGGGTGTGATCAGCACTCTGGAAGCCACCGATGCGGATGAGGGAGCATATGGTCAGGTGGTCTACTATCTGCAGGAGCTGGACGGTGATAACGACGTCTTTAGCATTTCCACGCACCAGGGAAAGGGTGTTTTGCGACTCCAGAAGGAGCTGGACTACGAGACCAAGAGCTTGTATCAACTGCGTGTCCTGGCCATCGATCGGGCCAATCAAGGACCTATAAATACGGGCACTGCAGCTATATTGATTAAGGTTAAGGACATTGAGGATCAGCCTCCCGAGTTTGTGGAGGTTCAGGCTGTGGCACGGATTGCCGAAGATTCCCCCGTTGGCACAAAAGTATTACGGGTGCGAGCCATCGATGGAGATCGGGGTATCAACAATCCGATTGCCTATGCCCTGGATGGCAATGATCTATTCGACATCGATAGTCACACGGGTGTGGTTTACACTTTGACCGTGCTGGATCGTGAGGAGGAAAGCGACCAGGTCAATGGTGCTCACATACTGAGAATCACGGCAACGGAGCTGTCAAAATCGGCGGAGGGAACCCAACAAGTTCCATCCATGGTGCGCACTGAGGTGACGATCATTGTGACCGATGTGAACGATGAGATTCCCACCTTCGGGGAAAATATCTATCGTTGTGAGGTCAATGAGAATGCCCAGACTAATACTCCGCTGAATTTCATCGATGGGGAGGTGCAGAATATCGTTTATGATCATGACGAGGGAAAGAACGGCACATTCCGATTGTTTCTCGACCCGCCCAACGATCTATTCGAAATTGTGCCGGAGCTGGCGGTGAATGAAGCCAACTTTATGCTACGTGTAAGGAACTCAAAATCCTTAGACTTTGAGGAGTTTGTGGAGATTAACTTTACGATATTTGCCCGTGAGATCGATGAGCCAAGTCGCTGGAGGTTTGTACGATCAAACAAATATCGTTTCCTTAGAATATCGTATTCATAATTCTATTTCAGTTCGGCACACGTACAAATCTTTATCCGCGATCAGAACGACAACTTTCCCGAGTTTACTCAAACGATCTACAATGCTGGCGTGCCGGAGAATAGCGAACTGGGCACGATCATTGCTAAGGTAGAGGCGATCGATGTTGATTCCGGGGATTTCGGAACCATGGGGATACGATATACGAATCTAAGGGGAGGAATTGCCCACTTGTAAGTAACTTCCAACGATATTTCAGTCATTTATCCTAATGAAATTATTGCCTAGGTTACATCTCAATCCCATAACGGGAGTTATTACGATCAAAACAGCGGGAAGTGCAGCTTTCGATCGGGAGATAATCTCTCGACATTATTTGACAGTGGAGGCCATTGACAATGTGGGACAGGGAAATCGAAATACTGCTCAGATCATTGTGGATATTCAGGATGTGAATGATAATGCTCCCACCTTCCTGCAGCGCCAGTATGAGGCAAAGCTCCTGGAGAATAAGGGCGAGTTCGAGACGCCTCTGCAGGTGGAAGCTCGTGATCTAGATCTGAATGGAACCGAGAACAGTCAAATAACCTATGAGATTGTCGAGGGTCTCTATCGCATGAACTTTACCATTGATCCCGAGAGTGGTTTGCTGCGTCCCCTACATCACTTCGACTTCGAGGAGCTGGTGGACAGCAATCATCGTCATGTGCGTCAGTCTAATGCCGATATGCGAGAGATTGAGCTGCTTGTTCGTGCCCGAGACTCTGGAATTCCCATGCTGTCCACCGTAGTGCCTGTCCTGATCTACGTGCAGGACGTCAACGACAATCCGCCAATATTTCAAAGGAATTTCTATACTAAAACTGTGCCCGAGGATCTTCCCGGCGGCAGCTCCGTGCTCCAAGTCCTGGCCATTGATCGTGATGGATCGTCGCCCAACAATGCGATCGTTTATCGTATACAAAAGGGCGCCAGTGACAAGTTCATTATTAACTCGGAGACCGGAGTTATCTATGTGGCCCAGGGTGCCAATCTCGACCCCGATTTGACCGAAAGCAAACGCCTGCTCTATACACTTAATGTGGTAAGTATTTGGCGAGCTCTTAAGGAGATTAACCCATGTGAATTTATACTTCCTCCTCTCCTCACTTAGATCGCACTGGATGGCGGCCTGGGAAATTCTCAACTTATGAACACGGCGACTGTAAACATCAGTATCAAGGATGTCAACAATAAGCCGCCGATGTTAAGCGATCTTCCTGCACTGAAAATCGTGGAAAATACTCCAGTGGGCACCTTGGTATATCAGATTCAGGCTACAGATCCCGATCAGAATCCCATACTGCGCTATAAACTGAATGCGGAACATTCCGAGGCACGCAACGAGGAAGGAGGACTGGTTAAGATCATTGAATACGATTACCTAGGCGCCTTCGAACTGGATGCAATACAGGGTCATCTCAAGGTGATCAAGCTGCTGGATCGCGAAAAAGTCGAGCACATAAAGCTGGTAATTACCGTGGAGGATCTGGCTGCAGCCAAGGGCAGGCAGATAGTTGAAGGTAAGCTTATTTTATAATTTCAAAATAGTATTAAACCCTTTTCTCCTTATAGCTTTTCTAAGCATACTAATTAAGGACGAGAACGATAACAATCCCAAATTCAGACAACCTTTCTATCGACAAACGATCACGGAGAACAGCATCAATGGCGTCATGATTGTCAATGTGTTGGCCTACGATGTGGACAAGAATCGCACGATTACATATGCTCTGGAGGGGAATCCTGCCTACAGGAATCTAGTTCACCTGGACGCCCAAACAGGCGCCATTGTGGTGGCCAACAAGATCGATCACGAGCAGCATCAGTGGCTGAATTTTAGCGTACGTGCCACAGATTCCGGTGTGCCACAACGATCTGCTCTCGTCGACGTCTATGTCACTGTGCTGGATGAGAACGACAACAATCCGTACTTCATTGGGGGCAGCAAGAACTACACGGTCAGCGAGAATGCCGAGCCAGGCACCAGAGTTGCCACCGTTCAGGCAGCTGATGCCGACGCCGGAGACTTTGGCAAGATCACCTTTCTCATGGATCGCATCAGTTCCCAGGGCAAGTTTACCATAGATGCCGATACGGGAGCTCTAACTGTGGCAGATAAACTTGATCGGGAGACAAAGAACTCGTATAATCTGGTGATCGAGGCCTGGGACAATTATCAGTTTGGTTTCTTGGCCGGCGAAAGTCGTAATGCCTTCAAGCAAGTGTTGTAAGTGAATTGGCAGAGAATGCAGCGAAACATGGAGGAGTATTTTAACATATCCATTTGCAGCATTTCCATTTTGGATGAAAACGACAATGGTCCAGAGATCAGTTTGCCCACGAGCTGTGTGCTCATCACGGAGTATCATGAGCTGCACGAGAGCATTGCCAGCATTGTGGGTAGGGATGCGGATGATGCTGCCACGCCCAATGGACGCCTCGAAATGGCCATTACCCAGGGAAACCGAGAAGGTAAAGTCCAATCCAATAATGAACTTGGTATACCACTAAGACTACCTCCTCCTCTTAATCTGTAGGTCTCTTTGAGCTAAGACAGCTTGATCCGTGGAACGCTCACGTCTATGCCAGCAGAACACTACGCAACCAATTTGGCAATTATAGTCTTACTATTACCACCAAGGATCTGGGTGTGCCGCCTAACATAGTCCACAATACTCTCGACATTTGCGTCTCTGACTTTAACGATCATGCTCCGGTTTTTGTGAGACCTTTGCACAACACCACAGTGCGAATTCCGGAGAATGCCACAGTGGGAACCATGATACTTCAGGCATACGCAAGTGATGCGGACATGGGACAGAATGCCCTGGTGCGATATCGTCTCAAACCGGATCCTCTGGGAAGCTACAAACTCTTCGATATGAATGCCAATACGGGAGAGTTATTCCTGAGGCAAGCCCTCAACCGTGATAAGCAAAAGATACATGAGGTGAGTATTCTCTATGGTAATCTATAAGGATCATTAACTGTACTATTGTTCTACCAGATAAGAATCGAGGCCTACGATCAAGGACTGCCCACCTCACTGAGCACAGATCTCGATCTGATCATTTATATACGCAACGTTAACGATTACGAACCGCAGTTCATTGTCAATGAGATATTTGTCAACTTTACGGAACACTCTGATCTGGGTTCAGAACGGATTAAACTACCCGATACCATAGACAAGGACGAGATGGATCTAGACGATCCGAACGAGGCGCCCAGTCAGGTGTGTTATTTCATACTTCACGGCAATGAGGAGGGATACTTCCGCCTCGATCCCGAGACACATGTCTTGACCGTGGAGCGTCAATTGGATCGAGAGCTGGTCGCCAACTTCACGTTGTACGTGAAGGCCACTGAGAACTGTGGTAACGACACAATCCCAGAGATGGACACGACGATGAGAAGCCACCAGTTTGAACTTCCCCCCTTGGAAGAGATCAACTACGATCGCTTTAAGCATTCGCGTCAACTGCGTGTGGTGAACGTTGAGTATGAGATGTCTACATCTGCGGAACCGGATCTCTTATCCTACGAGAACTACAGCGACGAGGAACGACAACCTCAGATGGAGAACCCTCCCAAAGTGGACAGCACCATTGTATGTGTGAAAGTGAGAGTGCTGGACATCAACGACAATCCGCCACGATTTCGATCGAAGATCTTCACGGGAGGCATCACAACCAATGCGGACTTTGGGCTGCGATTTATGAGTGTGGAGGCTACGGATCCGGATGAGGGAGCCAATGCTAAGATCACCTTCTACCAGGTGGGCGATATAAGGCAAACCCTCTCAGAGGGCCTGGAGAACGTGCGCAAGGCACCTTTCCTAATCGATCGGGATACGGGTGAAGTGCAGCTTAACTTTGATCCCCAGAAGGGCATGAAGGGTTACTTTGACTTCATGGTGCTGGCCAACGATTCGCTGGGCATGCGGGACGTGGCCCATGTGTTTATCTATCTACTCCGCGAGGATCAAAAGGTTCGCTTCGTCTTTCGACTTCAGCCGGATGAACTGCGTGCCAGGATAGATACGTTCAGAGAGTGAGTAGTTGAAGGAGAAATCTCCCATAATCCTTCTCAACACCTCTACTGTTACAGCACCCTGGGCAACATCACCGAGTCCATTGTGAACATTGACGAGATCAAGGTGCATGTGAACAAAGATGGATCGGTGGATAAAACAAAGACGGATCTTTACATGCATCTGGTCGAGCGAGAGGACAATTCCATTTACGAGGTGGCCGAGGTGCTCAAGTTGATTGACACGCACATCGAGAGCCTGGACGAGTTGTTCAAGGATCTCAATGTGCTGGACACGCAGCCTGCTGAGGCTCAGCTCCTTACAGCCGGCCCAGTCAAGGGTGCCATGTTTGTGTGGTTGATCTTCACGAATCTCTTCATGGCCTCTCTGCTGGTGGTCACTCTGGCGCTGTGCGCCTCCCAACGCAAGGGCTACAAAAGGCAGCTCCGTGCGGCCAAAGTAAACATCTTTCGTAAGTAGAATCCTACTCCGTCTGTTTCGGTTTCTACATAGATCAAGTATTTCCAGGAGGGCACTCATCGATGTCGATGCAGCATCCTCATGAACCTGCCTCGAGAGTTCCCAACACCAATAAGCACAGTGTCCAGGGCTCTAATCCGATTTGGCTTAAAGGCTATGAGAATGAATGGTTCAAGAACGAAGAGAACCTCAGGTTAGTTCCCGTATTGTCTAAAATATTTCAATCTCTATAGAATATTTTTACACATTTACAGTGTTGGTGGTCAGGACTCTTTGGATGACAATTTCCTAGCTGTTGGGACTCAGGATCTACACGAAACGCTTAAGGGCACTGCGAAGCTTTTCAACAATACGAATGATCTGAATCGACATTTCAATTTGTACAATCAAATCGATAAACTAACGAATAATGCTCAAATGCTGGCGCGAAAACTGGAAACAACCGAGTTATAGCGTCCAGAATTCCCAGTCTATTTATTGTATTTAGTTATAGTTGATTATATTAAGACTATCTTAAGAGTGAACCATGTAAATAAAATAAAATATAATATCTATTATTATAATATAGACCTCAGTGATGGTCCGCAAGAATAAGAAAAGGTATTCCAACTTACTGCGGGCAATGTCTTGGTTAAAATTAAATGAGTTCTTTGAAATCCGTTTGATAATGCACAATTCTAGTCTCCCACAAAATTTCAGGATATAAAATATAAATATACATGTACAGCTGACCAAGGAGGAGACAGAGAAGAGACTTGGTTAATACTAGATAGGAGAATACGCTGAAGCAGTAGATTAGAGTGCTCTAGAACTTACCACTTGAGTGTAGATACTCGAATTGTCCGAGAGATTAAAGGTATATAATTTTCTTGAATCACCGTTCAGATTACATTAAAATACAGACATCTGTCGGCAACAGTCTGGCCTACTTGACCGTCCCTGGAATTACAATGATAGCGTTGAGTCTTCAACGTTTTGAACCTTTCTTTGTAAAACTATTGCTGTTGGGATTATCTTTAGGCCTTGGCCCAGCCCAAATACCAAGATTGTTGCCGTGCTGCGCTTCCAGTGGTTTAGTGTATTTTGAACAAATAATAATTTGAAATTCAAATCCAAAATCGTAATTGATCGGCTGCAGAACGAAGAAACCCAACGTAACTTGCAAAGATTTTTATAATTAGTTGATCGCTGTAATGCGGGTTTTATGATTTTTTGAACTCGAGTATGTGTTTAGAGTTGGGAATTGTTAGGTTCTCGGAAAATTGTGTTACTTAATTTATATTGTCTTTGCTTCTCGTTCCGACAGCTCACAAAACACAAGGCCTGCCCAGATCTCAGCTAAAAACATTCTTTGAGATTTCAACTCACATTAGGAAATGAAAATGGAAATGTCAAAATCAAATTTTTGTTTTTACTAAAAAATATTCGTGTTATATTTTTCTCGGTAAATAATCAGTTGCAGTTGCCATAAAATCAATCAATAATCAATTGTTGTTGTAATTTTTTGTTTTTATTCTCTTCTTATGTTCATAATATACTTTTGTTTTGTTTTAATTCTTTTCGTTTATAATAATTACACAAATTAGATCACAAAAATGCATGTAAATTACAAAAATGAAATGTTCCTCATACCGAAAAAATTCATCAACTTTTGAACCAATTTTTGGCAGAGTTGAAAAGTGGAGGTGACGGTTTTTTTGGGTCTGCTATTTCTCTGGGTCTCTTATCAAATAAATATGTATAAAAAAAGGGTAATTTTAATACAAATCGTACACAACAAATGATAATTGTGTTTTTCATTTTTTTTTTCTAAAAAGAATACATTGTTTTAGCTTCGCAAGAGTTTTGTTCGCTTCACTTGCACAACTAAATATATATTTTAGCTAATTCAACTAAGGAGAACAAAGTTAAATTAATGCCATAAATCCATTAAAGACAACGAAAATTACATAGTTATACAGAGATTTATAAGAGTTAGCCATAGAGAGAGAGAATATACATTTGTTTAATTCTTTATATATATGCATATTTAAATATATTACAAATTATTCCACTATGTTTAAAGTACGAGTAGTTCTTCACCCGTCTCCAGCTGCGTAGACGTCCCAAAACGAAGATCCTTAATGTGCGATGCCTAAACATAATGCAACTTGATGCGTTATCTATATATAACTATCTATAATAGAGTCTATATATATTTATATAAATGGTTTATTTTGTTTTTATTAAACGGTATCTCTCATTTAATACTTGAAAAGATGACAAATGAAAAATTACAATGGATGTGGATGCGTGTTTGTATGTGGGATGGGGGATGGAGGACGTGGGATGTGTGGGATCTGCCTGTATGTGGGATGTGTATGTGTTTTGGACGCTAAGTGGATTATGTTTTAAAGCGTAACAGTTTTCTTGCATGTATTTGTATTGGCTTGTGTGTATGTGTATCTGTGTTCGCTTAGACTAAAGAATTTTACATTTCGGTGTATAAAGTGTGTATAATTCTATTTAATATGTAATTATTAATTTACATAAGTAGACAAAGACCAAATCGGAAAGTAAAACCTGCAAATTGATTGGGGCTGATCGGACCCCAAATCAAATACAAACAAAAACATTTATTTATGCCAACTTAAAAAACAAATTGCATTTTAATATTTCTTCTTTTCATTTTATGTTATTGTTTGTTTTTCGTATTTTGTAGGTTTCATTAAATTAAAGCTTACACAACTAATATGTGTGTTTATTATAAATATATATATATATATATATATATATATATATATATATATAAGATTATATATGTATATTTAGTAATACGATTCGCGGTTTTAAACTATGTAGTCCCTTGTACGTTTTATGTGTATGTATGTAAGTGTGTGTTTGTGTGTGTGTGTTTTGAACCATAAACTAAATAAAACTAAAAACCTTACTCTTGCTGTTGCTGCTGCTATTGTTATTGTTATTGTTACATTTCTCATTATAAAGTGGTTGCTTGGATGTATGTAAATGCGCTTATAAAATGTTTAAACAAATTCTATGCTTACTTCGAACTTAACTCTTCAATGCGCTACTTATCATTCACCTTTCCTTTCACGCTTTCAAATTCAAATTTGTTACTAAGTTTTCCTACTTTTGTTTGTTTTTTTTTTCTTTTAATTTTGCTTTTGTTGCCATGTATGTGTGTGTGTGTGTGTGATTGTTTGTATGTGTGTGTGTGTGTGTGATTGTTTGTATGTGTGAATATATAGCTGCATTCTAAATTTCTTTCATAATTTGTTGGTTTTTTTTTTGTTGTTTTTCGTTTCATTTGTTGCACTAACTTTTAAGTTTAAGTTAAGAGTTTAACGCTAAAGTTTCACGCGAATTTACATAATTTTTTTTTTGTGTTTTTAATATAATTTTTAAAATTTGTTTAAGTAATAGATATTATTTTTGGAAATATTTTTTTCAGAATTTTTGCATTAACACGTAGTTATTATGTGATTCATCAGATATACATATATATGTTAGTGTGTGTATATACACAACAGTAAGTAGTATATAGAAGTGAAATTTGGGTCAACGAATCTGTGGAAATTTCTTCGATGGCCAAAAAAAGTAAAACTTGGCAAAAATGGAAAACAATCTGCATTAAAAGGTTGTTCAACTTGTGTTGAGAAGTGAAGTTCGATTGTTTTTCTTATTCATTTTTATCTTTTATCATTTTCATTTTGTATTTGTTTTTGTTTTTCGAAAGATCTCTTGAAAGTGACGAGCTGCGCGGACTCGTCTGAAGCGTGCATATACATGGGTGTGTTGTGGCTGCAACTAAGGCGTAGGCTTAGACTCCGGCTCAGAAGGGGCTCAGATATGCACCAGACCGCGTAAATCTGCCACGGAAGCTGACGGCGTACAGCCATTGGAACTGGAGCCGACAAGGCCGTTGCTGCTGCTGTTGCCACTTCCACTGTCGACAAACAGCGTGGAGGCATCGATGCCGGATGTGCTGGGTGAATTCATCACAGCGCTCACTAGCAGATCATCGCTTACGTCGAGGAAATCGTTAAGGAAGGCGCTGTCATGGGCCGTGCTGCCGATTGTCTGCTGCAGACACTTGAGGTTCTTATCGGCAATCTCGAGAGCACGATCCATCGCCTCGCATTCCGCTTGTTGCACTGCAGCACAGCGACGGCAACGGCAACGGGAACGGCGCATAGCGAAGAGGTGCACACAATAATTAGTACAATGAAAGCCACAATTAATTCTGTTATTAAAAAATACACACCGGATTGAAATAACTCGTTGAACGCATCTTCCGGCAGCGTATCAAACACATTTACCAAATCGTGCTCCTCCAGCAAATGGGCGCCATTCAATGCTATATCATCTAGAAGAGAAGCGAGTTAGAAATGTTGCAGCAGATCGTCCGAGTAATTGAGTACTCACCAGCCTCATTTGCGCCTATCAGCTCCGACTCCGACAGGCCACCCAGGCCCGTATCCTCGGAGCTGGCATAGGCCGAGCTGTTCTCGCAAATGCCGAACATATGTTGGCTCAGCAGACTCTCCGTGCTGGCCAGCGATGTGTTGGCGTGCAGCGGGGTTGCCTGCTGACTCTGTGCTCCCCCCATGGCATTGCCAAAGGCGGCGTTGAAGGAGGGAAAGCCACAGCTTATGCTGCTGCTGCCGCTGTTGCTGTTGTTGTTGCTGCAGTAGTTCGTATTGTTGCTGTTGTGGCTATGGTTATTGTTGTAGTGCAAACTGTTGTTATTGTTGTTGTGGTGTAATTCGCTGCTGGCCGCCGCCAACTGAGCCACAATTTGGCTAATCTCATCAGCCTTGAAATTGGCATTAGCCAGCAAATTTACACTGGCATCCAACTGCTGATGTGGCGCTTGTTGCTGTTGTTGTTGCTGCTGCTCCTCCTGCTCGATCTTTACCAACTGCTGTTGCTGCTCGTAATCGCTAAGTGGCGCCAGAGCTGGAGGTATAACGGACAGCTGTGGCATGGTCAGCAAGGGCACAGTCGGCGTGTAAGGCTGCAAGGCCGAGTGTGATTTGGCCGAGGACTGCGAGTTGCTGGCAATCGACTCCAGGGAGGTGGTGCTGCTCTTCCGCTGTAGAACGGCTGACATCGGCGGCAGTGTTATCAACGTGGCGGGAGCTGATGTGTCTGGCTGCTTCCTGGCACGCTTGAGCGGACGACCCACCGGATTGGCATTTGGATTCGTTTTCCGTTTGCGCTTGCCACCCGCTGCTGCCGCAGCAACGATTGCAGCTCCAGGCACCGGACAAGGCACAGCAGGCGTGGGCGGTGGCTTGGACAACTGCAAAAGTACTTTCTCCTTCTGCTGCTGCTGTTGCAGTTTCTGCTGCAGTTGTTGTTGCTGTTGCTGCCTGGTCTGCTGCTCCAGACCATGCCGCAGCTGACTGTGGGCGGGACACAGCGCCAGCGTGTGGAGCATATCGAAGACGGGCGTCTGGCAGGCGGAGCCATTCACTCGCCAGGCCACACAGGGTTGGAACAGCTGCTGCGTGCCGTTGTTGCCAATGTGCCGCTCACAATGTGCTGCCATGCTGAGCGTGGGCAGCTTGCAACCCGTCACCAGGCAGCGGTTGCCAATTCCACTGCAAAAGAAGGAGAGATTTCAATGAATATTCGTTGGGATAGCTGGAAAAATTTGAGTCCACTTACATGCCCTGCTGTTGGTTCGCATGATTCTGGTACTTGAGCAACAGACTCTGAACGCCCTGCAGACGCTGTCGTGCCGCTCGCATGGGCAACTCCTGCAGCGGGCGAGTCGAGAGCAGCTGCAGTGCCTGACGGCGCAGCAAACCTTTGCGCACGGCAATGCGCTCCTCGCGATCCCGTTTGCCCAGTCCCGATTGTGGCTCGATGGCCAGATCCTTGCCGACGCTGGCGGTGTGCAACCAATGTGTCTGCAGGCAGTAGGGAACGTCATTAAGCGGCAGAGGATCGTTCTCGCTGAACAGCACGGCCGTGCCTCGCTTCGCTGCAGAGTTTGCGGGCTTGCGACGCCGCGCTATTCGGCTGGCCGACGCTGGATCTACCGGAGGAGGTGCGTCCTCCGACTGCTGCACTGCTGGCAGCGGCGTCTCCTTCACAGCAGCTTTAAAATTGGTTTTGTTGGCCTTTCTGCAGCCCGCACTTGCTGCTGGGACTCTGCGCTTTGTCGCGGCAACTTTGGAAGACATTTGTTCATTTTGAGTGCTAATGATGGATGCTGGTGGTGCTGGCGTTAATCCTGCTGTTGCGGTCTGAGGCACTAAGGCGGGTGCGGCAGTGCCAGTTGCATTTACAATTGCAGGTGATCCTACCGCGGGAAACTGCACAGCCACAGAGGCGGGCGATGGCGGAGTTGGCGGTGTCAGGGGCGCAACAGTTCCCAGCTTCATCATCTCCGACTGTGCCGCAATCTTCGCATCTGCTGGACGAGACGGCGTCTGTGTGGCAGGACCGGCTAACAGTACAGGTGGCTTCCGGAAGATGACATTGACGGGAATCTCATTGAGTTCGCCGTTGTCATCGACAGCGTCGGCGGAATGTTTCTTCTGTTCAACTGCAATTGTTGCTGCTGTCCCCGCTGTTCCAGTTGTCGTCGTGTTGAACGCCGTCAGCGGCGGCGGATGCGTTAAATTGTATCCGGCAAACGTTTGTCGTTTGGGCAGCGTCTCCACAATAATGTTGCTATTGTTGTTATTGGAGTTCTGGCATGCCAGTGGCAAGGATTTCTTCTTCTTTAGGCACTCCACCTTCTGCAAGTGCTGCGCCAGCGTCGTATGATGAAACTTGGACGGCGGCAACGATCCGCCCTTGGGCGGCGACATCGCAGCGGCAGCAGCTGCTGCCGTGGACAGCGGCAACACAATGGGCGACACCATCGCGGTCACAGCTGCCGTCGGCGGTGCATTGGCCGTGGGGGAGGGTAACGAGGCGGGCGATATGGGCGGACTGACCAGCGCAGTGGCAACGACAATACTCGACTGCTGCTGCTGTTGATGCTGCTGTTGCTTCTGGGCGGTGTCCAATAAGAGTGGCGTTTGCCACAGCGAGGGCGTATGCGTATAAAGCGGCGGCGGTGGAGGTTGCGGTGCAGAATGCTTCGTAGTAAGTTTAGCCTGCTGTTGCTTCAGTTGTTGCTGCTGCTGTTGCTGCTGTTGTTGCTGCTGCTGCTGTTGCTGTGGACGTACCACGCAAACGTTGGTAGCGCGTTTCGGCGACGCTTGCGACTGCAACTGCAGCGAGGTCTGCAATTGCAGCTGCGACTGTGACGTTTGCTGCCTTTGAGATTGTGTGACATTATTGAAATTCGTTGTTGTTGCTGCTGCTGCTGCACCTAAAGACGCCTGCGCCTTTGTTGTTGCTACTGCTGCTCTTGCTGTTGCTACAGTTGTTGCTGCAGTGCCATTAAACTGCGCAATGGACGCTGTTGTTGTTGCTGCTGCTGTTGCAGCAACAATGCTCGATTTTTTGCTTGCAATCGCTTGTTTGTTGTTGTTGCCACTTCTGCAGTGCTGCGCTTCGTTTAGGCGGGCTCGCGATTTCTGCAATAACAAAAAAAATATACATATACATTTATGTGTAAGTGTGTGAGTGAGGAGATCATTGTTTAGTTTTTACTAGTTGTTTAGCTTCGCCTTGACTCGACTTCACTTGGTCTTTGGTCTTTTACCTGTGCATTAAATAAAATTGGCGGTGTCGCTGCGACGGTCTCAGTGAATACATATGGATCCTCAGGCGTATTCGTTTTGCTGGCTGCAACAACAACGCTCTCCACATCCACTGTCACTGGCGTCGTTTTTGTTGCTAATTTAGCTACTGTTATTGTTGTATTTGTTGTTGCTGCTGCTGCTGCTGTTGCAGCTAATGCTTGTGTTGCAATTCGCTTTGTGGCTGCTGTGCTTTTTGCTGTTGCTACTGTTGTTGTCGCTGTTGTTGCTGTAATGAATCTTGACGCTTGCTGACATGACATGTCCAATTTGAAGTCGTCGCCGTTGTTCTGTTTCTGTTTCTACTTTTGTGTTTGTTGTTGTAGCTGTTGGTGTTTGTGTATTGCGGCTGCTCTGTTTCTATTTCGTCGCCTTACTTTTGTTATTTGATCTGCAATAGATAACACAATCCGTTAGCTTAGTCATTGAAAGTCAGAGAAACCGCTGTCGCTGCTGATAAGCAAAGAACAGCCTTGTCGAGGGGCGTTGTCACGTGTTCTCAGTCGAATGCATTGCGAAAGCTCGCAAATACTCACACACACACACACAGACTAACGTTCTCTCTGACTCACTAACACTCACGCACATACACTCACACACACATATATATTCGCACATGTGAAACGCATTGCATTTATAATAAACACAATGACTCAATTGTGAATGTGTTTACTGTCAAGAATGCACGACTATTGTAAATACCCTAAACACTCGTACATTTTCATATATGTAAATAAATAAATATTCTTTAGAAACTGCTTGACAGACAGCATTAATAAGCTTTCCTTTGATAATGCACCAATCGATATACTGTCAATCGATAACCATATGTATTTCTGTTATAACACGATAAGATAAAAAGTGCAACTCATCAACATTGAATACCAAACTTAATTTAAACAAAATATCCAATGACAATTAAGTAGTATTTTAACAGGGTATAAAATTAAATAAATATGTTTACTTGCGTTTCACTGCAAGTCAATTCAAGCGAATCGCCAGCTTTCTTCTTTGCCGTTGTCTTCACCCGCTCCAACCTCCCCCTACCACTAACTCTGCAATATTCCCCTCCGCAAACCAATGAGAAGAAGACAAAGCAAACGCAGAATGCTGATAGTAAAACACAAAAGCAAAACTCGCACACAGACACAAGCGTGTTTACACTCACACACACACACACTCCCACACATTGGAGCAAAACAGTTTTTATCGCAAACGAATTTAGCAACAACAACAAAACGCGCACATAAATTTGCATGCCAAACGAAAATGGAGAAATGGGAACAATAACAACGCAGCGTATACAAAGCTGCACGATATATATGT
The DNA here is from genome assembly GCA_958299025.2 of Drosophila histrio. Lineage (NCBI taxonomy): Eukaryota > Metazoa > Arthropoda > Insecta > Diptera > Drosophilidae > Drosophila > Drosophila histrio. Next base: position 14,744,452 of record OY282581.2, read on the forward strand.
ACATACATATGTGCTATAATCAAATTAAATAAAACAATGAACACAGCACAAACAAAATAAACAAAACAAAGAATTTAGGAAAAGAAGACAATAAAACTTGGAGTAGTATATTCATTTTTATTAAAATTCAAATTGTTGAATTATACTATATGTAGTACATATTTATTGATTTTATATTTGCATGTACTGGCAGATACCCAGTGTGAAGTGCGATTTACCTAGACTTTTGGAATAACTTCTTTGCATGTTCTCTAATAGTTATACAATTTTGTAGTATATAAGTTAGTTAGTATAACTTAAAGTAGAATTAAATAATCTAATCATTTTTAAATGAATCGATACACAATATGTGATGTAATTTCTAAAAAAAAACAACATTCATCGTCCAAATGCGAATGATATTGTCAATTATGATTATGATAATTGAATACACTTAAGTCTGACAGTATTTAAGTATTGTTGGTTTACTGGTTTTGCCAGTTATAAATACAGTTTTATTGCGCTCATTTACATTGATTAACATTATAATAATGCAATTGATAAGTGTCGATAAATGTCATAGGTACATAAGCGTGCAATTTTAGATGTTATCGATTCCTAGTTTAAGCTCAATTGCATTATTTTGTGTACATAGAGTTTGTTTACATTTCCGAGAAAGAAGGAAATGACGAGCAAAGCATTAAACAATCTCAATCTACCCACGTTTACGTATGCAAGACTTAACATGATGAGTATAAGAGTGTACGTGACAGTTTTGTTTATTATTCATGCCTTGTGAATCGCTGATGCAACTGACGTCAAAGACAAAGACAGACATACAAACAGAAAGAGCTAGTAAGAACAAGGGGGGGTGGGGCCAACAATAATATAAACGACGAAGTACGGCATTGAATTTTTTTAAGGTTAAAACTTCGCGAATATGTTCAAAACAGAAATCAAACAAAAATACACTCAAAGATACACACACACACACGCACACACATACTATACATACGTCAACAGCTAGGCAAAGGTTTTTGATCCTAAGCCGCAAGAGAAACCTGTGGCAATAACAAAAACAAGAAAATAATAAAAAAAAAAAACTAAAAATGTATTTAGCGTACACATAAAAAGAAAAAGAACCAAAGAAACATTCCGATAATTGCAAATAATGACTATACTGATGTTTGTTGTATTTGTTGATGTTTCGCATTGTTGTTGTTGTTGTTGTTGTCGATGTTGTTGCGGCGTTGGTTTCCGCTGCTTTGCGCCGAGTCCATCATCTTCTTCTTTTTCTTTTACGAGACACGCCATCGGCGGACTTTGCCTTTTTTGGAGTTAAATGTTAACTGGTTTTGTTAGCTCAGTTTTGTTCGTAGCGAGGAAACGCTTGAATGCTGATAAGGCAATGACAATAGAATAGGCTAACCAACTCCAAGCCAAATGCCAAGACAAAAGAAGTCAAAGCAACAACAAAACGAGTACAAGACGACTTGGCAATTGACTGAAGAAAACGTGTAGAAACCAAATAAAACCTTACGGATGCTTCACGATCACACAGAGATGGGCTTTTTTTATTTTTTATGGTAAATACTTGGAACTAAGATGACAAATCAAATAGAATTTGTGCTCTAATCTTTCGACTCACATGATCTTTGATACCTAAGACGGATTTAAGCTAATGAAGTGAATGTTTATTGATTCATTATTATTTAAAGTGAATCAACTATAAAAGGTGATAAAAACAGTCTAAAGAATAGCTGAATAAAATGTGTATTCTTGGGAAAATACTTAGGGATGTATTTAACAGATGCCAAACAGGTATCCCTGAGCATAGGTATGAACGCTTGAACCTTGTCACATTGTGATCCTCGACTGCTTAAATACATATGTACATATATATGCCACCTTTTTGAGAACTCTCTTGCTTTAGGTAAAGAAAAGCCTCGTAGAGATCGTTTCCTGATGCTAGCTTAATTGTCTGTGTCTGTGTGTGTCTGTGAAGTGCGTAGTGCAATGCCTTTGGGATATGCATGTTGTTTTTGTTGCAGACTCAAAGGTCTGCTGGTTAAACGAGCTACAATACAAAGATTCATGCAGACAGGCAGATAGATGTTCAGGCAGGCAGATAGACAGCCAGACAGATCGACAGAAAGACAGATAGTCTGTCATGCAGGCAGGCAGAAAGCCGGTTGAGAGGTTAATTACGAGAGCAAAGCGATCGCGTCGTTACGCTCTGCGCTCTACAACAACAGCGAATGAAATCTACAACAAACATACTAAATTGTAGTTAGCAGCACAACATTATAACTAGCTTGTATCAAATTAAAATGTTTTATACACAGACATACCCACACAAACACACACACACAGACATACGAGTAAATGTGAATGTATGCGGTTGGAAACGCTCGAGAAATCAACAAAGAACTGTCGTTCTTTTGTGTCAGCTTATAATATTTGTATGGCATGGCGAAGAGGAGAACTCTGGAACAGCAGCCGTGTCATGGTTATTGACGCACAACTGAAATTACAATGAAATGCACACACATATTGCAAGTGCAGGAAAACCGAACCCGTTTGCTTCCTTCATAACCGGAAACTGAAGGCTAAATGTGTAAAAGAAAAAGCACAAAATAAACGAATGTCTGCATGTATGTATGTACATATTGTATGTATGTGTGTGTGTGCATATTCATTATGACGACCGCAACGAGGCTGCGGCTCAGCCAAACGGCAGATGGAAGCAGAGCGAAGAGCGCCAACAGGCAATCCGTTTGTCAGCGTGTAGGCCGGGCCCGTTACTTCCCACTTCGGATTTCTACACTACACTATGCTTTATAATTTAACAGTCTGCTTTTTGTTTTTGTTTCATCACTGTGCTCAGCAAGCGTCAGCTGCAAAACACTCTCACAGTATTCCATATACATGTACATGTAACTATATACATGTATTTATGTATGTAACACGTACAGCTGTTGTTTGTAACACCTACGAGTGCCGTTAAAGAAAAGTATTTCTATTTCACGGTCTAAACGCGAGATTTCGGCAACTCACTCGTTCACACACACACAGACACATCTATGTAAACACAATCACAAACGTCATGATGACTGTTGCGAAACGTAATTAGCATCGCCTGGCACTGATCACATCGCCGTGTATACACACACACACAGGTATGTTTATCTTTGTGTGCGATGTAGACTCGATAATAAACAAACCAACAAAACAAAACAAATTATGAATTCTCGTGTAAATGAACTTTTGGGTCGTTAAAAGGAAAGCGGTTTGCACCATTTTTGTGTTTGTTTATCATATCGCTGTTTTTTGCACTTGTTTTCGTCGGCACTTGAATTTATCTTTATATGTACATATGTATGTATAGCGCACTTCAAATTCGACTTTGCCGGCGTTTTTATACGGTTTTCTTTATTTTCAGCCGTTTGCTAAGGCGGTGGCGGCGATGTCGCCCTTTTTCGTTCTTCCCTTTTCTTTCACTTCGTTTCACTCGCACACATATACACAGGAAGAGAGACACACCCATACTAGCGCATTCACCACGCCACCTTAGCTGCACTTTATTACCTTGTAATTGCACTTGTGCTTCTTTCCCCATTTAAATATGTACTATAACCGAATTGTTCTTGTGTCATTGAATATTTCTCTATAATCAACGCGTCTTTCTTTCGTTATTATGTTCGTCGTATAAACTTTGTTTTTGGCGTTGATTTGCTGCAAAACAAGAATGCGTCACAAGCAGCGCAAACACACACACACCCTCACGCAAATATACAAGAGCAGCAACAAACGAGAGAAAAAATTTACCCAACCGTCTGGTGACGAGTCAAACGTCAAACTGGCGCCGCAGCGACGCTCACAATATACTTGGATTTGTTGTTTTTAGGTACCCTCCCAAGTGCAGGGTTGTCAGCTTGTTTAACTAATTGTTTGGAACCGAAAACTTAACGAAACCTTTCTGCAAAACCTGTGTATTTATTAAATCTATTAAGTTAAGGATTACTTCCATAAATTGTACTCCCATTAAGTAATTAAGATTTGTTTTAAGAAACTAATTCCAAAGTTCATCACAAATGTCGACAACTCTATCCCACATTTGCTTTTCCCGCGCTCTTTGCTTCTGTTTGCACACATACACACATAAAACTCACAGCTATTCAGCGCTCTCTCATATGCATACATGCAATACAGCTCACGCAAATTCACCAACACACTCGCACGCACACATACAAAGACAAGATACATTGCCAATTACGCCAGCACAGACCTGGGAATTTTTTGCAGAAAAAAATTTTCTTCGCACCGTAATCACAAATTCAAATGCAATTTTCGACTCGAAATTTTATAGCTGCCAACTCGAGACGATCGTTTAGCTGTAGGAAAATCTCTATTGTTACACTTTATTGTGTTTTGGTTGATTGGGCATCGATTTAAATGCGATTTTATTTAATTTCTTTTTTCACGATATTTAAGCGTGTGTGCGCATACGTGTTAACACATACAACGACAAAACTTAACATTTTGCTGAAATGTTATTAGCAGCGCCTACAAATATTTTAGTGAAAATTGCAGTTCTAAAATTTTTCAATAAATCAAGGGAATAATATTGTTGTAAAATTATGAAAAAAAATGGTTTAACAATCAAGAGCTCTTTTAAACTGTATATAGTTCTTAATGTAGATGCTTAAGGGGAATGACTTGAATTTGAATTTAACAGCTGCAAGCTGAAACGAAATCTGTATGTGAGCAGTTTTTAACATAAGCATAACAGCAATAATGGAACCTGCTGCTTATCAGAAGTATTTTAAAGTGACACAGGTACATGTTCTGCTAATTATCGCTGAATGTTGTACCAAAATGTAGAGCTTTAACAAAAATGTACCTAAGCGGCACAGCTTTAACGGATGTTGCCATTAAAATATATTATAATTACAAAATTAGAGAAACAACGTAGACCGTCAGTTGCATGGTAGGTATTAACGAGCTGACGTATTTACTCGGTTTACTCTACGTTCCAAAAAGTTCAATGCTTACTGAACAAGATATATACTCAAGATATTTACCTTGTCTCTAGTTCACCATGGATGAATTTCACCTTGTCGCTAATTCACCATAGATGAATATGTCACCATGGATGAGTATGTCACCTTGTTGGCACTCACCACGACCAGATCCGCTCAAATATCAGCTCAACCCGTTATTCTGTCTTATGAGCAACCGTACGTAATACGTTATCTGGAACATCTTTGTTGCTCAGTCGTAAAGGCGTCTTGCTTGACACTCGTTGGCCTGTTTTATATATATAATCTAAAACACTGAACACAATTCAGTATCTGTTTAGTCGGCAAAGCATGGCAATTCATTTAAAGCTAGACTTGTTAGCAACGTCTCTGTGTGTTGTTGTTATTTGCTCATTGGCATTGAGCGTAACTGGTAATTATGGGAAACTTGAAACCTGTCGATCTTAACTAAACACGGACTTAATCTCCAGGGCAGCGACGAGGAGACTGTACGACGCTATTGGCGGACGGAAGGGTTCCGGGAGAGTGCACGCCTGTACGTCAATGCGAATACTTTATGAGGATTATCAGGGCCAAAGTTGTGTCTGATTCCGATCGCAATCTGCTACGTGAGAATCGCTGCCAACAGGGCCAACAACAGCGGGCAGACAGCAATGTTTACGTAAAGACATAAACATAACTCCACTGGGAATTATTAAGTCTCAGTCTGTACTTAACAGGTGTGTTGTCCACTGGAAACACCAATGAATACTGGAAGCCACACACTGGAAGCCCTGAGGCATCCCCAACTGCCGCAGGAATGCGGATCCGTCAGGTGGCAGCGCTCCAATGACACGGAGACACACATCAAGGAGTTTCCCTGGTTGGCACTCGTCGAATATACGAAGCGTAAGTAGGTGAGTTCCCTTGACATTGCGTTAGCTCTTATCTCTTGTTTGCTTCTCGTTGCGTAGCAAATGAGGAAAAGCTTCACGCTTGCGGCGGCGTTCTCATCAGTCGACGTTACGTTTTAACGGCAGCTCATTGCGTCTCGGGGACGTCAATCAGCAACTCGGGTTTGGAGATTCGTGCCGTACGCCTCGGGGAATGGGATACACTGACGAATCCCGATTGTCAGGTCGCCAGTGCCTTGGGAAAACCCGAGTGTGCGCCATCCTTCCAGGACGTGGCTGTGGAGCAGACCATAGTACATCCACTGTACAACAAGGACAGCACCAGTCAGACGAACGACATTGCCATGATACGACTGAGGGATCTCGCAGAGTTCAACGAGTTCGTGCAGCCCATCTGTCTGCCCAACAAGCAACTGCGAGCGGACGAACTGGAGGGATTGGTCACTGAGGTGGCCGGCTGGCAAGCCCAGTCCACCTCGAGGCTGAGGAAGAGCCAAGTCCTGATTACGTCCATCGAGAAGTGTCAGACTCAATATGCGGCTCAGAACATTCGTATTCAGGCTTCTCAACTCTGTGGAACCGCCAATGCCAACGAGTGTCATGGCAACTCGGGCGGTCCTCTCATGTTGTTCCGGAACGACGCCTATCTGCTTGGAGGTCTCCTCTCCTTCGGCCCCGTTACATGTGCGAGTTCCGGCTGGCCAGACATTTATACGCGCGTCGCGTATTACATTGACTGGATACATGAGAATCTAAAGCCTTGAGCAGCCATTTGATTTGGTTTTATGTATGATTGGGCCAGTTCGGTAAAATTATGTTTTATATTATATTCGTTTTCGATTCCTTAGTCAGATGATAAATAAAAACATAGATTGCAAAACATAAAACACTTAAAATTGATTGACATCTTAGTGAGTAAACTCCTTTTTCAAAATGTGTCGTTATTATTCATAGCTTAATATTGCAATTACAGCTGTTTATCGTTAGCTGGTTTTCTTTAATATTTATCCCTAAAAATACATATCTCATAAATCCATTTTCATGGTTTTCTGAACTTGTATTTTAAATTATTGAAAATATATCTGTTGGTTAATTCAATTACGATTAGTTTCCTACACATCGATACATCGCAGTCATCGATATCGATATGGTTTAGTTGCACTTATCGATGTGGTTAATGTTTTTAGCTATCCCTTTTATACGCGCTGCTATTGCTCCAACAGACCAGTCTTGAAATAAACTTCTCCTGGGTTTTTATTCGCGAAAATACATAAATTTGTGCTGAAATTGAAGGTTAACTAGTTTGTGAAGAAATTAGCTATGGCAGAAGCTGCAAAAACAGGTAAAAAGTTGAATAAAGTCGAGTGTAGAATACGTGCAAACAAAATTTCCATTCGTGCGTATGTAAGCGACAATGGCGACTATCTTATTAGTTGACATCGATAGGTTTTTGCTTCTGTTACGCAGAGTTGCACTCGATTGCAGTTCTAAACGCAGCCGTTAAATCAATGTAATTTAAATATAACATTTCAATACCTTGCAGAAAGTGCAAATTGCGGTTCGTCACAAAGGCGAAAGCATCGGCGCGGGAAGAAATCAAAAATGCTTCCCAAGAAGACGAAGAATCAATATCCGCCTTGGAAACTGGATATGCTGCCAGCGTCAACCGGAAATGGGGCGACAGGCAGCGGGAACGGCAATGCCCGCACTAAACTAGTTCGTTCGCGGTCCTTGCTCGTGCCCTACAACACGAATCGTTTCCTCATGGAGGAACACATGTCCGATCTGCCCAAGGACGACTTTGACGATAATTGCTTTGGCTCACAGACCGAGGACCAGGAGTTGTTTCTGTCGAAGGAGTTCTCCAATGTTTACGAACGTGCGCGCGTTGAGCGGCTGGAGACAATGAGCAAACAGGAGCTCATACAGGAATGTCTTCAAATCGAGGACCGATATTCGAAGGATCAGGGTCGCCAGCGTCAGCAGAACCTGAATGCACAGAATATATCAAAGGAGTATGGTGCAAAAGTACGAGCATTGGAGGAGAAGATTCGTGAACTCATGCGGGAAAATCAAAGTAGGTTAATGTCTTTTCCTTGGTTTAAATTGAATACTGAGTGCATTGTTCTTTCAGTGCTGCGATCTCATTTCATACGCTCGCGATCGCCAACTATCACGGCAGCAGCAGCGGCAGCTGCATCTCCCCCCTCGGCAGCTGCGCCCACCGCCAGTTCCGCTTGTGAACTGCAGGCGCGTCAACAACCCCAGCAACCAACCCCGATGGACTCCTCCAGCGAGGATAGCGAAAGTGACAGCAGTAGCTCAACATCCACAACCACATCCAGCTCCTCCTCGAGCAGCGAAGGTCACGAGATGGGAGTGGCCGGTCTAAACATTGCCAATGGTCATGCGGAGCGCAGTGTGCATCGCCACCGTCATGGTCGGAGTCACTCGCGCTCCCCCATTCTGGTTATTGCTGCCCACATGAATGGGCATGCCAACGAGGAGGAACGCTTGAACCTCCTGGATGCCAGTCGCATGGAAGAGGATGATAACTCCAGTGAGGATGCCAAGAACGATGTAGCGGATGAAGCACCCAAATAAACTTTACTCCGTTCTCGGGGGATGCCCCTTGTGTAAATAGACGACTCATTACTTGTGGTAGAACAGTTGCCTGATTTGGCCATGTCCCGATTCCCCGCTTAGCTATAAGTATGTGATTATGGCAGACAGATACGCATTTGAAAGAATCATGAAACAAACAGAATCAAAAGCACAATAAATAATTTACTTGTAAGTGAAGTTCGTGCTGTAATCAAATACTTTAAGTACCCAGCATCCGCCAAAACTGCTTTTAATATATCGCGCGTTAAATTTACATTTTACATATGCTAAGATAGCCATTAGCTTGACACTTTTATTGAATATTGAATTTTATATAGATAACACCCGATTTTTAACTGAATAAAATGTTGAATTATAATATTGAACTAAACGAACTAAGGAAATAGAGTTCAACAATTTCTTTAGCATTTCTTAAACAAGGATATTCATAATTGAAGACTAAGATGTTTTGCCGGCAATGATCTTGACAAAGGAACTATATTCACTGGCGTAAAGGCTTTTGGATATTCCAACATATGTGCTGCCCAGCAGCTTCTGCTCCGCTGCCGTCAACTGGGGTTCAATGGTTAAGCGTTTGGGACCGCGTACAGGCATCCAGCCAGTGACGGGTGCCACATTGGCCACCATGCAGCCTCGGACGGCGACAGTGAGTCCCACTAAGCCCAAGGACTCATCTCGATACTCCTGGAGCAGCATATCCGCCAGTCCTATATCGTTAACTGCATCTCTCACATTTGCTATGTCCAGAAAGTGGGGCAGGTAGTTGGCATGTATGAAGTTGACAAAGTTTCTGGGCTCCGTGCAGAAGGCTTCAGATATATCTTCCGGGCTGTGCAGAAGACTTTTCGTATCCTCATTGACTGAAACAGGATCAAACATTACAAGATGACGATTTAACAAATAGTTACAACTAATTACATTTGGGATTGAAGACACGACCGAGTGCATGCATCATGGTGATGGACTCGTCACGTCCAATGGACTTCAGAGTGTTAGTAGCCTTCTTTTTGCGCCCTTTGCTGGGGGCAGCCACATTCAACTTTGTGGTAGCCATGCTGGGAGCACCCTTGAGCGACCCAAAGTGAAGATTGATTAGAGCACTCCGAATGTCGCCTTGGGCACACACGACAATAGAGTCCATTACATTCTGCGTGGGCAACTTGTATAGCGTCTTGTGCTGCTCCTGCTGCATTAGAGTGCCAAAGCGTTTCATCGATCTTTGCATAATTGTTGCCGCAATGGAATTGAAGCTGATGTGCTCAATACGCAGCTTGGCTTTTAGCTGGTCTGTGAAGAGCTTGTAACTGATGTTGAGAACCCGCGACTTGCTGTCGGCCACTATGAAGACAAGCGGTGCTTTGCCATAATTTGCATACTCACTGAAAATATGCAGTGTTAATCGAATTGAAATGATGACTACAAGTTACTTACTCCAACAACTCTTCAAAAGTAGAGGTTGCATCCTTTAAAAGTATATTGGGAAAGTCCTCGACTAGGAGAAGTCTTTTGTTTTGTGTCGTCATCAACGATTTGTAGCGTGAAGCGCGCAGCAGAAAGCTCTTGAAGGCCTCCAGCTGTGAACCCATGTAGGAATTACCAGTGGGTTGATCCCCCAGCGCACTGATTTCCTCACAGTCAGTGGGATTGATCCATTCCTGCAGCTCGTAGCCAAACTCCTGCGCCAAAACACGAAGTGTCGCTGTTTTCCCTGATCCCGCCGGTCCGGTGAGTAGGCAGATCTGGGCCGGAAACTTAGAGCGCAGCGCCTGACAATGGTGCAACCAGTTGCGCACATCATCTATTTTCTTTGGGTGCACAGCCAGATCGTCACTTGTGACGGGCGCAAAACTCTCCATCCAATTGTCGCTCACTATCGGCGTTACTGCGTTCTCAATATGATCATCATTAGTCTCGTTTTCCCCATCTAACGTTAGATCAACCACTGTGTTGGTTTCACTTAGTGTGGAATTTGTTTTCCTTTGCATTTTCGCCTCTGAAGCTGCAGCAGCGTTTGCGCTTCTGGTGCGCTTGAGGGGCACAGTTTCTGAGCTGCTCTTTGGTATCGTATTTAGCAGGCTGAAGGCGGATTTTACCCATGGTTTCTGTGCACATTTTCAGTTATTTAAAGTAATAATTTTACTAAAATTAAAATTGTTTACCTTTTTTGCGCTCATTTTGCTAGTTATCGATATATTAATAATGACATATCGATGTGTACACTAAACGATAAGTCCATACGATGTTTTGTTTCGATAATTGAACACCTTTTTGGCCGACATTGATTTTCGCCACGACTGTAAGTAATGAAGCGAATAGAGGTTGTGGTGCGGCGAAAGGGATTTGTTTCAGTGCTGCCCAGTCTTCAAATCGTAACGATTTAAATTTGAATAAGCCTTTACATGAATTTCAAGTAAAATAATAAAATTGTTGCAAAGTGAGAAATAAATATAAATCGAGTTTATTTCGTTATTTATTCGTTTTGAAATGTCGCAAGTGCGCTTTACAACTGTACAACACTATGATAACGTTACATTTAGGAGTATGTGGACTATTTTGCATTGAGTGTTTCTTTCATTTAGCTGCACATTTTGTGACAATTTGACTTCTTTGGTTTTTATTTACAAAAGCAAATAGCATATACATAAACAATTAAACAATTAATATTTATAAATATAATGATAAGCATATAATATAACTATATACGTACATACATATATGTGTATCAATAAAATGTCATACACTGAGCTTAAGATTAATCATTGAGATACTAAAAGCACGTAAATTAAGCAACGCCTTAGAGCTAACTAGAGGGATATCTATAGAGGAATGAATATCATCAACGACGGTGCGGGGGCGGGCGTCGCTATAACTCGGTAATCAGTGCCAAGTGAAATTTAATTGTGCCTAACCTAACTTATAATATACAAAAGTCATAGGCGGTAGTTGCTTTTGCATTGCTTCATCTTGCCATCTATTTGCGCTGCTCGAACCGTTGCGACAGCGACGCAATGTTCGGCGCCGCCTTTACTGTGGGCGGTGTAGGCGCGGTCGCTGCCGTTGCTGACGCTGCTGCGCCCGGCACACGCTTTGTCAGTCCGCTGCTGAACGACGGCTTGGCCGACAGCGGCTTGGGTTTCTGTATGGTGGCCGATGGCGTCGTTGCCATGCCGTTGGGCAGTGTTTTAGCTGTCTTCGTGAAAGATTTGGGACGTACAGCGCTTGCACTTCGTGACACTTGACCGCTGGAGGACGCAGCGATTGGAGGTTTACTGCTATTACTGCTGCTGCCATTGGACGTACTTGATGCTGCAGCCGCTGCTAGTGCTGCTGGCGCTGGCTTGAAGCTGGAGAAAGCTCGCGTGGGCGAGAGATCTGATCGTGTTGGAGCCACACGCGCCACAGGTGTGTTCAGCGGCGGTGCACGCAGATATGTGGCCGTTGCAGCTGCAGGTTTGTCCTCTGCATTGCCGGAGCTACTGTTTCGATTACTGCCCGCCGGCTTCGGTGGTGCCGGACGCTGTGGACTTCGTGGCGTCTCGGGCTGTTCCTCCTCTGCAGCTGCCGGTGTTGTCGCCTTGCCCGAGTAGATGGAATCGCCGCCATTGAGCTTCTCAAACTCATTCACTATCTCTCCCAGCAATCCCATGTCGCCAGTGCTGACATTGCTGGCCAAACTGGCTACGAGATCACTGCGCTTCAGAGTCTGTGCCGCCGGCGGAATCTCTTCAATGACCGAGTAAATATCATCGCTGGAAGCACGAGTTTCTGCTTCCACGAATTCACAGTCGTCGTAGTTGTTCTCAGTGGTTTTCTGGGCCGTTGCCACCGGCAGTTGATATCCCGATGAGGTTGTGGAGTTGGTCTTCTTCACAAGCGGCGGGGGACGTGGCGGTGGTGACTTGGGACGTGAACCGGCGGAGGCGACAGCATTACTAGTTGCCGTGCTTTTCGGACGAGCTGCTCCAGGCGGTGATCTCATCGAGCCAAATGTCTGTACCTGCGTCTTTTTGGTGGGCGAGCGCATAGATTGAGTGCGCTTAACCAAGTTCTTGGTTTCCTCCTCCCGTGGAGTCGTCTCTGAGTCCGAGTTGGAGGACTCTGCCTGTGGCGGCATTGGCACTGGCATCGGGGCGGATATTTCGAGAGTTCGCAGACGTTCGCGATCGATGTATGTCTTCTCCTTGAGCGGCTGTTTCTCCTCTTTCTTCAGGAATGAGGCGAGGCGTCGAATGGTGCCATCCCGCTTTATGTTCAGCTTGGGATCAGCGTGCAATGGCACCGGAGGTGCAGGTGCTGAACGTTTGGGCGACAGATCTCCATCGCTGCCCACAAGTCCCATGGTCAGTGTGCTGGAGTCCAGTGTCGGTGTCGATATAATGGGACGCGCCGTCGAGCCTGGATTTGGTGGAGGCAAAGCGGGCGCTGCACGAGGCAAGGTGTCGCCTCTCTTCTCTCCGGGCTTGACCAAAGGCGGGGGCGGTGCACTCCGCTGTGGCACGCCAATATTCTCCAGCTGCACAGTGGGCTGTACAAATGCCACATTTGGCCCACTGTAGTTGCCCGACGGCGAACTAGCATTATTGAGCGGACGCAGTGTGAATCCCTTGAATTTACCAAACATTCCCGCTCCCGTATTCCCAGCGACAGTGACGGCGGTATCACTAGAATTACTGGGGGACTTTAGCAGTGCCGAGTTCATGTCATCCGAGCTACTTGGCGTCGATTTGGGCAATCCCATTGACCCAGGTCCATCGCCAGGCGGACCGCTTCCATTTGGAACGGAACGCGTTGTTGGCTGTTTGAGACTGCTGGCGGTTTTCAAACTGCAAGGAACACAGAATGGAATTAGACTGGGGACATAATAAATAATTGTGTGTGTGTGTGTGTGTGTATGTGTTTGTGTGTTACATACCAACAAATAGCAGTGCAAGGAGAAAACCAACACCAACGAATAAATCAAGGCATACCATTAACAGAACATTAACATGCGACTAACAGCGACATAACAGAGGGCTGCTTATGCTAAGTAAACAGATTATTCTCATACACAAATGTTAATTACAAATACACATATATTATTAAGCAACAAAACCAACACGAATTACATATAAAATAATGTTTAAATAAAGCATTTATTTATGTAAATTTAATAATTAAATTAACTGAAATAAAAGATCTTAGAAATAGGTTATAAAGTAGAACAACACAATAAAAGCAAGTGACAGTAAATAGAATGAAAAGAAGGTGGATGGGAAGGAGGAAGAGTAGCCGGTGAGGTATGTGGAGGAGAAGGAAGAGAAGAATAATTGGAGGAGGAAAAATATACTAGAAACAGGAGGAATAATGGGTAGAAGATGAGGAGTAGGAAGAAAATGAAGATTATAAGGAGTAAGAAAGGGAAGATGAGGAGGAAGAATTGGAAGAGGAGCAGAAAAAGGAGAGGGAAGAAAGAGAATATAGAGTAGAAATGAAATGAGTAAGTAAAAAGAGGTTAAAAAGAATAAAATAAGCACTCTACATGCACAACTTTTGCTTGGCATGCAGATATTGCTGGGGCAGTGTTGTTGTTATATGTATGTTGGTGTTGTTATTGTTGTTGTTAGTTTTTGGCACACCTCGCGGGGTCGCTCTGTATGTATTGGGCACCCTCGGTTAGCGCCAGAGGATTTGTGGTTGCATGCAGACGCGGCGCCGTGATGTCCAGCTTGCGTCGCAGTGTATTATTGCTATTGTTATTGTTATTCTGATTGCTGTTGTTGCAACTGATGTTTCTATGCGGTGGCACAGGCGGCGGTGTCGACGGCGACGCTGCCGCCGTCAGTTGGGAAGCGGAGAGCTTGCGTCGCAAGAGCGGCGCCACAAGGTCGACCTCATAGTTGCTCTGGCTCTTGGGCATGGCAGGCGGATGCACTGCAGCAAGGGAGCCGGCTTGCCGGGACTTGAGGCGCGGCAGTGTGGAGTGTATGTTAGTAATTGTTGCAGTTGCAGTGTTAGTTTGTGTGTTAAGTGGTTGTGCGTGCGGTGGAATTGGAGGTGGTAGTGCAGACGTAGAACAAGTGGTGGTGGGTGAACTAGCTGTTGAGCAGGTGGAGGCAGCGGCGGTGCAGCAGATGGGCGGAGAGATGCCACTGCTGCGACTACTGCTACTGCTGCTGCTGGACGTCGATACATACATATTTTCGGCGAGTTTTCCATTGGATAAGAACTTGTTGCGGATCATAAAGTGATAGACCATCCAGCTGATGAACAGGAGCGGCACAACCAGGAAGAACAGAATGTACATGAAGCGCTTGAAGCTCAGCTTGCCTGTAGAAAGATCCACAAAATTGTCATAATGGGATTAAGATGATCAGGTAAGAGTTGGTAAGAGAGACACTCACTGCTTGGATCTGTAGCTGGTCCGCTGTCGACAGAGCCGCCGTGTCCGGGCTTGTTGCATGATTCGCCACCGAATCCGACATCGCAGTGGCAATGTCCGCGACTGTTGCAGACGCCGTTGTAGTTGCAGTTGTCAGGGCAGTCGGATCCCATTCCCTGCTGACGCACTCGGTCCAGGGGCATGCACTTCTGATCGACGCACATGCTCTGCTCGCCGCACTTGGCGCCATTTGGCGTCAGACCAGGATCAATTGTCTGCAGGCCGAGATCAACAAGTGCCGTGCGACAGGCGACAATCTTCCGGTCGTGGCTGACATAGGAATGGGACAGCACAGCTGCAGATTCCATGCCAAACTCCAGGCGTTCGTTGAGATGGGTACAGTGAAGCATGCCGCAATGCACGTGTGTCGGAGTGCACTTCAAGTAGGTTTTGTTCAGGCGATTGTAGCCACAGTTGCCCAGACGGGAACCCTCTACGTTCTTCTCGTAACAGTGCACGGAATTGTCACCCGTCGGTCCCCACAGGATGCGACATTGATTGGCGTGTGAGCGACAGGTGCCCAGGAAACAGTATGCCTGATTGTTGTCACAGGGTTCCGTGTCACGGCGGAACACATCCGCCGGACAGTACTCCGACTCCCCAGTGCAGTACTCCGGCAGATCACATTCATTCTCCGTCGGACGACAAGCGCTGCCCGCCAACTTGGGCCGACACGTCTCCAGGTCACAGCACTCGCCGGTGGCACAGGAGGCGTTGCTGTGCAACATGCAGGTGTGGGCGTTGCAACAGCTATTCTCGCAGTGTGTTGGCAATCCGCAGTCGCATTGCTCACCCGGCTCCACGAATCCATTGCCACACTGCGGCGAGTCAAAGAGACGTGTCGGCTTGTTCCTCAGGCAATAGTTCATGCCACGCGAGAAGGCGATCGTCAGCTGATCGATGCTGCAGCTGCTCCAATGCACGGGAACCACAGCCGTACTGGAAGCAGCCATCACACACTTCTCATCCGGACAGTGGCAATCGCTTGCGTCGTGCTCCATGCCAAAGTTGTGACCCATCTCGTGGGCCATTGTGGTGGCCACCACTGCCAACACCTGACTGTGCTGCATGCTCACTCCGCCCGAGTACTCGTAGGTGCAGATCGGTCCCTTCAAGGCCTTGCCCACTACTCCTCCCGAGAACATCTCCTTGGTCAGCAGCTGGGCGTTGTCGTTGGGATGCTCCAGGACGAGCTTTGTGCTGCGATAGTTGAGAAAGTTCCGCAGCGTGACATCTCCATCGCTGGAGAACTCAATCTCGTTCGATTCGTTCCATATAACAACGCCCACCAGCGCCACAAAGATGTTCAAGGGAACATAGAGCTGAAGAGGATTAGGAGATTAGATTAGACTATGGAAACAGTTGGGTCTTCTTTTCCAGCTACTTACGGCATTCACAATATTGGCCAGATCCTTGCAATGTTGATGCACCCGCTTGGCACTCTCCCCGAAATGTTTGTACAACTTGTTGTCCACCACGATGACCAACTCCACATAGCTGGAATACTTGTTGGCATTGTATGGTCCTCGTATCAGTTGGCTTTCATCCGCATCCCTTCGCTTGCGTCTCAGCATCCGATGGAATTCGCCGCCATCCAAACTTTGTGGCAAAGAAGTTTCCGCCTTCAGCTCCCTCTCGACTTTCCAGCTCTCATTATCGTCATGAGGACTGTGGTTGTCCTTGTGGTTGTCGTAGCCACAGGTAGCATTCTGTTGCAACATGTCGGCGTGCCTGTAAAATCCAAAACGAACCGTAATTTGATATTTCCGTTGCCAAAATGAATAACGGAAGTGCGAGTCGTCATATAAACGTCAAGTCGAATGGAATGGGCAAGTGGACGGGGCCATAAAGCAAATATTAATAGACCGCAAACAAGACAAACATTATTAGGGCAGGTAACTCCTGCGGTGGCAGGGGCAAGCAACAGCAAAAACAGAGCAAATGAACGATTAGATAAGTGTTAAACGTTGGCCACTAGACGTTTTCATGTAAGAAGAGTTGTGTAGAGAGAGATAGGTAGATACCCTGTAAACATACAGACACGACAGTTGATAAAATGTGATGAAAATTGATTCGATCTGCATTTTCCCTGAAGAGATTCCCCTAACATAACCATATAAAACAATGATATACAGAACGGATTAATATGTTAACAGAAACAAATACTAGACTCAACAGTTGATGTTGAATTAAGAATAGATACATAACTTGGCATCAGAATTGCTTGCTTTTCCCTGTTGCAGTTTTAATACAAGTTACAGTGTATATAAATATAGTAAAATGGAAAGAATGTTAAACATTTAATATAAGATAACAATTATATGTTAACAGATAAGACATATATAAGATATATTAATTGGAATCGGGTTAGCTGCCATTTGCGAAAGAGTCTTTTAAACTGTGAGGCTAATTTAAGTTAAATAACGTTTGACAATTACTACATAACTTACATAAGTTTGTTAACAGATAGAAGAACACACTCAACAGTTAAATTGTGAATAGATTTTGCATTTTGGAAAGTTATTCCTTATGTCTCTTGCTCTTTCAACCGAAACGTTATTAAACTGGGACTGTAACATAAATTATAGAATGTAAGCAAAGTAACATAACACAGGGCTATTAATTAATTCTGCTGTGCTGATTCCAACAGCTTGCATTTCCTTAGTTAATTTCAGTTCTGTCAAGAATCTAAATTCCCTTTCTAAATTATATCGTTGTCGTCTTGTCCTTGTCACCTGTGGCCTCTGTCGTAACTCACCTGAGCAAATAATGGTCATCCTGCAGTCGTCCGTTGCCATCGATGTGCGGGTGAATGAAGTACGTGTGTTGGCCATCGAAAACGACGCCATTGAGGCTGCCATCGCAGGTGGATAGTGCCACACTTGAATCCTGTTTGCCACGTATATGTCCCTGGAGAATTACAACGAGTACAACAACGTTATGTAAAGTTGTAACACAGAGAGAGATAGAGTGTCTTACCTGATAATGGCATAAATCAATGTCAGTCTTGGTGAAATTGCGTACAACAAAGCCGGATCCACCTTCTTCCTGGTTGCTGGCATTCTGATAGCGCAGGAAGTGGGCGTCGGGCAGGAGATGATCGTTACGTTGCAGTTCGATTTGGATGCGTTGTCCTTGATGCATGTAGTTCAGTGTTAACTGCGGTGCATGCAGACCATCCTAAAATAGCAACAGATACCAAAAATGAATTCATTAAAGATATGGGGCCAGCTTTATTTCATTCACACACGCAGTGGAGAATTGTGGGGGACACACGCAAATCCGGCCATATAATTTCCTAGGTGCGAATGTGTAAAATTCTACGCCCCCGTCCGGCCTCTGTCTCCCGTGGCGAGTGGGCCTTAATAACAGGTTGCCCTTTGGCGCGTTGAAAGTAATTAAAAAGGGTTTCAGCGCATGTGTCTGCTCATTCCATCATTCCACGCCGTGACACACCCAGAGTTTCCACACAAAAAGGACCTCACAGCCATATCAAAATATCCTGCATACATTTTTCTTTAACTTCTGTTAGATGTTGACTTAACCTCTGATCATTGAGACGGAATTTTCATTAGTGAATACTAATTAGCGCTAAGTTATTAACTCGTCTTACTGGACACGCAATGCCTATCAGTGGGAAACAGTTTATTCCGGATTTTGGGAATCTAAGAACATTAACATTATTGAATCATAACATGTCTAACAATTTTAAAGAAAGACAAAATAAGAATATACATATACATATTTAAAAGCATGTATAGAGAAAGCTTTAAATATGCTGGAATATTTCTTATTTGGTTAAATTTTCTAGATTTGCTTCTGACTTTTTAGGATTGCTTCTCACTTTACTTCTCGCTGTGTGTCTTATTTATCATTTTACGTCTTAGACTCGTTTTCAATTTAAGATCTTATTTTGCTTCTCATGTTACTCCATACTTTGTTTCTTGTTTTGCTGTTCGCTATGATTATTTTTCTAATTCTGCTTTTTACTCTACTTCTAGCTTTTAGGTTTGCTTCTCAGTTTGATAAGACTTATTGCCTCGCTACTCGCATGTGCTTCTTGCTTAACTTTCGCTTCTTATGGCCAATGGTTCAAATCACGTTAACCATGGATGCCCCATGAAAGATTCCTCAACTTGACCCAGTTGATGTCCAAATGGATTTCACAGCAATTCCAATTTGTAGTACCACTACTCACCGTTGCATCCAGGGTGCTCTGCAGAGAGCGCTTAGTGCGACCATGTTGCACTAGGGGGCGTATCACAGTGTGTGTTGAAAACTCATTAAGGGCAGGAAAATAGTCACCGATGTGTGCTGCAAATAGAAAGGAAAAATATGAATATGCGAAAGTGATTAACACACTGTTGTAGATGTAATTATATGCCAAGATACAAATGTAAGTATCTATGAGTACACATGCTGGGGAAGGGGACACACCCAAAATTTAAGCAGACAGCATGACAATTACAAATCCGCAGTGAGTGAAACTTTGGCCCTGACTGAAAGGTGTCTCTAATGGGCTTAAGTTCCACACTGGCTGACAACTTGAGCCCATAATTAAGGCAAGAATCAGCTTCAGTCTGATAATTATTAAATGTTGTATGTGCTTGACTGATGACTGATAACACAAGTACAATAAACAATAAAACATTTGATAATATCGAGTATATACGCGACTGGGAACTGTCAGTCAGACAGTCAGTTAGCCTCTAATAAGTGATACATGGCCATGGGCAGTGCTAAAATTAGCAAGTTTATAAATTAAGTATGTGCTACAGATTTGGACCTATACAGTATATACACATGTGTATTATAATCTTCTTGGAACTGCCAACGTTGCTGTGTAACGTGAAACACGTCTAATTAATGCAGACCAACAGACAGCGCAGATGTCAGACATGCAGCAGTTCGTTTTGTATCTTGTAGATACACTTTAAGACATTTCGCACATGCGTGGGCTTACACACACACAGCCGTACTTAAGGAGGCACAAGTGGACGCCGGGTGAGTCGCGTATTCACTCACTCTCATGGCCAGCAGCGAATCGAAAAGAAAACAATAAACCTCGGCACACGATTTGGGGGCCCCCAAAGAAAACATCTTTCAGTTTTAGCGACTGCACCACCACAAGAAGACCACTGTAGACGTTTGTCGCATCATCATCATCATCTCCTCCTCCTCCCACTCCATCTGCTTCTTCATCTCCATCCAAAAGTCAAGACGCTTTCCAAGTGTCACACGCGTCAGGGCTTTTTTGTTTAACACGACGCCTCACAAAAAGCAGAACAAAAACGAATCTTTTTTTATATTTTATATTTATAACTCACAGCGTTTAACGCACAACGTTGAAGAGCTGACAAGTTGGATTCTTCTTTCTTCTTTGCAGATTTCCCTCCTCTTTTTTTTTTTGGCTCATGTCTTTGTCATTTCAAGCCACTGATTCGCAATTAACGATACCAGATTTAAGAACCGCTATAGAATCCCGAAACCTAATCAATTTATATTGTGTTCAAGTTCTTCAAGAGCGGCACAATGACAGCTTAAAGTGAGATTTTGGATCGAATATTGGAAAACTAATCAACCATTGTTTTGTATTATATAATTTATAAGATCTCCTGAATTGAAAGCTACAGAGTAGAATTCAACAATTGAGATATTTAATTAAATATTAACTATTCCAGCGTCAATGGTGACAATTGGTTTTAATTTCTTTAATTGTGCTATTACGCAACATATTAATGAATAAATTAAACGAGTCCTGACATCGAGTCTGCGAAATTTTAATCGTAATAATACCATTGTAAACATATTAATCAATTTCAATTGTATCACGTTGAAATAGATCTGCAACATGACGATTCTAATTTAAAGTGAATTGTTGTCTATTAATTTACTAATTTTAAAACTATTTTAACATCTGTTTCTGGAAATTAATTGGCATAATACGCAACAAAAAACAAGCCGAACAGTCGGGACCCCGACCGTAATATACCCTGTGGGTTTACAGGAACCCGCTTAAATTCACTCCAGATGAAATTCTCTAGTAATTCGTTTTTTAATTTTTGTGGGCAAAGGGGGCGTGGCATCGTGATAAATTTTTCTGGACACATCAACCTCAAAATATTCATCATGTGTGCCAAATCTCAAGTCTCCAGCTACAAAACTGCTTTTGTTATGAGATTTTTGAGTGACAAAACTGCTTGCTTTATGAGGTTTTACTTAATTTGTGGGTGAAGGGGGCGTGGCATCGTGATAAATTTTTCTGGACACATCAACCACAAAATATTCATCATGTGTGCCAAATCTCAAGTCTCCAGCTACAAAACTGCTTTTGTTATGAGGTTTTTGAGTGACAAAACTGCTTGCTTTATGAGGTTTTACTTAATTTGTGGGTGAAGGGGGCATGGCATCGCGATACAATTTTCTGGACACATCGACCACAAAATATTCATCATGTGTCCCAAGTCTGAAGTCTCTAACTGTAATATTGCTCTTGTTATAAGCTTTTCCGAATTGTAGGCGAGGGGGGCGTGGCATCGTGATAATATTTTCTGGACATATTGACCACAAGATATTTATTATGTGTGCTAAATGTGAAGTCTTTAGCTGTTATATTGCTCTTGTTATGAGGGTTTAGAGCTACAAAACTGCTTGTTTCATACTTTTTTCTTGCTTAGTTTGTGGGCAAAGAGGGCGTGGCATCCAAAAAAAAAGATAAACTTGATCTGCCTGCAAAAATTACCAGTGCTGGGACACCAAGTTCAAGCTTCTAGCTCTTACCATCTCTGAGATCCTTTCGTTCATACGGACGGACCGACAGACCGACGGACAGACGGACAGACGGACATGGCTATATCGACTCGGCTATTGATGCTGATCAAGAATATATATACTTTATGGGGTCGGCCATGCTTCCTTCTGCCCGTTACATATTTTTAACAAACTTAATATACCCCCACAGGGTATAATAAAAACACATACCAATCAGAGTGTATTCAACATACCTATTATATAATAAATACTTCTACAAGGAATTTGATATAATTTCCAAATAGTTTTTGAGGCACGTTCGTTTGTTTTATTCGACAATTTGTTTAGAAATTTAACATATGTTTAAATTTCGCCTACATTGTATTTTTATCGAATTGTACTTTCGAAAGCAATAAATGAAATATCTGGTTATATCAGAATAGGGGAAGTATAATGGATCTGAAGTGACTAATCAATGTCTCAACGTCTCAAAAGTAGCGCTAATGACTTACAGACTAATGCAAATGCCCTTAGGACATCTCGAACCATAAGTTATTCGGGAAATATCTTTACCATGGGTGTGAAACTATTACAGAAAAGTAATTAACCCAAATGAAAAATGGTATGATTGATAGATTTGATGACTAATGAGCTGCTTTGAAGAAATTAATAAATAATAAAAGTCAAGCTAGAAGATTTATTCGAATTGTTCCAGTTTTCATGCAAGTTTTCTATTTGTGTATACGCGTCGAGTTACGCATTTGATGAGGCCCATAAAATGACTTTAAAATAACTGCAAAAATGTTTATCAATTGATAAGCGACTGTGATAAGCGCTAAGTTATTTTCACATACTGATATCTATCTATATATACAACTATTTATATATATGTGCATTTCTTCGGCAAGGGGTAACATAGGAAACGCCATACGAGAAGTCATAAAACAGGCCAAGAGAGCAAACGGCGCCAGGAGGCGTTACAAGGACCTTTTGTAGTGGAAAATCATTAAAACTAGAACACAACAACAAACACACACACACACACACACATGCACTTTGAGATACATGTTTGCCAGACAGCGGGAAATTATCACACGAGACGATACAAACTGAGCTCGAGGCAAAAACATATGGCGCATTAGGGCTCAGGGTCAGAGCGGGGAACTGGAAATGGAACCAGGTCTGAGTCGGGGATTGGGACTGAGTGTTGTCTAGGCGCGCGTCCATCATCATCTCTGTTGATGCTGATGGGATTGAAGGTCTAAAAATAAAATGAAATAGAAAAACAGACGCCGTCATTTTGACGTTTGACGAACTCATGTCATCGCGCCCTTTGAAGTCGATGATGATGCTCATGATGATGATGATGTTGCAAAGGATTTGCTATGCTGAAGGATTAGATATACCAACAACAGTGCAACGTGTTTACTGTGTTTGTTTGGATATGCAGTCGGGTTTGTTTGTACGCCTCTTCATGGGGGTCACAGTCGCTAGCATCTGAATTTTATTATCACACAGCCCGCAGACTACTAACTGAATTTCAATTGATTTTTCATGCAAATCCCAAAAAAAAACGCCAGCTATCACTTGGCACTTGTCAACCCCCGGCTTGGGATCGAGAGATGTCCCCCTCATTCTCTCTCACCCTCTGTCACTCTGGGACTCGTATAACAATCAACAGCGGCAACAAAAAATTTATATTTATAACTTGCGTTGTCATAAAAAACGAATATATAATACTGGAATGACATTAAAAAAATACTGAGATACTTGAAAGTCCGATGGGTTGGCCAATTGAGAAACTGAACCCATATTCACATTTATTCAAAAATGTATATTCTCTAGTTATTATAAATGGTGACGAATGGGCACTCAATATATGATTTTCAATTTGAAAATATTCCATTTGAATGATGAAAAATGTTATCCCTTCAAGTGGCAACTAGGGGGATGCGAAGAACGATCTGTGCATTTTTCAATAATGGCTAAGGGCATTTAATATTAATGCTGAAATGTTGGAAAAATTATGATGCCAACGGAAAAATGTTAAACCCAATTAAAAATGCCTCATTTGGTCCGTATTTGGGGAAGCTGCAAGCAGCGGCAGGAGGCAGGAGGCAGGCCCATAAAATTTGTAACACTTCACGGTAAAGTTTCAACGGCTGCAGTGTATCAAAATATTAATAGAAACTTGGAATCAGGGCATAAATATTATACAAAAAGTTGGCTGGCTCCATAAACAGATTAGTGGCAGTTCCCTTAGGCGTGAGTGCTGTCAGACCAGGGGGGAGTACAAGGGGATAGATGAGGGGAGTTGTCTTTCGAAAAGGGCAAACGATTCACGAATATGGCAATGCATTTCAAATGCATTTCTTGAATCAGTCTGCGCGTTTTTAAAATCGAATGTGTGCCTAATTGATAAACAAGACGAAGGCGAAGACGAAGGCGAAAACGAAGATGGGGAAGGAGAAGGAGACAAAGACAAAGACCGAGAGAAGTCGACAGGCAACTTTTCATTGGTTTTCCACCATTCATTTGTGTATACACACATTTTCCTCCAAACTCAGTTTGAAGTTGTTCAACTTTTCAGTTCTGCCGGTGCATAATTGAGTAATACACACAAACAAAAATATTCAATTATTTTGGGCAAACGAAAAGCAATAAAAATTAAAATTTAAATGAAAAGCAAACCCCCCGCCAGCGGGAAATCAAAAAAGGAAAGTCACGCACACATCAACGTATCACAACCAAGAATATCACATCACAATTCAATTAAATTGTTTTCTCTGTCTACATATGGCAGGAGAAGTTCTTTAATTTGAGAGAATTTTTTTGTGGGCCATATAAATAAATACTAAAAAAAAATAAATTGCAATTATTCCTGAACATTTCTATGATAAACAAATTATAGAAAATGTATCCAGAAGATAGGTTCGCAACTTGAAAGAATTGCTTGTGGGCTATATAAATAAATACTTCAAAATGAAACACATGAAATGGGCAAACAATTCTAAGAGTTTATTCCCCTGCATTTTTATTATAATTAAATTATAAAAAATCCAGAAGATAAACTCGACACTAAGAACTTTTAGTAGATTATACTTTAGTATATTAAGGAGGTTTTTAATAATTCAGGAATCAGAGTACTCTTACTTTAAAGATAATTAAACTAAATTTATATAGAGATGTAGTATCAGACTTGAGATAGATAAGAAATCTGTTAGAGCCACGAGCAAAAGTTAAATTATGTTAATATAAATATTTAAATTACTAGCACATTAAATTAATCTCTCATCTATTTTCCCTTTATAGATATCTATGAAAAATAATTACAATTTGCAACAAAAAGAAACTCTCTATTGGATTGCAAATTGAAGTCAATGCATATGATTATAGTCTAATTAAAAAGATCGCGTTGCACGCTTATCGGATTAACGACAACAAATTGCACGGGACGCGAGCCACAAATTGCTTTTCACCTGAATATTCAGTTGGAAATGCATCTTGAAGATGCAACCACTTGGGGCACAACTGCAACATGCCACGCAACGCCAACTTGTCTGCTCATCAAGCAGTGTTAACAATAAACTGCACAAACAACAACTCGAATTTGGGTTAAACGAAAGCTGTGAATACCACAATAGTGAAGTGGCAGCCGCTCATGTGTGTGTGTGTGTGTTTAGTGATGTTGATAGTGTTGAAGTTGCGGTAGTTTTTGCTATTGACTTTAACACTATTTTACAATATTTTGCACGTATGAGTTGAGGTAAATTTGATTGAATTAATCAAGTTGCACAAGTGAAAACGCAATTAAAAAGGGGAGAGAGAGTGGGACAGTCACATACATAGTACATCACACATAAAAATGGTGGAATTGATTGATATTGATTGAGGACTGTCAAAGTTCAATCTGCAGGGGCTGCAGTGTATAGCTTCTGGCCATGAAGGGGCGCTGTCTGAATTATTTATAAGCTACTTGATGTTGGTTTGTATAAATAACATGGGGCACGATGCAAGTATAACAGCAACAACGACAACAACGAAAGAACTTGCAACACGACAACCAAGTAACAGAATCAGAAATCAAATTGTAACTTGAGAGCGCCCGCAGCCATGAAAGGACGTCACGTCGCATGGATTCGTGGGCCATGGCTATAAGGTTGTGAATGTGGTTGTGTCGGGGTCTTAGTTGCAGCTCCAGACTGTGCCACAAAGCCGCTTTGTTTGACACGACTCGTTGGTGGCGTGAAAAGCACTTGAGCCTCTAACAATTGTGGACTTTTGGAGGCGCTCAGATTTCCGGCATTTAACTGAAATGCACTCAGCGAATGAAGGAATGAAATGGCTCAGCGATTCTGTGTGGCCAACGGACTCTGCATCCTCCTACTCCTTTTCTTTGTAAACAAACAAAACAAAAAAAAGATAAACCGGCGTTCAGGTATCAAATTTGATTGGAGATCTCTGAAAAGGGGGCTTTGTCAGATATCTTTTTACTTTCAATTTTCGTTTCTAAAACTCATTCTACCCAGAAGATTATGATCAAGAGCAGCAGAAAGGTTTCACGTGTGGTCCAATTTCTACAGTCAAAGGGATGAGGTTGGAGATGGAAAAAGGGTTGGACACCTGCCAAACTCGGCTTTCGACTTTATTAGACTACCTCATTAGAGGCGCATTAAATGCAGTCGATGCGCCATAAAACGACGTGGCATCTCGGGGCGTGGCAATGACTTACAATCAAATTCATGTTGCATGCCTCCTCCTTTAAACATTCATGGGGTCGCTGTGTGCCACACGATGTCGTGTCGTGTCGTGCAAAATGTGCTGTTTATTTTTTTGTTGGAGTGCAGCTTTCAATGGGGCGAACAACAGAACAGGCAGCGCCTTGTTTCCAAGTGTGTCCCAGACGGTTTCAATACACTCATAGAAATAACTGAGCTAATCTTAAAATTCTTATGTTGCATTTATGGCACTAAACTTATTTTGATATTGTTAAGAAGTTAAAAATTAATATTTATATTAATTAATAATATATATAGATTTATATTAATTTGTATACCACTTCTTAGTCTTTTTTCGCTGAGTGCAGCTCTCTTCGGACTCCCTCTTTTTATTTTCGAGGCACTCGGCAGCTTTGTTTATCTGTGGGGCATGTACAATGAGTGTTTGTACCGAGACCCTGCCCAGACTGGGCCCTTTTGCATTTGGCTTCAATTAGACGTTGCTATAAATACATTCTTAGTTCGGTTGCAACTCGAAGGCGGCTGCTTTATTTCTGTTGCACTTTCCATTGGCTTTGTTGGTCTGTTTTTTCCTGTTATTTCCCCTGGCACTTGGAGCAAATTAATTGCCCCGATGAGTCGGCTGCCTTTTGCTGTTATGCATAAATAATGCACTCTCTCTATATATATATATATTTTTTTTTTGTGTCTCTCTTGTTTTTTGTTGATGCAACAATTTGTATAAATCAATACGTGTACTTGTTGACAGGCGCCTCCGTGGCGCTCGCCCCTTGGCACCGTTACACGGCATCGTCTGTCATTTAAATGAATCGCATGCAACGCATATTACAGCCGTGACCTTATTTTTATGTACGCCACTGTGCCGACGCCCCCACTAACCAAGTGATAGGGGAGGGCGGGGTTGCAGTTACAAATTTAGTTTTAATTTTTTGACATTTTGATCATAAATAAATTGGTTTGAATGAAATGTGAAATGCATTATTATTCGCATTTTCATTATCATTATATTATGCTCATTATCATTAATATTAACAATTTATTACCATTTTATTTGCCATTATTTCATGATCATCAGCAACTTTTTCATTGTAGTTATTTTCGTACGCATTATTAATAGCATTAATAATTCTATTCTGATTATTTCATTATTGCTTTCATTAGCATTATTATTGCTTTTACCATTGCATTTAAATTTTCATAATTTTATTATCATCGGCATTAGTTTTAGCATTAACATTCTCATTGTCCTTATTCTCTAGTTATTACGAATATCAATGTGATTTTTTCATTAGCAAAAGTATTGGTTTTATCATAGCATTACACATTTTTATTATTTCACTATCATCAGCATTAGTATTAGCAGAAACATTAACATTTTCATTGTCAGTACTTCCTTATTATTGTTTTTGGCTATTCCCAGCGAATTATGAATAGCATGTAATTCATCTATTTCCCGACCTCAGATTATTTCTTTTCATTGCCTATTCTGTCGGCCATTGGTTTACTTCAAAGAATTGTAATCCCATGTCTATTTCCTGTTACCTGCAATTAAATACCTGCAAAATCTCATTAAATCTCATCTACCGAACAATAGTCAGACAGTTTGTTAACATTTTCCAGCTCTACGCACAATCTATAGATGGAAAATGACAAACAAAAAGTAGCAAAAATCCCGTATATTTGTTGTGAATTGCTGCATCTGTGTTATTTCAGGCGGAATGAATATTAATGGCATTGTGCAAAATCATGAAGGCATGCATCAAGGCTAGATAAAGATCATGACTCGAGGTTGCACCTGCAACACACACACACACACACAGAGAGAGAGAGACGCACACAAAGAAAGGCCCAGCGGGTGGGCCAATCTGTGCAAAACTAATAGAATAGACAATGCAAAATTTACAGCCAGGCGATTCAAGTGGAGAGCAGCGGGAGGGCGGATAAACGGAGAGGCGGACACTTCACTGACAAGGACTTGCATTACTTTTGAGCCTGATGCAAATGTTGTAAACTTTATTGACAGCAAGGACAACGCAAGTAAGTGTCGGCATTAAAGATCCTTAACTCAACACTTTGCACAATGGGGTTTTCCCATTTTTTTCTTTTTTGGCAAGTGCTTGGCAACTACCGCTTTGCACTTGGCCAAGTACTTGGGACCGCCCATTGCGTTTAGGGTCGAGGACATCTTTATGAGTTTGTATCCTGCCACACCAGCTGCGACACACAGGTAGAGCTGCCTCAGTTAAGCCGTGAAATTTCACACCCGCTGTGGTTGATTTTGATGAGCTGTTTGTCAAGTTGAACCTTCTCCCAGGTACATTACAGGTAAATCTCAATATGGTCACTCAAATCTCGACAGTTTATTGTTGTTTATCATTTAGATTAAGCCAAGACAACTGCCGGATTTATGTGTTCCCTGGACATCGTCTATTGCCAATGGATTTAACTGTTTGCCAATGTCTATTGAACTCTGCGCAATATGATTCCTTCTTTTTTTCTCTACGCTCTCCCTCCCTCTCTCTCTCTCTACAGTCTTTGTGCTGTTTGCTTTGACATTAATTTGTCTACTTTATTATCTGGTCGGGGGCTCATAAAGTAAAAGCAACAACCTGCAAAGGTATTGGTTTTCCAACTGATAACTGATAAGACCCAACACTAACAACAACTGTTAGCTTTCTAGTTTGTTGCCAGACGCAAGGCGTGGAGGGGTGAGGGGAACGGACTGCGTTTAATCATCGCATTAAGTCGTAAAACTACAGAATTTCAAATAGTCATAAAACTGCAGACAAGAACAACAATTAAAGCTTGTTGACTTGTAAGCCAAGTGGAGTGGGATGCCAAAAGGTCAACAAGTTGATAGAAACGTTGCCAAAACTGAATCTTGCCGTTAACATTAAAGGTAACATCAAGATGTATGGGCGTTGTCTGGTCTTAGACTGGTTATACGAACTGTGAAAGCTAATGCAATATTCTGCAACATTCCATAACACGATTGCGATCTATCACTAACTGTTACTAACTGAAGATTCTTTGTCTTTGGTTTATTGTTTAGCTTGTGCTAATTAAGAATAAAGCACATACCTTATCTCTTCATAAGTCGCATTTTCCATTCAAATCAGCGACATTAATCAAATTATAATTCACTTGTTCTCATGCACAAACGGACAGCTTTGTCAGATTGTATATAGGAAATGCATTAAATGTAATAATATTAAGTGCGATTTATATGCACATGGCAACATCATCATCATCATCATCATGTTGTCATTGACCAACTGACTGACTGACTGACTGACCAACCGACTGACTGACAGATTGTTGAAATAAATCTCAATCGGCGTAAATTAAAATGATTTGTTGCCACACAATAGACATGATTTAAGCTCCATCTTTACATTCAGATTCATATGCAGCTGGCGCCAGGGCAAATAAAACATGACTGTGGGTGCGGACAGGTTAACGTTTTGTTTACAGTCATGCCAATAAATTTATGATTATTCACTTCGTATATTAAGTAAAGTATGGAAAGACAATATAAAGTCTATTCGGCAATATCTGACACCGAAAAGGACTGAAAGTCATGCACCAAAATAATAAATTGTTTCATTTAAATCCAGATATTTCCAGCTGTAAATGAAACAGTTGCAATTATCAAATCTTTTCTAACTTGAAGAAAGTAAGTAGACAATGGGTAGAAAGTACAAAGTGTTAAAGAATTTCTATTGGAAAACAGCAAATAATAAAAATATATTATATATATTTGTCATAGAATTTATGTTTATTCAATCAAGATATTCTCAGCAAATTTTCTTAATTTCTAGTATTAAAGAAATAATTAGTTTACAATGGGAAGATCGATTCTGTTTTGTACTAAGATATTTCCAGATTTTCTACAAATTCAGCACCATTTTGCACTCTTTGTCTAGACTCTGACTTTGTGAAGAAACAAAAGAATTCAATATTTAAATTACTTTTATCAGTTTACACACTACAATTTGCTGTTGACCCATATTGAACTTAGTTCCTATATCTAATGCCAATACCAAATTTCACTTAACGGTAACATAAACTGCACATTTTGTGTGGTTGGCAACACTTTGTAATTGGGGCAACTGCAAAAGGCCAGAACTTTGTGCCCCAAGCTGCACACAATTTGAAACGTTTTTGTCGACAATTTATAGTTATTGTAGCATAAACATTACGCACAATGCGTGCCGCAAGTTGCAAGTTGCATAAACATTGTTGCATCCATTTTTGGAGTTGATTGCCAGTTTCTTGGTAATGGTTTCTTGCTTGTGCTTTTGGCCCTTTTTGGTATACTTACTCCTATGAGAACGTATGTGACTGAGAAAGCTGCTGCTGTTTGTCGATTGCCAACAATTGCAATCGGAGTTGCAGTTTTGCCAAAAAAGGAAATAAAACGCATGGGAAGAATGTTCAATCTTTCTCAGTTTTTTCTTTCACTTTGTCTCTTTGTTGTACTATTGCTTTTATTGTTGTTGCTGTTTTTGTTGTCGTTTTTGTACATGGCCATAACGGATTTTTATGTGGTCAATGATCCTTAAACAAACGCAGTCTGAGAAACGCAGTCGCTTCCTGGAATTTGCTTTGTTTGTAAAAAAAAAGAGACAATGCAAAATCAAGTAAGAATACTGCAAAGAAAATGAAAGAGAGTTCTGTCAACAAAGTATATATGTATATATATATATAAACGGGACAAGCTTCAGTTTTAAAGATACTTCCTTTTTGACTGTCGAAATCATTTACACAAATGTCGCCTACCCTTTCAATACGCCTTACGAATACAGGGTATACAAAGAGCGTATGCACAAAAAAGGCGGAAGTAAGGCTAAAGGATAAGAAACAATTCTCAGTATTTTTACGCTCGGGGCATTAACCATATTAGTGGGCGTGGCCCCGACACATATGTGGACAAAATGTCGATAGAGTTTGGCGAGTTTCCAGCTGGATAGTATTTTTCATTTAAATTTACAGTTGAAGTGGGCAACTGCCACGTCCAGTTGGTCTTATCATTTGTGGTTTTCCATTGTTCGGTATGCTGGTTCCCCTAATTATCATCTGTGTCTAAAGTGGGTCACGCCCTCATAGAGGGAATGGGAAAAACAGAGTGAGATATGTGCATACATATCCTTGACTGAAAGTTAGCAGGCAACTTAGCACGTTTTGTGTTGTATATTTTGGTTGGCAAATGTGGAAAATTTGAAATGTTTTTTGCGGATCTCGTGCCTTTTCATTTCACGCAAAAATGGCTACAAAAAGTTTGCAACAAATGCAAAATGTTTTAACAATTTAGCTTAAAATACGAGTTTTTGCCGGAATTCAATTAAAATTCCGCTTGGAGCGCTGAAAACTCTCCATGGAGTACGAGTACTCTATTAGCCTATTACTCTTTTAGTCTTTCAGCCAACACACTCCACAAAGCATTTGCATTTCCAAGTGAGCTCCAGAGCTCATTAATATGCCTCGTCGACTGTTGCCATTAAATCATAGTGGTTGCTGCCTTGACCATTTCAGACAAGTTGTCGGATTTTGGCAAGCCTTAAAAGTATTTCAGCAAAGTCAAAGACCCAGCGCCACTAAACCAAATGTATCTGTATCTGCACAAGGCCACAAACCCTTTACCCTCACACCTCACACGCCTCAGCACGCAGGCAATGAACAATTTGCTGACATTGTCATCGAGTTTGTTTCTTTTAGGCATGTTAATAAAATGTGCTGGGTATTGATTTACTTTTGGACAAAATTTGCAACAAAAAAATACACTACAACATTCTGCGGTTGTGAGTCAGAGCTTATTCACAAGTATCTTAAAGATAACTAAGTATATATATTTAAATACTATATAATCTTACTTATTAAATTGTAATATCAAATTTGTATAGTCAAAAATGTCTAGGTTTTCTTGGCAAAGATAAAAACATTTGATTTCCAATATTTTAATTTGTTTTTGCGGAATTCATTGCGATAATAATTCAACTCGTGATTGCTAGACACAAACAACTTATACTAAAGAAAATGATTCTAATGAATAATGCAAACGAAATGTCGCTGTAATTAGAAATGTTATTCAATCTTCACACCTCATCAAACATCTTGCATATACAATATAACATCTAGATACAATTCAAAGTATTCTAAATGTATTATATACTATTTTATGGAATATACTACGTGTATTTTCAACACGTTTTCATGGCTTAAGGGTTTAAGAATTATGTAGGGTATTCTAAAGGCTGACACAATTATAAGCTGCATTTTTGAACTGGTTCCGTTCTTTTGGGAGACTGCCGCGTGGGTGACTAAGCTAAGTAAGTATATATACATATATTAGCATGCTAGTATATGTTTTAAATGTGTGCATGACGAGCAGCTGTTTAACTCAAGACAAAAGCCATCATACAAATGACAGGCAGCGACAACAACAACAACAATAATAATAATAACAGCAACAACAACAACAACCACCACCAAAATGATGACGACTCAATTGAGGCCACAGAAATATTCATTGTATTTGCTGAAGAGCTTGGCAACTAAATGGAACTGCGATTATATTTGATAAGGGTTGTTTTTCTTGCTATTATATTTATATATTTTTTGGAGAAAGCTGACACAATTTGTGTTGCTCCTGTTGAAGACAATTTGCCAAAAACCAAAGAAATAATATGAATATGGGCAAAAGATAATGACAAACAGATAAACGATAATGTGAATACATACTTGTACTTATAGTATATAAATATGGCTATAAGTAGGCAATTAATGACTCACAGACGAGTCGCGTCAGACATGTGGCTTACCTGAAAGAGACAGAAAGAAAGGATTGAGATAAGGATAACTGACATTATAATTAGCATAGTCGGATTAAGGGCAGACTCTTTCCATTTTTCAGCTTAGCCGCAAAAGGGATAAATACGAGGGCTCTTCGAAACCGACGCCAGTCGAGAATCTCGTGCATTACAATTAATAACCCATTAATGTTGGCGACAGTAAATGATGGGAAAGACTCTCTCTAATGCATTCTGACATTGAACTGCACTTTGAGGGTAATCCGAATCTGAAACTGCAGCTTTCCCAACACGCTTTTCATATAAATCACTCAAGTCAAGCTCCCCAGTAGCCTCCACAAATGCGAACAGGCGGATGCGTGTGTTTGTATGAGAGATTGAAACGGGTTGCTTAGGCCGAAGGGGAGACGGGGGAGCAGAGTCGTAGATGGGTAAACCGACGCACTTGTCACCACTTCGATGGCAATTAAGTCCAACAAGTTATTCCACACACATGCCCCCTTGCGTGTTGTGTCTGTTGTTTGTTGTGTTACTCGTAAATAGTGAAATCGATAGCATTTTTCATATAGCGGAAAAATGGTTTCAGCTGAACCCAAAGTCCGCCTTCGGTTCTTCTTCTTCTCAAAAGCGGTTTCTCCACATGGAAAACGCCTGTGGAAACTGAAACTGCGACAAGGTCGCCCCTTAACATTTGTGGTGTACTGCTCATGTTGTTGTTGCTCAAATTGTTGTTATTGTTTGCGCAAATTTATGCCAATTAGTGCACGAGCAACAAGCAACAAGATCCACACACAGATGTATCTAATCCGTATATCGAATTGAAAGTGCATATAAAAATTGTATTATAATCAATTCGAAAAAAAAATTTATATATATATGTATTATTTTTATTAAAAGAACACCCACACACATACACACAACAGAGCTGAATGTTCTGCTGACCTTGAGATAACGAGTACGCTCTTGTATAAAAATAATTTATAGTATATACATTAATCATGGAATTAGAAAGTCATGCAAGTCATGTACATATAATAAAAGGGCTGATGAGTCCTCTTACTTGTAAATGAAAAGGCTTTTCATAATGTCCACCAAAGCACTCGTGTGCTTATCGAGTGGTTAGACAATCGATAACAAGTACAAAGTTCCATTGGTAGAACTAGAGAGCTAATCATCCACTCAAAACTAATGCAGGCATTCTAAGAAATCTTTTCGATAGATCAACTTAAGTGTCGTGATAGCATTTAAAATCAATCGAGATAGTAATCGTTAACAAAAACTATATAAGATCTATGAATATAGTAACTGGGGAATGTCTCGCAATCGATAAGAAGAAACTAAGGAAAGAATACAGAGAGAAGAATATTATCGATAGCTTTAGTAGAGTATTCCACCCACATTGGTGTAGATGGAAAGATGGGACTACTTATGTCATATATCTAGAAAGCATATTAACTTGCAATTCCACAATAACTATACAATAAAGATAATAAAATTATAAAACGAAATATGAGTTCAGCAAATGAAATAGTACAATTTTAATAGCTTTCGTATTGGGATCCAATAAACGGGACCAACATCAAATAAACTAATCAACCAACTGTTACACAAAGGCTGCAAAATCAGCCGCAAATTGGCAAGAGCAATAACCAAATCGAAATGGACAAAAAGCAATTAGTCACTTTCATGTTTTTGACAATATGACCAAAATTTGCATTGGGGTTCAATAAATTGCAATTAGTTGCTGTGTTTTTCGACGCTCGAAGC
Organism: Drosophila histrio; assembly: GCA_958299025.2. Classification (NCBI taxonomy): domain Eukaryota; kingdom Metazoa; phylum Arthropoda; class Insecta; order Diptera; family Drosophilidae; genus Drosophila; species Drosophila histrio. The sequence goes on from OY282581.2 coordinate 14,779,474, forward strand.
TTGTTTTGCTCGTTCAATTTTGATTGTTGCTATGAATGGCTATGAATGTCTGGCCACAGTCCATCACTCCATTTCGCCCCCTCGTCCTCTTGTCACATTGCTTTATGCAACTTCAGCCGGACGTTGGCGGCAAGTAGATACAAAAAGGCAACTTGTACGCGGGTTCAGTGAACCAATTTAATTGATTTTGCTGAAACTGCGACTGAGACTGCGAGACATGCGAAAGTACAGTAATTAACTGTAAAGGCAACTTACAGACACACACACATATATATTTATATATAGTTTAGTTACTTGCGCTTATATACTGAATGCTGTCATAACGTGGTTAATTGAATAACTGACCAGAGTTGACGTCTCCGTATAATTGCTAATTGAGTCTAAGGCAAACGACATTAAGCAGCAAATGTTAATGCCAGGACAACGTCAGCACATCCTACACAAATGCTTCCGCTCTTTCCCTCTCCTCCGGGTCAATTCGCCAGCAACAGGAAATGCAATAAATTAAAAATGCGACACGGAAAAGCCTCAAGATGAGAGGGAAATGACGCTGTTCAGGATGCGAATGGCGAATGGCCTGGCCAAGGCAAAATGTGTAATAAAATTCATTGCGGGAGGCAGAGGAAGAGAGAGAGGTCTCTCTCTCCCTGCAGGGAGCAGGGGCGTGGCTTTTGCCTTGGCGCCTTCGCCAAAGTGCAACACACATTTGTGTGGGGGGCGTCGCTAACTTGCACTCAAATGCCTGTTTTATGCTAAAAACATTTGAAACTTAAATGCCAGCCACGCCCCATTTTGTGGCAAGAACACGCCTTTAACAAACACACAACAAATTGTTGCTGTAGTTGAGGTAAACAGCATGCAGAAAGGCATATACATAATATGTAAATTTGTGGAAGGATGTAAATTTCAATATTGCAACTTTTAGTACACTAATAAAAATTGCATTTTGATACAGTTTTACATCGCGAAACGAACCGAAATCGTGGACTATGGCTCGAAGCACCAAAGTGATTGCATTGTCGACACAATTTTTAAATGAAATTTCTTTGTTTTGAGACAAAAATCATCATTGTTGACAACTTGTTTATCAGTATACCAGGTAAGAGTATACTTTAGTCGTACTGTTAGCCTCTGTAATCTGAGACCTGCCTTGTTAGTTGTGCCATGTCACAGCATATATCATGTATGCATTGTAAGTAAATAAGTTGCCCCACAAAACTCTGAAGGACAGAGTCAACCCCTATGATATTCCCTCTTCGGGGGCTTCCTAAGTGCACACATGACATCAGCCTCATAAATTAACAACTCGATGTATTGTACATTGTACAACTCCCATTTGTTGTGACACAATCGATAACAATGAAATCTTGTTTAATATTAATTACTCAATATGTTGAGCATTACACTTTCCACTCTCCGACTTTTTCCAGTTCCCAGAATTGAATGTGAAAAGGATGCGAGATAATCTACACTGTGGATGAACGAGGCCGCAGTGTCGACTGATTACATTTTACATTAAAACCTGATGCCAAGGCCTGTTTCAAGTAACTCGTTTCGCAGCCTTGGCCAAAGCGCAAGTGAGTAAACAGTCAACAGCTGAGGTTCTTTCGAGATAAGTAAATTATGTAGAGCTCTGCAAACTTTAAAGAACATCAAATGCAGCTAATGATATATGTAAAGTTGATGTTTAGTGTACTTGGTGTCCAGTTAGTAACAGATTACCATCATCGAATGTGGGTCAGTCTCTCTCCTGGCATTGTATTCGTTGTCTGGAAAATGAACATTTTCCAATTACCTGGACTCGTTATGGGTGCCGACAAAAGTGAAACTTCAATCGAAACGAATATATATATAGTATTTATGAATGAAACTTGAAGACTTTCTATTCGATTGGCAGACAAAGCTCATAATGAAAGCGAACAACCCGAGCATGACGAGAGAAACAAAAATGAATGAATTTAACATGGCAAACAATGCACAAAAAAAAATCACAGCCAGAAATTGCAGGGCAATTACATGTGTTTTCGTACCTTGTCCAAAACGAATGACGGAAGTGCTCCCAAATGGCCATTACATTCACATTCGAGCACATATGAGTACTCACTGTGAGTGTAAGACAAATTAAATGGTTTTCTTCTTACAACATGCAAGGTAATTGAAGCTAATTGGGTTATAACTTATAACCCAATGCCTTTCTTAATTAATCGCATAGAGACAGTCAGAGATACTCGTAGATAGATAGAGATATAGATACATGCGCACGCGAAATATAAACATTGTTATTTAAATTGACTTAATTGTTGTATTTGTTGTTTTTTTTGCTGATCACCGGTTTGACGAGTTCGTCATAAATGACTCATTCCAAGAAGCATCTTCATCTTCTAAGAATTATTTCGTTGTCATGCTAATTGTACAGTCAGGGAGCTTCCCCAGCGACAGATTGAGATACAAGTGTACTCGCTTGTTTTTCCAATCTTCGCAATGAACTAAAAGCAGCGACGCCCCCTGACCTAATTTGATTGAGCAATTTGCTACTTAAGTCGATTGCTGTTTATTAGATTTACAACTATTGCGTCCATTTGCATCTGCAGTTGTATCTCTCAGATACACTTCTATCTCTCTTTCTCTCTATCTCTCTCTCTTTGAATTTGTATCTCACTATGAAGGCTTGGTGGTGCGTGTTGGGTTAATGTTCAAATTTGATTTGTCAACAACTCAGCAACTAAATTGAAATACACATATACTCACACACTTGTATCCATGAGATACTTCATGTGTTGTTCTAGTGTGTAATTAAAATGATTATCTTTTAAGGTAATTTATCATATTAAGCTTATTTACTGTTGACGTTGACAGGAAGTTTGCCCCAAATAAGTAAGTATATATATGTATGTATTCACAAAAAGATACTCATAAATATGTATCTATATCCGAGTACTTAAGCTCTCTTCTGACTATCTCCAAAGTTTCTTTGCCCACAGCGGAAGTTAACAGAACTTTCACTTTCAAGTTAACTTAACAAAAATAAGATCATTTGTTTTACAGTTGCCTGACACCAATTGCAATAGGATTGATCAATCATATGTCAATCAATTTCAATCTATGTTGTGTTTAGTTTACACATCTTACACAACCAACTGTCGCAACTGAGGACGTATCTGTTTGCTGATTTTCCACGAAAATGCCACACGACTACCAGCTGATTTTATTGCCTTTCCCTCAATGCAAATATTTTGCATATATCTTGGCAATTTGGAGCGCCAATCAGGCGGCTATTTGTCTGTCATGTCAGCAACAAATAAACAAACGGTTAACAAATAACAAACACACTTTAACAAATAGGAATTGGAACCCCTCAGATCTGTCAAATGGTTATATGAACAGATCACACAGAGAGAAAGACATAGGGAAGTTCCATTGGGTCGTTTGTTTATTTTCCTCCTCAAGTCTCGATGGCTTCTTATCAGCACCCGTAATTGCGTATTCCGTATTCGGTATTCCGTAATGCCAATATGGAAGCAAATGCAATTAGCAAAATTGGGGCAGCTTGACAGGCAGGCAGGCAAACTGGAGCGGATCAATCGAATGTTGCAACGGCAAATGACGTGGAAATTGACATTCCACACACTTAAAATGCCAATACATTTGTTTATTCGTTACTTATAAATTGTTCTAATGTCATGTGCATATCATTAAATCGTGTAACCATAAAAAAACAACAACAATAGGTCGCAATGCGTTGCACACCTGCTGACTCACAATTGGCATTTAATTTTCTTTCGAAAGTCCAGCTGACTCAGTGGCCCACCCCCTTCGTACCTGCCCCCTTACCTTACCTCAGTTATTGTACTACGACCTTAGCTACTAAATATGTTTGTATTTATATACTTTGACTACGTTTGCCAGGTTTATATCCATTGTGGCTGGACACACACTGTTGTATCGCATAATGACTTTACCTCGATTGTATTGTATGTATTTGTATATATAAACTGGATAGGGGTATATGGGGTGTATGTACATGCTGAGGCCTTTGTTAGTCGGCGAATCAGTCGTTAAAAGTTACGTCGCTGTTTCCTAAGCTGATGATTCACCTTTTAAGTAGCTAATTCAACTTCTTTGCTACAATATAAGTTACTTTTTACCCTGTACTCCTACAAATTTATTAGATAGGTATGCTAAACTTTTGTTGGTATATGTAACAGATATAAGAATACAATTGCGATTAAAATTATTTTTAATTAAGGTGACTAAGTCATGGTCTTTATAGAAGTATAGACTATTCAAATTAATTACATATATGATAATCTGTCATTCTAAGGTTATCGCAAAGGGTAACATATTGCGATTTTGCCTTTAAATCGCAAAAGGCGCCATTGTCCATGATTTAAAATGTATATTGTATGCTACTGCGTAAAATCAAAAAACACACAAAATCAGATGATTCATTTAAGTTTCAACATTCATATAACGCGCTTTGCAGATCAAGTTTCTCTTTTCTTAATTTTTTAAATAATTGTTAATATATTATTTTAAGAAAATACAATTTAGCATTATATTATATTATTAAAATTAAACCAGCACTGCTCTCTATATACTATATTCTTAACATCTTCCTTATTTCTTATTCCTTATTATCTATACTTACTACAATACAGTTAACAGAGTATTTGCTAATCGATCACTCTCAGACATTTTTTAAGATGTAAATAATCTCTTATCAAGCAATGTTATAATTTTTATACATTTTGATAATCAACGCAGTCGGAAACTTTCCAATACAAATACTATGAATAATTTAACTGGTCACAGTTATTATTTTTAAGCTGAGATTAGTTTTTTGACTGAGGCATTGCACACAATTAAATGTATATGTGAATAATTAGTTTTCGTTTTATCAAGTAGCCAACTGAGTTGAAATGTACAATAATAATAGTAAGTACTTATTAAATGAATGTATTCATATCAATTCACTTACGAAAGCGACTACACGCATTACCAGATAACTTTATGAATACATGTTCATATGTACAACAATTTCTGCAATCTTTTGCTTCATTCCATTGCCAATTGTTACAATTTACGCAACCGAATACTAATACTTGCTAATGAGTGTTTTCGTTTCATATACTTAAAAAAAAACATGCCAATTTAAGAGTCAAGTTGCGAATTGAGCTTAGGTAACACATACATGACCCTATTGGGTTGGGAGGGAAAGAGTGGAAATTTAACCTCTCGGAAAAGCGCTCAAAGTTATCAACCAGATGATCTAAATACCGAATAACTGCACCCAAGCGTTTATTCTTAATGGCCAGGAGATGAGAGAAAAAAAAAAAAAAAAAACAGAAATAAATGAAAAATGTATTAACTCTCCCCCTTCCTCATTCCTTCCCCTCCAACAGAGACTCTAAGCGGGGTCTGTGAGCAATTCAAGTCCCCACTCTTTGTTTTCGTTTTTTATATGTTTATCAATTAACGCGCCCGAACAATGGCAACGCACTCAAGACGCCAGCGTTGCCTCTGCTCTAATCTTGCCCCAGCCGGCAACTGGGCGCAACTTGGTTCGTCCGTCTGTCCGTCCGTCCATCTGTCCGTCTGTCCGGGCTACTTTATGGTTCGTTGGCTCACTGTGTAAGTAGCGCACAACAGAGCAGAGCATCCGCTTATCAGAGTAGCTCGTTGTGTGCCTTCAGATAAACCAAGAGAACTTCTTGGGGAAACTTTGTCGAAGCTCTTTCTAAGAGACGGTGAGTGTAGTTGTTAGCGGGTCAACAAGCTGCATGCTGCAACGATGCAACACTTAGCCAAAGGAATTGAAGGAGAGAGCCAATTGACTTGAAAATGGCTCAGATAATAATAGAATAAACAACCTAGAATGCAAATGTTTGGTACAAGATTTACTTTTCACTTTTTAGTTCGTAAATAGAATAATAGAACAGATTTCAGATCTTTTGACAAACTTCTGCTTGTAACGTTTAAGAATGTAGCTCAAAAGGAAAAAGTAAACTGTAGGGAAAAAGATACTTTACTGTCTTATAAAAGAAAAACATTTTAGAGTCTTCGTGTTAATTTGATTGACACTTGGCGCTCTATGTCTTTGTTTTATTGATGCTAGTGGGTTAAAATGTATCTTTCGCTTTTAACAAGTTGTTGGTTGAGGGCAAGTCAAAGCAATTTAAGGCTTATAAATTATATAAGACATTAGAAACATGTTTAATTGTTGCAACATACAGGTCAAAGACATGATACAAGTTTTCATAACTAGCATATGCGAAAGGGGTTAAAATAAAAAAATATATAGAATATCGATATACACAAAAGTAGTCTTAAGACTATGAGATTTTGGGCGATGTCAATAGATTTTCGACTTAAACTCTAATTCCTCAGTTAAACAGAAAGTTGCAGTGACTAATTATTTCATCAGATCATTGCGAAGCAGTTTTTTCGTAATTGTTAACAACAACAAATTGTAATGTTGTAAATTATTTCAAATACTTGAAAAATTACGAAACGTAAACAGAAAATTGGTCGAGTGTTGCAGTTCAGTGAACCTCGAAGCGAGATGGCGACTTCATTCGGTGGATGTCGCAGCAGTCGATGTTGCTGTTGTTGTTTCTTTTAGTTTTCAAAATAAGCACACACCTACGCACAATACATACAGACACACACACAGACACACACACCCAGAAAGAGAAACGAGACTGATTGCATGAGTGATTCTCAGTCAATTCTCTCCCTTTTTCTGTCTCTTTTCATTTGATTTTTCCTGCTTCTCTTTGATATGCAATATTATTGCAATATTCGCAAATGATTCATTTATATTCACATTTGTGCCGGAAGAGTTGTGACTTCGCTTGGTCAGCCTAGCGTGTTGTCACATTTCCGTTGCGAATATTCAAACCATTCACATAACATTCGAAACCTATTCATTGTCTAGCATCATTGCTCATGCCGGTCAGCTGAGTGGCATTCTGATGCATAAATTAGGCAGACAGACAAGCGTCAGACTCTCTCAATTATCGTACTATAAGATACTTTTCCATTAAGAAACCCCACGGCGTCGCAGTTATTATTTATAATACCCTGTAGTTGTGTACTGCCTGAAAAGGGTATACTGAAGTTCAGTTTCACAGTTAATATTTTGTTTAAAAATACTTCAACTACATATTGCATTTTTAATATATTCAAACGTTAGTTAAAGTTATAATGGGTATCTTTTAGTCAAATATTCTCTTAAAGAACTTTCTTCCTTGTTTATTTTATTTTTGATTAATCATCGCGTACACCTCCATTTCGAATTTCTCAATCAAGGCGCTGCATTGTCAATGGAAGTTGTTATTCCCAATTCCCAGTTGTTATTTGTTTAGATTACCTCCCTGGTTCTTTGTCGCTGTCCCTGGCCAAGAGTCTGTTTAAAGGAAACAACAATAATTCTCATGGCTCTGGCATAAACAATGCGTTCAAGTGCTTTGATTCTAATAGAAACCGAGAACAGAATTCCCGTCCACGCATTTATTTATCGAAAGTATGACTGCAACTTTTGCCTGTTTATTGTTTTAATTACTTTTTCCCAACACACGACGGAAAAGCTACTCAGAGCTCTAAGCTTGCACTTCCTGACTGGTCCCCAGCCTGGTTAAACAGATGGGGCGACTGGTGACTAATCCACATGGTCTGGTCTCTGGTCTCATGAATGTTTGCCACCGTCTGGATCTATAGTTCTATAGTTGTATCTATGGCTGTAGTTGTATCTGTATCTGGGTATCCACCCTGCCAGCCTGCAAATAGAGTCATAAATAACTTGAGCCGCCCCCTGATAAGTATGTAGTGCTCTTTTACTCCCTAAAAACAGACTTACACAATTCGTTTATATGCTGATGCATTTCTTTTTTCTTTGGATGTGTCACGCATTTAAAGGCACGTTCATTTAGGTGAAATCCCGGCACTTCAAATCCACCCTGCAACCTTGCAACCCTTGGTGGTAATTATTGAACCACATTTGGAGGCATGAGGATAACACGTGCCGCAGTCAAAAGCCTGAAACCTGACGCATGCCTACCATAAATGCAACAATTATAAAAATAATAGCAAAGACAATAAAAGGCCAAATATAGGGAAATCAATTTTATTAATCTTGATATAAATTATTCAATTTGTATGGCCAAAAAGTGAGAAATGACACCTACACAAGATATAAGATACTTGCAACCCACCAGATACTTTTGTGCCAGGAGACCTTCTACACATAATACGTTATAAAATAAGAGAGACACGCCTCGCATTGTTGCCTGTTTATACACATGTCTTGGCCTGGCCTGTTTACTCATGTGGCAAGCTTTAACGTTAATACAATTCCGCTAAAAGGCCAGACAAGAACATCATTAATATGAGTCATTGTTGAGGTCTGTTCGGTTCGGGTTTAGTTTCTGTTCTGTGTCGTCTCTTCGTGCTCGTGGGAGCCAACAACCTGGATGCATTTACTGACACGTTGACTGCCACGTCAAATGCAATTTGTATATACTTCGGGATATCTATGCTCAGCCAACAATTCGAGTGGTCATCGTAATCATCATCATCATCATCATTGTCGTTGCTTAATTGAAAATCAACTCAATTTACGGCAACATTTACGCAGCGACTCTTAAGTATGCCAAGCTTCAAGCTCGACTTGATTGAGTCAGGTCAAAAGAATTTAAATGGACTCGGGACTTGTCGAGTTTCGTCTGAAACTGAAACTGAAGCAGCTCCTCTCCAACGCTCAAACGGAAGCCTAAGCATGCATATTTCAACGTTTGAATCTTCCACCTCTTTCTTCCCTTCGGTCTGTTGCAAGTTGAGTTGTTGACATTTGCATAAATTGCGTCTTCCAAGTGAATTTCGGGCTTGTGGTCATTATGTGTTTTGAGCATTTAAATGTGCCTAGACTGAAACCGGATTGTCAATTGAGAATGAATGAGACGTTGCCTTGGCAAGCAATTAGACAGACTGTAACTAATTAGAACTCAAAAGAAACTCACAAAGTTGCAGGGAAATGTAGATAGATCTAAAGATAAACTCAGGAAATAACCAATTTTAGTTCATTGAAAAACTGAAATCTTAGTTTCAGTAAATATTCAGTTGGTTGACGTCTCTGCTTTATGGCCACATTCAGAACAACTTCGACTCCTACAATATGCTCTAGGCCAGCAATTGGTGCCACAGTTAATACGAGTGCTATGCTCATGCCTCGCTTCTATCCACTTATGTGTAATTATCATTACTTCACTGACGAGTTGATTGTGTCATTGTTGCTGTCTCTGTATTTAATTGTGCAAAAAATAACATAAATAATAAAAAAAAAATACAATGACAGCAACTTGGCCCACAACAAGTTACCAAAAACAGTTGGCCAGAATGAATGTCCAAAGACTGTGCTGGCGTTTAAGGTGCTGACCTTTTGTGGTTACCTCAAAAATGAATGTTGCATGCATAAAAAAAGTTGTACATATATGAACAAACATTGCATTCATTAAAAGATTGCCATAATCAAAAAAAAATCGGGGAAAGAATAAAGTTGTATAAACAATTTAAAACAATTGGAAGCGTTTTTTGTTGAATGTTTTTGAAAGATCTTGAAATAAAAGAAAGCCTAAACATTTATTAAGACCTTAAACATGTTGTGTGTGCCACAATGAGAGTAAAAGCAGCACGCATTTCCTCCAGATTGTATCTACTTGTATACTATATACAACTCGAATTTAAAATCGATTTTTTTGTATGGTCAAAACACTTGCAAACTTAACAAAAAGTCAGTTGGCTAAATACGTGAGTGAAGGTAACCAATTCAAGATTTGCATGTGAAAAAAACCTGTGGAGAAATCCCCACAGTTGAAAAATGAAAATGAAAACAGAATCAAAAACAAACACATTAGCGCCTTCGAATCAGAAATAGTACGTGAGATTTTGATAAAACTGACGCCTAGATAAAGTCAACTTGAAGCGCTAAACGGCATTACGACAATACATGATATAAATGACAAAAAAACTACTTTGCTGATAGCCAAAGTGTCAAAGTGTCGAGGACAAGTTCACGAGAACCTAAGCTGAACTGGGACTTTAAAAAACAGGGCTAAACAGGCAGCTAGAAGCACGTGCATTGCCAATGATCAGGAGGTTAACCAGTTTTGTAACTGTCGAGAGTGCTGCACAGCGGGATACCCTAGAGTTTAGCTCAGTTCAAAAACAGAGGCAACAATATGAAATTGCCAATAAACAAGGCAATAGATGGCCTTTCTAATATTGTATTGAAGCGTAATTAATCGTAAATTAATTACGTTTTTGAAGTGTACCCTAGAGAAAATACAATTTAATTAGGCAAATATATATCTATTATTACTATTACACCGTAATTAATAGCTTCTCCTAAATCTACAATGAATAACAAATTTTTTAAGGCTTCTACCATATTTAAGCAACTTCTTTATTATTACAGAATCATTAATTTCTACAAATATTAATTATTTCAATTATATTTTTCTTTAACTCTTTTGAAAATGTACATTGTTTATAAATATTAGCAGTAGTACATTTAAAAAAGTCTAAAATACTTTAGTAAAGATATTTAACGACTTTAGAAAATTTATTTCATATTTATCTCACATTTTGTTTGATTTTTATAGTTGCAACCGCTTAATGGGATTTTAAAAGTTTTGTATACTCGTTTACCTTTTCCAATAATAAAGATAATAAGACAAAGAAACTGAAGAAGAAGAAGACGATCAACAAATGTAAGCTGGTTTTACAAGCTCAAGGTTGTTTAACTTGACACACTGGTTGAATATCAAAGTGTAGAATAAATGTTGGCATATCATTTATCAAAATGCTCGATATTAGGTTAATAATAATAAAAAGTCAACAGGTATGCTAGGAAAACGAAGCCAAAAACTTCCCCCGTTAGGCTAAACTTTAAGTTTCTATTGCAAAACTTTAGCTGTTGAACCAGTTGTGGTACCACTGTGCGCAAGCTTTCTGAACTTGATTGGCAACTTGTTTTTCTTTGTGCAAAACTGAATTTTGATTAGTTCTTGCTACACATTTAGCATGCCACAGAGCACACAAGCTCAGAGGCAATCAACTTTCAATGTATGTATAAGAATTTGTGTACAGACTTGTATATGTGCTATGTATATAGAAATGTTGCGTACTCACCTTTTGACTCCAAGTTGTCAGCTGTGACGAGTGCGATGTGTTGCAAGCATATGTTGTCTAGTAAAAACAGCGCTGTCGACAGCAACAGCAGCCGTTGCAACTGTAAATGTAAATGGGAAAGCGACCGAGGCATTTTCATGTTGTCAGCCAGCGACTGAATCTTAAGAATCCAGAGCAATTGCAATAATGTTGTTGTGCGTCTGTTTGCGTATTTTTTGTATTTATATTTGTATTTGTAGAGTGGCAGTAATAGTAAAATATCTTGTTGCTCCTGTTGTTGTTGTTGTTGCTGTTCTTGTCGACTGCAGCAGGCAAATGTGGTGACATCACACTTCCACTTCCCGTGTCAGCGACTTTAAAGGGGATGCAACGGCGAAGACAGACAGGAGAAGCTTGAATCTTTCTACCATTTGGAGATGAATTAAAAACAGGCGACGCGTTGCAGCAATTCATAAATTATCAATAAAAACATTCACAGAAACGCAAAACAGAAACAGCAACTAGAATAACGGCAGGCACTTGTGCACACGTTGGCACTCCCCGGCGCGTTTAAGTGTAAACAAAAGCTGATAACTTTATTTGCATTTACAAATTATAACGGCATTGATGTCTGTGCGTTAGTATTGGTTTATCTTGGTTCTTGATTCGCCAGTTCCGTTTCTGTGTTATTTTGGGGGCACATTTGTTGTTGTAAGCTCTTCTATGGGAATTTACTATAATTGGAATTTTTTGTGACTGTCTGACGCCGCAGGCATAAAAACTAACAAAATTAAATTAACCATATAGCATATTTTGATATTTTTGACATTAATTCAATTTATTTGATGACTTTCGTTGTTTTGCACATAGACACACGCGCACACACACACATATCCATACATATAAGCTCTAAAACAGCCGCTCTACGCGCTGGCACAACAATTCGACGGAAAACACCCGCGCAGCACACCTTACTCGACGAAAATTGTAACGAAACTGACGAAACGAGTTGCAAAAGTGTGAGGAAAACAGCAAAGACAAGAAAAGATTAGGGCTGTCGATAGAATATCGATATATCGATATCATTTGTAATTATATATATTCATGAGATATTTATGTTAAAAAATATATAATATTGTTGTTATTGCCTATTTTTAATTTTACATTTGTCATAATGATAAATAAAAATCTGGTGGCAAGTGAGTACAATAAATATCGATAAGCATAAATAAATGGCTGTTAAAAAGCAGCTGTAACTTAACAGTGCGCTGTTAAACTATGCACTGTTAACCTCTCTTCGTACTGTTGTTGGTAGCAATTAGCTATGTGTCACGCTACATGACCTGATTTCGCGGGCATTTGAATTTAAATCTTAGTTCAAATTTTTTTTTTTTTTTTTTAACTTAACCGCACAATTTGCAATTGAAATGAAATCCTTACTTAAGTTACTTAAGTCAATTAATGGTTTTTTTTTTATTATGGTAAAACAATAATGAATAACAATTTAACACTATTCTTAAAATTATGTAATAAAATACTTGCATATAGGACTTAATGATATAGGATCGGCAAAGTTAAACACTACTCTCGCTTGCCATTGAGGCGGTCCTGGATCTGTTGCAGACTCAGTCCCTTTGTCTCCATCACGACGAAGAGCACAAAGAAGAACGCTACGACACAGAAGAAAGCAAATAGCCAGAACGCGTAGTAGGAGCCAAGAGCATCGAGTGCCGGATAATAGCGTGTTACCACAAAGCCAAGAATCCAACAGGTGCTGGCCACCACAGAGGAGGCAACTGACTTGATATTGGACGGGAACATCTCGCCCAGGACAGCCCAGGGCAAAGGACCAAATCCCGTGCAATAGACAATGTTGTAGATGATCAGAGCGGGCACCGGCAGCCACACCACACTGGAAATGTCCTTTACCACTAGCTGCATGTAAAAGAAGAAGCCCAGGGCAGCCAAGCCCAGGCTCATAATGCTGGCCGAGATTAGGAGCAATACCTTACGGCCCAAGCGATCCACAACGATCGGAGTGAGGCCAGATGAGCTGACTTGAACGCAGCCAATGATGATGGTAGCTATGGCCGGATCCAGGCCAGTGTTGGCGCTGGCGAAGATCGACTGACTGTTGAACAGGACGACATTGATGCCCGAGAGCTGCTGGAAACTGATGAGGCCGGCGCATATGAGCAATGCCTTGCGATTGCTGGGGTTCTTCACCAGATCCATCACAGAGCCCTTGGTGGCCATGGCCTCCTCCACATTGGCCTGAATCACGGCCATTTCGTCGTGAACACCCTCGGCGCTCTGGCCACGCAGGAACTGCAGGGAACGCAGTGCATCCCTCTTGCGACCCTTGCCGGCAAAGTAATAGGGACTTTCGGGCATAAAGAAGAAGACCGCATCCGAGATAACGGGCACCACAATGCAACACCATTGCAGCGTCTGATAGGAGACAAATGGTCCAATTGCATAGACATACAAAATGCCAGCTGAACAGGAAAATCAAACAGTTATAGAATGTAGAAAAAATGCAACAGACGAGCTACTTACAAACAATGAAGAGCTGCATTAGAGATCCTGTGGCACCACGCACGTTGTCTGTGGCAATTTCACCCACATACATGGGCTGTACGGTCATCACAAAGCCCACGCCGAAGCCCTGTATCAAACGGGACAGATACAAGATCCAAACCTCGGAGGCCACCATGTTGAGCAGAAAGGCGAGGACGAAGAAGACACTGCTCGAGAGAAGCACCCACTTGCGTCCAATGCGATCGGCGAGGGGACCGGCCACAAAGGGGGCGAGCAGGGCGCCAATGGCAATTAGCGAGGATATCCAGGCATCCTCATCCGCTGTAATTGGTCGGTCCAATGGAGAATCCGAGGTGTCTTCCTGCTTAAGCTTGGGTCCCACCGGAGACGTCCAGCCGAGGCAAGTGCCCACCACAAAGGCCGATAAGTTGGCTATGAATTGATTGCAAAAATCAGCTGAGATTTATTTAAGCCGGCGTTTCACTCACCTGCCACAGCGGCCAAGAAGATGCGACTCGTCTTAACGGGTTCCATATTGCGCGATAATCCGTCGCTAATCTGGAAGGAGCTCACTTCAGTGTAAGACTGTTGATCTTTCTGTTCTGCCAACCCACTCATTGTTGGCTACTGGCTTGCACACGTTTAGCAGCTGTAAAACCAATTAAAAATCACAAATTATAATTCACTCAAATGCCACTCCCCTTTGGGACCGTTTACGCCCATTTACACCCATTAATTAATGGAGCATTTATAATTCAATCGCCTGTTGTCGTAATTGTGTGCTAAGCAGATGGACATTGGAACGGCTTCTGGTTATGCTTAATGCATCCAATACTGACTATCGCTATCTATCTCTGTCTATGGCATTCACATTGCGCATACGCCGCGTTGACTCACTCAACTAACTAATTGACGACGCACTGTTTGCACATTGTTTACGCAAATTACGAGTATTCTCCGGTTTATATTTTTGGCCGGAATCAATTGTTGTGCACACACTCTTCCTATCTCCCCCTCTTCCTCTATACGTCTCTTTCTAACTGACTAAATTGCTAACATATCATTAAAATGTGTCGTGTAAACAAAAAGCGAATATATTTTAATGAAAGTTGCAAAATCACAGTGTGAAAATATAATCAGCCAGTACTTTTAATGAGTCAAATGCCGTAAATCACAAAATTATTTTAATTGCACGTTGAACAAAGCTAATAACCATTATTGTCTGTCGCATTTTTTTTTAACGTAGTTGACAATTTGGAATAGTTTGTTCTCAGTTAGGTAATATCGTTATTACAACTATGGTATTTCACTTTGTCACATCCTTACATGATAGTAAGTTAAAATTGCTTGACCGATTCGATTGAACCGTAAGCCTTAAAACTGAGAACTGAAATGCTGTCGGTGTCAGTGAATCGCACGAATTTAAAGATTTTAAAATCAATAAAGCACATGAATGTAAATGTACAAATACACAGAGAGAGCGAAGCAAGTATGTATGTGTATGTGTGTGTGCTATCTTATCAGAAAAGCCCGCAGTTGCATAGTATAGCATTCATCTAGTACTTAATCATCGATTGATGCAACGATGCAACCAAATGTGAGTACTCTGAATTGTCTTTAAAATGTGTTGTTAAAATTGCGCCATTTGTGCCATTTGCACTTGAACTGGCCCAAGTGATAAGGCAAAAGCGACACTGACAACGACCCCTCCATTCGTTTGTCCTCTTCCCAATCTCAATTTGTTTGTTTTCCACAGTCCATTCCACTTCAGCATGTACTACATAACACCACTTGTCCATATACATAATGCCCAACTGGGCCAACTGCAGCTGGCAGGGCTCAAAACACTTCTCGTTAACAATAATTCGTAATTTCTTAAACATTTCCGTTTATTGCTTTCGCTATGTAGAATGTGTGGAAGAATATGTATGTCGAATTTATTGACATAAATTAATCTTTTTAATAATATTTGAATATATTCTTAAGAGAGTGTTGTCTCCTTAAAGGAACATTATTCTTCAATATATCCTTTTATTATTTCTATGCGACTTTTGATGAGGTTTCACCGATTATTTGAATTTATTATTATTATTCATATTATTATAATTTTTATTTCTTATAATTATGCAATTAACATTCAAATTTTTCTATATTTCAATATATTGATGTTGTTCCTATAGTGAATAGATTTCTAGTATATAGAATTTTCATTTTTTTAAGAAGTAGATGACCAACAATTCTATGCAATAATGCTTACATTTCTAGTCTACTAAAGGAACGTTTTCATTATTTTGTAAATCTCTTTTATTTCCTTTTTTGCTTCCCTTTCTGACTGCATACACTTCTCAAGAACTTAACTTTGTTTGATTTTCCTTCTCTTTTCTCTAGCATATTTCCTCTTTTGCATACCCAGAACTTAATGCTCATATTTAGTTAAATTTGTTAGACCAATCTCATATAGTTGTTCTATCGCAAATGTGTATTATTTCTCATTGTTAATAGCAACTGGGCAAACATTCATACACACACATATGATTAGACCAAAAAAACAGAGCAGATAATTACTTAGTATTTAGATGGGGGACAAGTGTGCTGCATTGACACAAATTAGTAATCAAATAGTCGAGTAAACTGATTGATAAGTTGGTCAACGTGGGGGCCGTCATTGTCTCGAAATTCGGCTTTAATCAACAATATTTGTGATACAACAGTACGAGATGTGGCTAAATTGATTGTTTTTCGGGGCAGACAGATAAAGTCTGTCCGTCGTGTGTGACAACACACACGACACACACACATGCAAACACATAGACAATTTATAACAGCGACAGTGACGCAAAAGCGTCGAGTGATAATCAGAAAGCTGAGAATTACTTGAGGAAGGTTGGGGAAGGTTGAAACTTTGGAAGGTTGACACTTTGAAAACACCTTTCACACAATTTTCACTAATTTTCACAAAGAACCTAATTAAATTTGACACTTATCTGTTGGGAAAAAGTTAGAGAACAGAGACAGGAAATAAGCAGCAATAAACAAGTAGTATATTTTAAATATGAATTAAATTATACAAAGCATAACGAAGAGTCTTTAAGCTTCTCATTTGTCAATAGTTATTAATTTAAATTGGATTATAACCTGTTGTTAAATACTCACAAATAAATATGATAGATGTAAGTTCCCAAAGGACCTTAACTGAAAAAGTTAGTAGAGTTTTAACTAAATTATAGACGAATCCTTTGCGGAGCAATTGAGCACCTCTTGCTACGACAACAAATCACAACTGATGACCAAGTTAAGACACAAAATACCAAAAGACTCAGAACATATTCAATGGCAAACAAATGTTATTCAGGCTGGAGATTAGCATGCTTAGTGATAATGCGAGTCGAGGGTCTATCATAACATTGGAACACAAATTCACACACAAATTATTATCATAGTTTAAGTAGTTCAACGTATACATTTAATCAGCACTTAAATGATGCAATCATTTCCACAATAAATCAAAAACAATTTACAAAAATATCATTCACATCATTTAATATACTTAAATACTTGTTTATTTGATTGTTCACTCACCCATTTTGCCGAATTTATCAATTAGCGCACGACAATAAAAAAAATAATTTCATATAATTTCGGTAATGAGATAGATATCGTAATTTTATTTCAAGAGAATTTGCAGATTCTAGATATTATCCGGATCGAAAACTGGAACTGTAAGAGATCAGAGACTACTGTCGACTTCCGTTGTCACAACTCGAATGCGGCCGATGCGCGAATGTTTCGACGATTTTGTGGGTTTACTTAAAAAAGAAATAATGTAGAATCCAAATTGAGCCGAGAAATTATGACAGACGAATTCACGGTTCGTGTTTAGCTACAGCAAGTAGTCAGAGTAGATAATAAGCACAAATGTGCTATACAAATACGATATACGATCTAACTACGGAAAATGCTCGAATATATAATATATATATATGTATGTGTACATATGTTTATATCGTTTGTATATGCAAAGTCAGACGATCGTTGAACCGAACTGCGTTTCAAACTGTGCGAGTTTTTATCAATGTGCCAGCTTTTGTCCCATTCCAATAGTGAGAAACAAATCAAAACAAAGTACTAAAAAAACCTAATTCAAAATAATAATAATAAAATACATATATATATATAAATGGGCTGACTAAGATGATAGCGTCTGAATTTTAATTATACGTGCATGCTGTCGTCTTAGTTCCGCCCAATTGCTTGGAAAATTATGATTTATATCTCGCTGAAATTAACCCGGCACTTTAAGGAAGTTAATTGACATGCAACTGGCGATCACCAATTCCCGGGGCACTGACTTATTTAGTCGCTGTCGCTACAGTTAGATATTTTACGAGTCTCACACAGCTTTTAAGACTTACAGCAATCAACGTGCGTGCCTTAAAAATGCTCCGGCTAATTGAAATGTATTTCACGCACAGTGTGACACTACGTCATTTAATTGTGACACATTCCGTTTAATATTTTGCTAACAAACATATTATAAAACACTATAAAAAGCAATAAAAATGAAATATTTATTAATATATATTATAAACGTTGATAATATATATTGATTAAAAATATCATTGTCGTAAAGAAAGCGTTAACAAGTCCAGTTAAGGTAGGCCAGCAAAATAATCGATAGTACATACATCGTTGTTTTAAGCATAGGACATTTCTAAAATGTTGTTGTTAGAACAACCCATAAATTGCTGAAAATGGTAATAAAATATTTGTTTTATATTACTAAAATACACATTTCAATTTATTCAAATAAAAACATAATGACTTCTTGTCAAAATATCACAAAAATAAAATATAAATAAGGCGAAGAAGACGATGCAGCAGCAGTGTTTTTTAAATAAAACGCAATATAAATATAAACATATTTAAGCAACCGTTACTTAGTATGCGCAAGAACCTGTAAATATGTGAATGCAAATGTTAAACATATGCGCAATTTATTAAAAGTACTTTTCCCATGGAGTGAAACATCGATGCTGAGAACGAAACATCGATATATTGCATTGTTAACAAATCATCGAGAGTATCGATAATGCCATCGTTGTTTTTGCAGCCCTAGCATAATGTTCAAATGCAGTAGTTCTTTTGCAGAGCATAAATAACAATCACTTTTTACTCTGTGAATTAAAATAAGTCATAACAATAAATGTATTTTAGTTTATAAAGAGATATCAGTTGCGGTACAAGTAAAGAGAAAAGAATAATCCTAAGAAAAGACAATGTATCTTCATAAGTTGGTAAATATAAAACTAATATAAATGAATACTGTAACACTGTGCTTTGCCGTTACTTTAAATGTGCATTATGCATGCCGTACATCTCTCAACGTACAGGACAAACAACAAAGAGTTACAACACCTTCCGGAATCAGAAATTAAATTTAATGAAATAATGCATTAACTTATAAATAAGGCAAAAGCATTTAGCATGCGGATAACGTGAGTATTTTGCTCGTCTTCTTATAAATAAATACACACATTTACTTAATGGAGAATCTTGCATAAATTCGGTAAAGGAAGTCAATTGGATATCAGCTGCGATTTCCGAATTCTAAACGGGTTTTCAGTATGAGAATTATTTAGGAGTATGTTTCTCTTAGGTTAGGTTAGGTTATGGTATATGTATGACTTTTTACACTTAATTGAATACTTGTTAAGAATCTTATGCCAGTTTCCTATACTATTTTTAATGAGCACAGCAATTCTATCAATCACGAAGAAAAAAGCAACATACTTATGTTGTTGTGTCTATAAAAAGCGAGTGGAAATGGAAATAGAAATTGAAATCAAATAGGAAATTAGTTAATGGTGACGTAGAAGTATCAAAAATTTTATAAACACAATTAGCAACTGTTTTATTTTTGGAATCTCAGTAAGAGCAGCAGAATTTCTAGCTTTACATTAGATCTATCGGTTAGGTCATCAATCATTCCATCATACTCAATGAAGTGCTAAATAAATCAATCAATTTATTTGCCCAACACTCCAGCCATATTTACAAAAATCAAACCATATAAAAACGATATCCAAACGTTGCTGGCTTAAATGGAATTACATTCACTAACAACAACAACAACAAGAAGTACAACCTGTTACAAGCTGGAAATAGTTATTGTCAAGAGAAAGGCGAGGAGAGTTTCCAATTTGCGCTTCCTGAAACCGATGGCGGCAGCAGGAAAAAATGTAAATAAAATATTTGCATATGCCAATTAAACAACAATTATAAAGTGGAACAACAACAACGGGAACCTGAAGAAATGCGAAATGTAATTGACGCTACCTGGCATAGAATCAATTTGCGTTCGCTCAATTGGACGACCTTGCGAATGTCCGAAGGCCAAGTGCAACAAGGCCAACGGACAGATCATCAAAGTGGCGCCAATTGAGGGCGTGGTCAATAATATAACATATCATCTGTTCGATTACGATCCAAAATCGTTATGTCAGCCGCTGCTGATTAGCTGCAATTTTGAGGGGCGTTGCCGTCGCCAGAACAAATCACAGAAAGGGTTATCAGACGGGTCACTGTCTATGTCTGGTGCGAGACTATATATAGATGCAGTTGTAACTGTAAAATCGACTGTTTTATTATCAATATAAATGTATACTCGCATTTGTATACATACACACACACATATATACATACATATATAGATAGATATAGATATATAGACATGTCTTTACAACCGCACACTTAACGAATACAAATAAAGATACAGCTACAGATATACAAAAATATACATAATATGACAACGAAAAGTAGCTAATAAATTCAGTAATGAGAGCTGTCAATAACTTATCAAATAATTGAACTACACTAATAACAACAATAATGTTAAATATTGTACATTATGCGTGACACGCAGCGTATGCGTAATATTGCATATTATTGGGCTTCTGGCTGAATATCTAGTTGTTTTACGTGGACTTAACGTCCACTGAGCCACGTTTGTATCTGGCTGGTCGACTTGCCCTTGGTTTCCACGAGTGCAAGTGCCACATAGATTGTGGCAACTGCCATGCAACAGGCAAAGAACCAAAAGGTCATATCCGATCCCCAGTCAGCGATCATGACGCCAAAGCATTTTGTTACCACAAACACACACAGCCAATTGACCATTACGGTGAGAGCCACAGCGGTGGCCTTAACGTCGGGCATGAAGAGTTCTCCCATCATAAGCCAAGGAATGGGACCGTATCCCACCGAGAAGGTAATGATGAATAGCACCATGCAGAGAAGGGGCAACCAACCGATGCTCGACACATCTTTGCCGCTCTCCTTCATGTCGAAGTAGGCACCGAGAATCGCCAGACAGATTGTCATCACAGTGCTGCTGAAGAGAAGTAGAATCTTGCGACCAGCACGATCGATCAGCAGCGATGCTGTCAGCGTCATGAGCACCTGGACCACGCCCACAATGATGGAACTGATCGAGGCATTCAGACTGCTGCCTGCTGACTCGAAGATGGACTCCGTGTAGAAGATGACCGCATTGATGCCCGAGAACTGCTGGAAGAACATCAGCAGCATGGATATGGTGAGTCCATTACGAGCACCTCGATTGTTGAACAGATCCAGAATCGAAGCATCCGCGCTAGCCTGATCCAGATCATTCTGTATGACCTGAATGGCGCTGCGAGAATCGCAGTATCTTCCCCAGAGCCATTTGAGGGACAAGGCCGCCTCCGCTCGATGACCCTGTAGAAAATCATCTAATAAATATCTATTTATTAAAGAACTCTCCATTTATCGTTCTCACCTTCTTCAGCAGATAGACAGGTGTCTCCGGCAACATCAACATGCCAACAAAGAGAAGAATAGGCACAACAAGGCACATCATGCTGAGTGTGCTCCAAGACACAATGGATCCCATGATGTAGACAAAAAGTATGCCCATTGTGAGCAGCAGCTGGAACAGTGTGCCCAGAGTTCCGCGAATGCTCGTCTCGGCAATCTCCGAGATGTACATGGGAGCTACAACACAGAAGCTGCCCGTCGAGATGCCTATTTGCCGATTTGATGAATGACAGAGGGAAGCATTAGAAGAGCATTCACTAAACAAATGCAAGTTTGTCAACTCACCTATGAGGAAGCGACCAACGTACAGCCAACCCGCAGAATTGGCAAAGCTGATCGATAGCCAGGCCAAAATAAAAGGCACATCCATTGCCAAGGCTGTATAACGTCTGCCAATTGCGTCCGCAATGTAACCAGTGGGCAGGGCGCCCAGAAAGGCGCCAATGGCCAGCAGAGAACTGACCCAGGTCTCTGCATGGATATGTCAAATAAAAGTACAATAGTATAAACAAATAATACTTCTTATAAACTAAAGAAACTCACGCTGAGTCACAGTTAGTTGAAGTTGGCCAACGGTCGGCAGAGGCGTTGCGACTGGAGCGGTAACATTAGTAAAATTAGACAGAGTGTTTGTGGTAGTTGCATTTCCAGTCAAGTGAGTTGCATTAACGGTCGTGGTGGCATTGACATTGATACTGATCTGTGGCAACACCGGACTTGTCCAGGCCAAAGCTGTGCCCGCAGCAACAGCTCCCAGACAAACTGTAAATGAAAGTTACATAGAAGTTACAGCATCAACTGGAATACCTTTAATAACCATTGATGATCACTTTACCTACGAGGGCAGCCACATATTGTCGTGTCTTTGAGGTTTTAACGACGCCATCCTGCAGTGGATCGTAGAGCATTGGATTGTGTGACGTCACATCGGTATCTTCTTGGCTGACAGTCTGTGTGAAGATCAAGATAATTTCGTATATTTTAAGAACACATCGACAAAAGGGGGGCACATTTGGGTGAATCTATTTCTGATTACGGCGACACGTGCTGCCAGCCGACAGTCCAACAAACTGGGTCTATATAGAAAATATACGTCTATACGGCTATTGCCAAAAACAAATTGTTGTGATTGCAATTTTGTCAACATTTCGTCAGCAAATATCACAAATTTGCATAAGAGTATTTATTGCTTTTTCTGAATTACATTCGTTTAATTAGAGTTCTTATATCAATCTATGAAGATTATTTAAACAGGGTTTTAATTGGTTTTTAAGGGATTAAGTTTACATTTATGATAGATAGATAGATTAATACACAACACTGTTCTAAGTATACTTAATCTCCACAAATTAAACACTTTAAAGTGGCAAAATCCGATGGCCAAAACGAGTACGTAAAAAGTAAATCATATTGAAAAATCTAAATCTAAATAAATATGAATATGTAGTTATATTGAGCAGCTGTTTACACTTGTGTGTGTTTATTTAAAAAAAAAGAAGGCGTGTGCTCTCGTAGGCATATGGCATTATTGCCATATTTTAATGATCCGCAATGTTGCTATTTACCTGCCACCAGCGTGCCATGGCTCGTACTACTTTGTCCGAGTCCATTTGTAACCCTCACTAGGAAATTGCCAAATGGTCTCCCAAACGTATTATATAAGTTTTCTCGCTATCACAAGACGCACTATTCTGTTTTTAAATGACACTTTTATTCTGCGTATTTTTATCTATTTTCACTATTTTGAAATATAGTCATTAATTATTTAAAATAAAAAAACATTTGTCTATATGTATATTGCGTATATATAGCTATCTGTTAGTCTATATAAATATATAAACTTATAGTTTCCGCTAATTTTCGTAGGCGGCAGCGTGGCGAATTTCTTGATCCGTGCGGTCAACACATTGGGAGACGACTGTTTCGGCGAATCTTCGAAAAGCGTATATTCTTCTCGGATCTTGAACATTTCTTGCGCTTCTGTTTTGACCCACATTCTTCTAATACTCTTTGAAGATGATACTGCAATTGTATCTAGAAAAATACAACGACTTAAAATTAACTAAATC
Source organism: Drosophila histrio (assembly GCA_958299025.2). Taxonomy (NCBI): domain Eukaryota; kingdom Metazoa; phylum Arthropoda; class Insecta; order Diptera; family Drosophilidae; genus Drosophila; species Drosophila histrio. The sequence continues at coordinate 14,803,104 of OY282581.2, forward strand.
CTTCTGAATTTTAAAATAAATTCTCTAGCGGGAATTATATTTTTAAAGGAAAATAGATGATTAAAGTAGAAAATTAACTTTGTTGCAGGCAGAATTAAACTGCTACAAATATCTATTATTTTAAATCCATAATCTTCTATTCTGAAAAAAAAATAATAGCGATCGGGCAATAAATACAGAAGTTATAATATATAAGAGTCTAAAACTTTGTGAACTTCATTAAATATATTTATTAATTGATTAAGCAAGGGTATTTCAACTGCGGTGTGTTATAGATGTTGTTTTGGTTTGCTATTGTAATGCTATTTGCTATTGAAAATTTAAAACATTTCGGCTTTTACGTCAGTTACAACAGATCAGTGTTAGGTGAATTTAAGAGTTACAATCCGAAACCTTCTCAGTACAAAGGCCAACAATTTAAGGTTAAGATACTCTGGCCCATTGCATAGATGTGCTATGTTACATATAAGAAAAACCATTTAAATGATTTCGTAACAAACATATGCAAATATTACGCATACGCCCCCTATTCCGACCAATCAAGTGCTTCCTGGTATTGTGCTATATGCATTATATTTTTCTGCCGTTGCACTTGCCAAATGCGTCAGTTAAAAGCATTTAAAATTAACAAAAAATTAACACGTTTACTTACATACAGATGTATTTATTTATTTAGATACTTGTGCACATATTTCATGTTTTGTGTATGAAATGTGTAAAATGCAAATCCTTTTGGGAATGCAAATTAGCATTTGAACTCTTATCAAAACGGAATGTGAATTATTTATTGTACAAATAGTTTAGTATTTGAGCGTGCAGCATATAAACGTAATTGCAATTAATGCCAAATAAATCTGTCGCCATAAAACAACAACAAAACGTCACATACACACATACACACACACACACATACACAATCAGAAAGAGCAAGCAAGAGAAGGAAAGCTCGCGACCGAGCGAGAGAGCTGAAAAATGCACTTGCCCAACACAAAGAGAGGCACACCCACCAGATCGAAAAGAGGCGCATCACATGCTAATTAGTTTGCGCCGTTCGCTTTGCTCTGTTTACCTTTTGCCGATTCCACTTTTTCCCCCGATCCAATGTCAAGCGCAATCAACATCGATGATTTTCGTCTTCGTTGCGCTTCGTTTTCGTTTTCGTGTTTGTTTTGTTTTTGGTTATGCGTTTGGCACGAAGACAAACCTCGTGAATTGGCGTAGGAGTCGCCCGTTGTTTTGTTTGCTCTATGAAAGTCTTGTTTATGTACATATTTATAGGTATAGTAATCGAGCGATTAGAACAAACGTAAAATCATCTAAGGGACAATAATCAATTAGATATGCAATTGCTGTCGTATTACTCTAGTATTTAAGGGTGTGTAATTGTAAGATTATTGCATACACTCATCTGGGCTTGTCGCTAAAACCTCTTTTTACTTATAATTGGTTGACTTTGTAGGATGACAAATATATTAGATTGCAAAGCTATCGATACGGCAAACAAAGAAATAAGTGATTAATATTCAGAAGAAGCTGATTTCAGTTGTATCTCATAATTATTCATTTTCTCTAGATACATTTTATATCTTTTGTCTGAATATTGTGAGGCTGAAAATAATATTTAATATTTATTTATTATGGGGTTGAATTGGCCACAATATGACGATATGTAAATAATATTGTTGCTCGCAGATTACTCGACAACTCACTCAAAGCGAGATAAACATGTCGGGACATGTCCGGTCTTAAAACATAAACAACAAGTGATTGGCCCATGAGTTAAACCAGCTATAAATATATACAAATGTATACCCTGTATTAATTAACAGTAAGTTAATGAACTTGATCAGCATCAACAAACGAAATAAACTGGACATATCCTTCTGTTCTATGCATAACAGGGTAGATTAGTTAATTTTCTCTCTTCCATCAAAATATATACCCTGGGACTCTACAGAGATTCGCTCAAATTCACTCCCTATGTAATTCCCTTGTAATACGTTTTTTTCTTTAATTTGTGGGCGAAGGGGCGTGGCTTCGTGATGAAATTTACTGGACACATCGACCCCAAAATATTCATCATATTTGCCAAATCTAAAGTCTCTAGCTGTAAAATTGCTCTTGTTATGAGGTTTTCCGTTTTGTGATAAGATTAACTGGATCTGTCTGCAAATATTAGCAGTGCTGGTAGACCAAGTTCAAGCTTGTAGCTCTTACCATCTCTGAGGTCCTTTCGTTCAAGTAACCGGACCGACAGACAGACGGACATGACTATATCCACTTGGCTATTGATGCTGATCAAGAATATATATACTTTATGAGGCCTGTCATACTTTAATAAACCAAATATACCCTCACAGGATATACATATGTGTGTAGATAAATCCTAATCTTAATTTGGAGTAAGATATAGGGTATCTCCCAATTGGCACGCTACTCTGCAGCGATTTCATTTGTATTTTATTGTGTTTTTCTTTATTGTTGTGTGATAAAACAAACATTCAATTAGGAAGCTTTGACAATGCTGAACATTGAGCTAATATATGTAATCTCTATTATCACTGTTATCACCGCCTGTGAATCACACTTATCAATCAGCTAGTGAGTAAATGAAAGTCTCAAGCATAAAGCGTAATGCTTCAAATTCTTTAATGGATCATTATCAAAAACAGTCAATACACACGTGAACGCATAGCCAAAATTGATAGATAAGAATTTATTAATAATTTTTGAATTAAAAGCAACAACAACAATAGAAAAATTAAGAAAAGAAGTGAAAAGAAGAAATTAATTTTAAGAGAGATCTCATAACACTAATCCGGTTATTAATTACAATATATTAATTTAGTGTTCGGTAGAATCATGAATATTTCCTCTCTATCTGGTTACAGAGTTATTTGGTGGGTCTGTAATTTAATATTGCTTTTACAAACAGCAAAGTTCTTATCCATAAAGCGTGCTGCCTGAGCAGTCATTAGCTTAATTGTTCCATTGACTGCCCTTGTTAGCTTCGAGTACCTACTGTTAATGTGAGAATGAATGTTACTTTATATTTATGGTATCTGATAGGGCGTCGCTGAATTATTTATGAAATCTTTTGGCTGGGCAACAGCAACAAGGTACTAGTTCACCTACATGTTGTACTATAAATCGTTGAGTCTGAACACTTTACCAACGGATTCGAGTTCTGATGTTGGGATCAAGATAAGATATCTGTTCTAAAGTTGAGAACTAAGTTAAAAGCATATAAATCATCAATGTTCTTGTGTGTTTTTAGTTAAAAATAATGAATTTTTTTAAATAAATACTTTGATAGACATTAGTTTAAGATGTTGTCTATTAAGGCCGCATACAATAGTGTAGCATACTTTTCAGTTGTTTATTCGACAAATAGACAGTTGTAATAATAATTGAAGACATATCAAAAGCGGCAGATAGTTGATATTCAAAAAAGAAACATGTTTATTAGAAAAACGCTGATATATTGATATATATATGTATTTGTTTTATTCACATTTTCACAAGCTATCTTTACACAATATACATTACACATCCTCACCTTTTTTATATCTTCACTGGCAACCATTATTTGATCAAATTGTTGTTAAATATTTTGAATAAAAGCAAAATAACGTTTTGCTATTAACTATTTGATCTTGATGTTTTTCTAATTACGTGTGAAAAGTGCGGTGTAAAATTGTTGATATATATCTGTTACTTTATTTGGTTTTAGTTTAATGCTAGTATTTAATTTAAAGTGTCGAAACGTGTGTTGGGCGCACTGAGCGTACGAGTAAAACTGAACTTCTCAAAGGAAACGCGCTTAACAGCAAAACTAAACGTCGAGACCAACGCAGCGCCTCGACGTCGACGTCGACTGCGACTGCGACGACGCGTCGTCAATTGATATGAGTATCGCAGTAGAAGCGACGCCCGCTATCGACTGAGCGATTTGCATTGACATTGATGATTAGTAAGCTGAACAGTGGAGTGGGAGATTGGGGGGAAGGGCGCAGATTTTAATATGGATAAAGCCTTGGATGATTTTCAAATTGATTAAATGCTGTATTGATGGCAGATGGAGACGCGGTTAAATACAAAGCAATTAAGCTTTCACTGGGACTTTGTGCTATCGATGCTTCCCTTGCTCTGACTTCGATTGAATACAAAACTTAATCCTTTGTTCTGTTCCTCGTCATAAAAGGCATGGAATTTGTCCAGAAGTCTCTGAAAGCCGCGCTCCAAAGAGGATGAGCAAACATCTTTAAGCTTATCGAGTACGTAGCTAATAAGAGCTTTCACAATCATCTACAGAGAAAGGACATTCATATTCAATTATTAGGCATCTACAATTGGCTCACCTCCATATAATCGGAATGGACATGGGCACGACAATGCATAAGGTAGTTGTCATTCAACATTGCCTGGAACACAACCGAATCACTTTGCTCAATCACCGAGCCTATGAAGCGCATAAAGGACAACGAATGACTATGCAAACGATGCAAGTCCAGTTTTCCCTTTACTCGAAAATTTTCAAATAATTTGTAGTGTTCCATTAGAAATCTGTAGATCGATTAGACAGTTACTTCATGCGAATAATTATTGACTTACGTGAAATATATTTCCTTTCCATAGCGACGCTCGAAGGGCTTAATAACCCTCCAAGCCTGCCTGAGGGCAAGTCTCTCGTTAAGCGTAAATCCACTTTCATCATATACAGGTCCGACTTTTAGTTCGGGTAGCCTCTTTGGAAATATGGGCTCTACTTCGTCGCTACTTCTTTCCGCAAAGGAATGTGAGGAAATCATTGAAATTTTGGAAAACTGTCTAATCATCGCGATATGTTGTGTAAAGTTGTGTAAAGTTTCAAGTGAAAACAATGGATACCCTTAAAAAAAAAACTGTAAATTACGATAGTGTAAATAAGTTTTTAAAATCGATATGAAAAGTGTAAGCAGTTTCTACATTATGATTTATACTGTTTCATTGTTATAATCCCAAATGGTTGCTCAGTTTCTAGAAGCTAAATACCGCTGTAAACTTAAATTATAGACAGTAAAAACTATACCAAATAAAAAATATATGATATATAATTATTAAATTAACCTTTACCCATCTCTGACATCCTTTCGTTCATACGGACGGACCAACGGACCAACTCGTCTATTGATGCTGATTAAGAATGTATATACTTTATGGGTTACATGCTAAAATGATAAAACATTGGAGCACAAATCTCTATTTGACTGACCATATTTCATGCCATACAAACGCTTATTTTCAAATCGACTGACCACAGAGCTTTAGTTAGTTTTATCGATAATCATCGATCAATCGTTTCAACTGTTACTCCACCGTTGAGCAACTGATGTCGCTGGAATGGTCGAACTCAAATCGTGTTCACCAACAAATGCAAAAAAATTAGATTAAAATTTATCGCAGATGAAGTAAAAATAAGTTAAGTTTTTAGGGGACTTTTATTGTGACTTCACTTTTCCCAGGAAAGTTCACTTTGCTGTGACTCTGCCTGTCGTGAAAACTTCTGCCTCTACTCCTATCCGTATCAAGAGTGAATGCATGGAACTTGTCCAGAAGTCGTTGGAAGCCACTCTCCAGGGAGGCTGAGCACACAACCTTAAGCTTGTCGAGCACGTAGCTTATCAGAGCTTTTACAATCATCTGCAGGTGGATGAGTAAATTATTATCAATTAAGCTCAGTGGAGACAACCACTTTTTCACCGACGTTAAATTTGCAATTCACATTATTGGTTGCATCGATAAGAAACATAAAATGTTTTTTAATTCAGACTACACCGACGGGTTATAAGCAAAGTTTCGGTAAAAAGTGATCGTCTGCACAGGGCTTTAAGAAGCCATAGTCTTTTTACCTCCATATAATCGGGATTCACCCAAGTTCGACGGTGCAAGCTGTACATGTCATTTATTACCGTCTGGAATACCGCAGGGTCTCTCTGTTCTATAAGGGAACCTATGAAGAGCATTAAGGACAAAGAGTGTCCATGCAGCCGTTGCAGATCAAGACGTCCATCAAATCGAAAAGCCTCGAATGCTTTGTAGTTTTCCATTAAAAAACTAAGCATACCGATAAATTAGTGGTAACATGCAAATAAGTTAGACCTACGCAAAGTGTATGTCCTTTCCGTAGCGGCGACAAAATGGCTTGATAACTCCCCAAGCCTGTCTTAGTGCTAGTCTCTCGTTGAGGGCAAATCCACTATCATCATATACAGGTCCGACTTTTAGTTCCGGCAGCTTCTTGGGATATATTGATGGCAATTCGGTGTCAACTCGATCGGTATTGGACGACCATCTAGAAGCTAATGAAATTTTCGATGCTTTTTGGCTCATCATCGCGGAATGTTTTGTAAGATTTAACAAGAAAATAAAATCAAAATAACTTTAAACTATGTAAAGTGTGTGTGTTCTAAATAACGATTAGTGTTGACTTAATAATTTAGGCCGATATGATTGTAGAAATAGATTAAGCTGAGTACTAGCGCATTTGGAATTAAACAATATCTAATATCTTACCTTAAAAGGAATAAATAAGGGAATATTTATTCTATTCTTGGTTATTAAAATCCTTTCTAATAACTTTAAGTTATTAGCATTTATTTATTTATGAAAGAATAATAGTTAACATTTCTGTAGTTACAGTATTCCTGGAATGTATCCATAATTTTATATACTTAACTGCTCAGCATCAGTCGGATACTTGCTCAACACTTCAATAATACTATTCATGGATGGACGCTTACTGGGCTCCGTTTGCCAGCCATCGATCATCAATTTTTGTATGTCTTCGGGGCAGTCAAATATTAACTCATCCATCGATGGTCGTAAACCTACAACATCCAATTTTATATTAGCATTTATTTATTTGAATAAAGATACAATATAGTTTACCCTTCTCGACTTGCTTGCATATGGTTAACTCATTGCCCAATGCCGCATAAGGGACTTTACGTGCTAGCAATTCCCACATGGTAATAGACCAACTGAAGACATCACATTTGCTTGTATACTTCTCTCCATTGAAAACCTGTCAATTGTTACAAATAAAGTAAATGAAATAAGAATCAAATATTAAATTTATTCAAACAAAATTTTTTTTAGATTTAATTACACCTTTTTAATCTCTTTTTCACTTCATTATATAAAAGTTTAAATTGAAGACTTTTAGATAAATATGTAGTGCATTTTTGCACTGAAAAAACGTTACAGAAATAAAAAATGTAATTGATAGATTAAAAGACAAAAATCGGTAACTGCTACAAGACCGAAATAAAAGTATTTTCCGTAACTGGTAGCCGAAAACAATAATCGAAACTAAAACTGGAATCGATATTCTTATCGATTTGATTGTAAAAATACATCGAGATACATACCTCCGGTGCCATATAGGCAGCGGTACCACTGTTCTTGGTCATCATACTGCTCATGTATCGCACAGTGCCGAAGTCACAAATCTTTAGACAGCGGCGTTTGTCATGCAGTAACATGTTGTGCGGTTTTAAGTCACGGTGAATCACACTTTGGGAATGCAGATAATCAACACCCTAGAAAATATGAGTGGCAACGATATTAATATAATTCCAACGTAATGCATTTGGGACAGAATTTTCACTTACTCTGGCGGCCTGTAGAGACCAGCTTATAACATGATTCAAGGAATACTCAGTCTGTGAATCTTTATGCAGCAAGTTGAACAGCGATCCTCCATCCGCATATTCCATGATTAAGTAGTAAATTTTATCGTGGATCGAAATTCCATGAAGAAATATTATATTGATGTGGTTTGCACGCGAAAGTTGCTTGAACTCCCTCTTAACGTATTCGTCGTTTACGTTCATCCTTTTGACAGCCACACATTTATTACGCCAATTTGCCTGATATACCTTTCCGAAAGTTCCTTCTCCGATCTCCTGAAATGACACGCAATTTAAAGGATCTTCATCCGAAATTTTCTGTTAAAACTTATGTACATCACCCAATTTAATATTTGCAAAGTCTATTGAACTGAAATCCATTTTAATTGTTGCACTAGCAAACTTTACTGCGCCAATGCGTAATGTAGTATAATATGAAAAATTCAGTCAGATAAGAGATAAGCTTTATAAATAAGCGCTTGCATTGCCGCCGATTTCAGTTTCTGCCAGCTCTAATATATTCCAATAACACATCGATATATTCATAAAAGTATCGATAGCTAGCTTGGTCAACTGTTACGTCACAGTTGAACAGCTGATGCCGCCGGGATAACCATAAACATGTCTCTGGCGAATCCATTTCGTACCGTGTTTCGTCTACCCAGTCGAAATCAACGGATCAACTGGTTTCCAGGACACATGACCAAGGGTATGCGTCAAATACAACAGAAGCTGCGTACTGTCGACTGCATCGTTGAAATTCACGACGCGCGTATTCCCATCGCAGGGCGAAATTCGCAGTTCTTTGAAACAATAACGGGTATGGGATTTATTGACTGTCTATGTTGTCCATAATTCACGACATATACTTTTACTTCTGCAGGAAACGGTGTAAAGCCACATATATTGGTGCTGAATAAGATCGACCTCTTGGGAGCCAAAAAGCAACGTGGAATTCTGAAACAGCTGCGATCCCAGCAGCCCGAACTAAGGAATATTCTTTTCACCAACTGCAAGGATCAGCGCAATAATGGTGTACTGGACATTCTGCCTCTGGCCACTAAGTTGGTGGCAGAAAGCAGTCGATTTAACAGGTCACAAAGTGCCGAGCACAATATTATGATTATCGGTGTGCCCAATGTAGGCAAAAGTTCCATTATCAATGTGCTGCGAAATGTGCATCTAAAGAAACGCAGCGCTGCTCGAGTCGGTGCCATAGCCGGTATTACTCGATCTGTCGGCGAACGCATTAAGATCCAGGAAACGCCTCCCGTCTACATGATTGATACGCCAGGTATTCTGCAGCCATCAGTAACGGATGATGAAATGGGCATGAAATTGGCATTGGTTGGCTGTTTGCCAGATCACATCGTTGGCGAGGATCTGATTGCCGATTACTTGCTCTTCTGGCTGAATAAACACAAACGCTACGAGTATGTGGACAAATTGGAACTACAATCGGGTCCCAGCGATAACATCAGCGCAGTTCTTGCGGAATATGCACAACACAAAGGCATGTTCCATCGGGTCAAGCAATTCAATGGCCAAGTGGAGGTAATGACAAATCTATTGTCTGCCGCGCGTAAATTCATAAGCTTCTTTCGCACGGGTCAGCTTGGTCCCATTAATTTAGACGAAGACTGTACTTAGCAAAATGAAATTATATTTAGTGTATGTAGTTACAAAGTATATTAGAGTCTACTAAAGTACATTTTTAAAGAAATTTAATCTTAGCGCCTAATTCTCCACCATTGGCACATCGATGGCAATGCTACCCACACCCGGTTCGGGTATGGAATAGGAAACGCCAACATTGTCCATTTCAGCACCGACCCCATCATCCTGTTGCACTGGCAATTCCATAGGTGCTTGTTTTGGTTCCGGCGCCTGCATTTGTTCATCCTCTACGCTGCATATGGATGCTTCCACTGCGTCTGTGGCCGATCCACTTACGGCATATCCAGTTTGGGCAGCGATCGCACGCAGTTCTTCTGGAACGCCTTGCATACGCTTATCAATGTAACTATTGTATGGTGCCATCTTTTGGTAATATTCGATTAACATCGGAGCATTCTTCTCGGACACTTGACTGCTAGCTACCAAATCGAATTCGTCGCAATATTTCCATCTGACAAGGTACTTTACTTCCCCGGAAACGTCCGTTGCGCCCATAATCTCCGCGAGCTCCAATCCACGCTCATAGCCGCGTTGCTTTTGTATTTCCTCACATTTTGGTTTCTTTTCGCCGCGTTTCTTGGATTTCGCCCGTGACTCCTCGAACCTTTGTATGAGAGCAGGGCAGTCGCAGTTTTCCTCTGGTTCCCAGGTATTGTCTCCAGCAGGATAACCGCGCCACTTAATGAAATACTCCACCTTGCCATCTGAAGTGATGCGCTTATCCACAATGCGCTCAACGACAAAATTAGGTTCGTTTTTCACCATTTTACGACAGGCAAAAACACAAATTGTTTATTTTTCTTAACTGAACAAATTGAACAATTTTCGTTCAGAACGCCATGAACAAGTTCCGTGGAACACCAGCCTTTAACATAACGCTTCAACAAAATTTAACATTTCCAGAGATATTATTAAAGAACTAAACTCAGTTCTCCATATTGGCACTTCCTCGAAAATGCATTTCCAATGCAATTAGTGAAGATGGCATAGAGGTTGCATTATTTAATAAAAACAATTTTGTACACAGGTTAGTGTGGAGCAAAATATTACGGCATATTTTGAATATAACAGCTGCCTTAACAGATCAGTTAAATTCTGTTAAACAGATGTTTAACCTGTTCCGTTCATTGAACAAATTACTTTGGTGCCTCGATATGTTTTTCTATAAACGATATTAAATCGATAATCGGGCAGAGGGCTCTGTTAACAAAGGACCTGTACGCTTGCCGCGGAATAAAGTTCAAAGAGAAGTGTAGGAAACCAGCAATCCATCACAGATTTTTTAAATTATATTAGTAAAAACAAGACATGTTCATATATTAAAAACAGTATGATCGAACTTGTTATTAATCCTTTCTTTTGTGTGAATGTCATTTATTTTTCAGGTCACGCTGTCGGAATTCCGCATTAAATATTGAAATTGAATTTAATGATGACTGAAGCAAAAACTGATTTGTCGGATTGGAATCCTATGGCTGAGGACTTTTATGATGAGAAATTCAACAAGTACGATATGGTCACCATCGAAGCACCTTCTTCGGTCTCCAAAGGCGAAATGAATCGGCATAAGAAACAAGACAAATATCCGTATTTGGTTGTTAAAAAGGAAACACATCTTGTTACGGAAAACATGCTGAGAAACTTCTTTGGCAACAGCCTCATTTATGACATAGAATATCGCTTGAAATCACGCCAGTATTTCGTATATTTCCACAATATGTGGTAAGATCTTATATATGGCATCTACAGTGAATGCAATAATAACTTCATATTCATTTGTAGTTCCCTTGAAGCGGCGTGGTCAAGGATACGACAGTTTCCAAAGATCGTTAATTGTGTTCAAGGTCGCCCAAATAAAAGTCAACCAGGTTTGGCAAATGATACCTTAGAAAATGGGAAGCAGGAACCAATGCCAGCCCCAATTTCAAATGATTCAGACACCATAGACTTGCTATCCCGCAATATACAGGTCTCAGCTACGCAAAACAAGCATCCGGACTTCTTGAAGCCTCCGATAGTCATCAAAGCCGACTACACTGCCAAGAACTCTTTGCTGGCCGTGAATGATGAGAATTGTCGCTATCTGAATGTTAAGTTCGGGTTCGCTCTGGAGCGTCATGGAGCTTACGTGTTGCAAGAGGCTATGGATAATGATCAGGCCATAATTCACTTTCGATGTGGACGTATTATAGTCACGTAAGTATCTCTGACTGTGAAGTTTACGTAATTTTAATGCATATTTAATTAAATAGGCCCACAAAGCAGCTTGAGACGAAGCAATCCGATGGGAGTTCAAAGATTGGGCAACTGGTGAAAAAGTGCTTGGCTTGCAAATGCTATACTGACAATAGTTGCCGATTCTGCAAAATGCCCTTCTGTAATCCCATTTGCTTTGATAAACTCTCCGCGGCCCACAAAGAGAACTGTGACAAAGGCAGGCCGCCAGTGTTGGATGATACAATTGTGCCACAGTTTACAAAGCCAAAGTTGCCACCGTCCGGTGCCAGCGTCAAGATAACTGCCTTCGAGCAGAGCAACGTGTTGTACGTACGCTCGGCTGAGATAGTTGACGAGGTGGCATACTACAACGTGATCTCAGATGTGATGAGTCAGGGAACATCGTCACTCAAGTTGACCCAATTGCCGCAATGTGGCCAGATTGTTATCTACAAGATGGATACACAAATTGTTCGAGCCATGGTTCTTAACACCGAAAATCGACAGTCCATTTATGTGGTCTGCGTTGACTATGGCAGTGTGGAGATTACACCGCTTGATAATCTTTATGAGTGCAACGATTATTTGGCCGCTTTGCCTCGCTATGCTGTTCCCGTGCTGCTACGCGGCGTTCCCAAGCGCTATATGTGTCCCAATCTGCGAGAGATGTTGTATATGCTGGACCAGAACTTCACATTTGTCCTAAAGTACTCCAAGCGGGAGTACGACTTCGAGAAGGGCATGCAGCGTGTAGTCCTGATCGAAAGTGATTTGAATCGCAACTTGAATCGTTTGATTCAAACTATTCTTACACCGGTGCAGCCTTCCATTTCCGAAGAGGGTATTAAAGAGGATGTAAGTATTTCTACTGCACTTTCTGTGAAACTTATATATATCTTCGATTTGTCTTATAGTATCTCCAGCATGTGCGTTTGCCAACTGGCAAAAACTTGGATTTGGTCGTCATGGATAACACATTCCTCAAATTTGGTATCGTTCACTGCACCATTTTGGAATTTGCATATGAGATCACTCGGATGCAGCGCGACATTCAGCACTATGGTCAATCCTCAAATTGCTCATTTTATGCTCCACCGTAAGCAAACAATGAAACTGACAATGATATAGGCTTTAAATCCAATTTATTTATTAGGAAAAACGATTTGTGCATTGCCCAATACCAGGGCAAGTGGTGCCGTGGTCGTTGCATGGAACTGGTGGGTGATGGTCATCCCAGTATTTTGTTCATAGACTACGGCAACATTGTACCAGTTCACGTTGATAACATACGCCCGTATCCGCCACAGTTTACATTCCCTATACTGACTACCGAATACGAGCTGATTGACTTGCCAGCTGAACCGAGTGAGGAGCTGTTAGCCCGACTGGAGAAGCGACTGGCCGTCAGTAGCATTGTCAACTTCGATGAGGTCATTTACAACAAGAATGATAACAATTATTCACTGCGCATAGACTCCTTGATGGAGTGAGCTCTGAATATGGGCATTTTACAGCAGTGCATTTTTCTCGACATTTTTAGTTTGTTTTCTATATGTAAAACATTTTGAATTTTTTTACAAAGTTACTTTAAATAGAAGAACGTGTTATTGTACATATCTATTAATACAATTTTGTACCTTAACATTTTGAAGTTATTAAAAATTCCACTGTACCGGTACTGTTCTCATACCGGAACCGAAATAGACCTTTTATTTGAACCTATTTGAATTGTCATTAATCCCTGTATATTATAGAAGAAAATGCTTACATAATTGTTTAAATATCAAACATTAATATATTATATATTATAAATATATTATATTAAATATAAATTTAAGAGCAAAAAAATAATTATATGTCTGATCCAACAAGAATTTCCTTCTGTTTGCTGAAGACAAAGTTTAGACTTGGCAATTCATCACAAAGAAAGGCATCCTGCAAAAAGTAATATATTAAAAAAACAATTTTCCATGAGTTTCAGATCTTTGCATACCTCTAAAAACGATTCACTAAACGGTGGATGCAAATGTTGCCAACTCGATAGTGCCTGCAAGAGAAACAAGTTGAAGTCACAGGTTGATAATGAATTTAAAATATACCCACATTTTGGCCAACTCCGAGCAACTCGTGTGTGGCATTTACACGCATATTTAATAAATCCGTCAAAGAATCGCTGCTTTCGACCAGTCCAAAGTGTTGTTGAAACAATCGCTCCTCCAAGCAGCCAGCAGTGACTAGAGTATATATTTGAGTGTCACCATCCACTGCCAATAGCCGAGTCGCAGCTGATCGTGTGCTATAATTATAGAGTATCATGTATTTACAGCCAGTCAAGCGTATTGCTGGCAGCTTGCTCGCCATAAGAAGAGCAACCATTGGCGATTTGGCATCCTCCGGGCTGGGGGTATTGAAGCATTCAGCCTGGTCAGAGTCCTCTATTTGTACATATGGTACTTCCCAGCATTGACAGTATCCCCTGATTATGTCCAGGCACATCTGACTGCTGGCGACAATGGCACACTTCTCGCCGCGAGCTACAACCAAGTTGTCTAACATGAGGTGCACGAACTCAAACTTGGCGGAATCATAAAGACCCATTTCCTGCCAAGGTGGTAAATGCGCAAGTAATAAGTCGGAAACTAGTGGTTGATTCTCTATATGTTTCAGCAGCACAGGGTGATCGCAGATTCTTTGAGCTACGTCAACAATGTCCGGGGACTCACAGATCGACTGCTAAGAAAGAAAACTCATATAGTCATATTCATTATATGTTCCATGGGTGTATTACTCGATCTAATCCTTGACAATGATCCGCAAGCAGTTGCAACGTTAGATTTTGTAGTTCAGCTGGTGTCAACATGCAAATAAATTCGTGTAGCTTGATGCGAGGTCCGGATTCTTGGTTAGTACAAGTAGAATTATTAGATTCTGGTATATGCTTCGGTTTTTTCAAGGTAATCATTGGCCTTTGCGGTCTGATGGTGTTCTCATCGTGTTGGGAGACAACTCCATTAGCATCTTCTTGCTGTCGGCACCAATTGGCAATTTCTTCTTTCCGCTGCGCGATACATTCTTCAGTTGTCTTTAATTCCACTTGTATCTCGACATCCTTCATGCCGATTTCAATTAACGCATTTTCCTCAAACTTCTCTGGCTTAAACCAAGTCAAAACATCCAAAACTTTGCTCGTTTCGTCTTTTAAAGTCGCTCGATTTGCAGTCACTTCCAGAGTCCCGTTGCCTTTCCACGTTTTGTGCTTTTTATTTGACTGAGGCCGCCAAAGAACTAGAAAGATGCGTTTATCCTTAAGCGGATTCTCTGCTTCGCCATATCGGCGGGGTCCCAAACTTCTATAGCCTCCAGTTGTGCCCCATTGCATCTCAACGGGCGCACAAACCTGACGAGGAACTTCAAGTTCACATTCCGGAAGACCTCTCTTGGCGGCTCTGCGGACAGATGGTGCTTGAGAACGCCGCATGAGACTTGATTTGTGAGAATCCTTTAATAATAGTTTATCCCAAATAAATATTTCGAATTGCCGCTCGTCACTTATTTTGCAATCTTATAAAATAGATCATTATCGACTTTGCACTCAAATCGATGAAATTGTTATCGATATATCGAGCCATTGGAGTACATGCGTACACGGCTGCCACTTAATGAAAATATTTTGTACCAGAATTAAGAGAAAAATGTTCAATTTCGAAGGAAGTGTACCAACTTGTATACTTAATATATCTTAACATAAAAAATTGTTTTATTTCAACAACAAGTTAAATAAAACAAGTTTCATATTTGCACCTTGCCGTAAAACTAACACAGAACATAATTTTACCAAAATTATTTTAAATTAAAATATGTACCAATTTTAGTACAAATGTACAAAATGTGGTAACAGTGGGTGCTTATTAAACGTGAACAATGCTGCCAGACTCACGGATAGACATCGAAATACGAAATAAAATTTATCGGCATGAAACGATATATCGATGATGTAAAAATCACCCGAGCCGGCGTTTCCCACATCGTGGATTACCCACCTTATCCAGTTGCAGTAGGAGTGCTATATCCTCACGCCTGTTGCATACAAATGCCATCATGGCGTTCCATTGGTGCGACAATAATCTGCACACCACGGTGTTCACACCACGTGACTTCCAAGTGGAACTTTTGGCCTCGGCCTTCGAGCGCAACACAATCATCTGCTTGGGCCACAGGAGTTCTAAGGAGTTTATTGCACTGAAACTGCTGCAGGAATTGTCTCGACGTGGACGCCGCAATGGTAAAGTGAGTGTGTACCTTAGCTGTCAGCTAAATGCGGAGGACACGTCAATATACACAATGCTCACACACCTCAGTGATCTCAAAGTGTGGCAGGAGAGGCAGGAACTACAAACAGCTATCGATCATTGCTGGACAGACTACCATGTTATCATACTCAAGCCGGAAACTTTTCTGTCTCTGCTGTCCTGTAAGGAACTGATACTAAGCAATATTGAACTTATCGTTCTGGAGGACTGTCATGACAGCGCTGTCTACCGCAACATTTTGCCCATCTTCGAAGAATACATTCTGCCAACGTCGCCAGCCGATAGGCCTAGAATATTGGGCTTGGCGGGTCCCTTGCATAGTGCTGGCTGTGAACTGGAGGAGCTAAATGCCATGCTTGATACCCTGGAGCAACATATGTTGTGTCGCATCGAAACCGCCAGTGATATTGTCACCGTGCTGCGCTATTGTGCCAAACCCCATGAATATATTGTGCAGTGTGCTCCCTTCGAGATGGACCAGTTGTCCAGTGTGATAGCCGATATCCTGAATACACATAAAACGTTCCTAAAAGACCATCGCTACGATCCTTTCGAAATCTATGGCACCGACCAGTTCATGGAGGACCTGAAGGGTATGTATTGAATAGAGCTTATGAAGTTTACAGCTAGGTAATATCATCTATATGCAGATATACCCGACCCCAAGTTGGACCCGCTTAATGTGCTGGACGCTCTGCTCGCTGTGCTGCATGAAATGGGACCATGGGGCACACAAAGAGTCGCCCATCACTTCTATCAACGCAACGAGAAGCTTAAAGTGAAGACACCCCATGAACGTCACTATCTGCTCTTTTGTCTGGTGAACACGGCTTTGGTTCAAGTGCATACGCTCTGCGAGCAAACATTCCAAAAGCAAATGGTCGAGGAACCACGTAGCACCATTGAGCGTTATTCCAGCCCAAAGGTGCGACGCCTGCTCAAAGTGCTGCGCTGTTTTAAGCCAGCGGAGACACACTCTCAAGCGGATGGATTGCGGAAGATGCGTCATCAAGTGGAACAGGCGGATTTTAATAAATTATCGCATGCACTTAAGACCAAGTGTCATGTGGTGGAGCAACTGGAGCAGCAGCATGTGGAAACACGCGCCATAGTTAATAATCTCGAGCAACTACTGCAAACGACAGACAAAGAAGAGAAGACAACGTCTACAAAAGGCGACAGCGAAGAGGCGCCTCCTATTCCTCAACCTCCAGTCACGACCACGGCGAAGTCCAAGTTTAACACACAGACACACGCGAGAAGGCGAACGCATCCACGGCGTCACAATCGCTACCAGCATGACGCCAATGAAACACTCTGTGCTCTCATCTATTGCAATCATAATCATACGGCACGCGTGCTCTTTGAACTGCTGGCGGAGATGAGTAGACGCGACCCTGATCTCAAGTTCCTGCGCTGCCAGTACACTACGGACCGTGTGGCGGATCCCACGACGGAGCCAAAGGAGGCGGAACAGGAGCATCGGCGACAAGAGGAAGTGTTGAAACGCTTTCGGATGCACGACTGCAATGTGCTTATTGGCACTTCTGTGCTGGAGGAAGGCATTGACGTGCCCAAATGCAATCTGGTCGTGCGCTGGGATCCGCCCAACACTTATCGCAGTTACGTGCAATGTAAGGGACGAGCTCGAGCCGCACCCGCCTACCATGTCATCCTGGTGGGTCCAAGCTATGTGGAGACTCCAACGGCGTCTGGGGACGCCGTTCAGTTGAACGAGCAGAGTCATCGTTTTATCTGTGCCACGCCAGGTGACGATGCACAGCAGGAGCTGGACAGCGACTCGGATGACTCGGCACTGCCTAATTCCCTAGCATCTGATCCCTACACTTTTGGCACTGCCCGTGGAACTGTGAAAATACTCAATCCAGAGGTGTTCAGCAATCAACCGCCCACAGCGTGTGATATTAAGTTGCAGGAGATTCAGGATGAAGTGCCACCAATATGTTTACTAGATAACGGCAACAACTCCAGTGACGATGCCATCAGCCTAACGAACACCACGCCCAGTGACAGAAGCGCCGAGCGAAGACCCAAACAACGCTTCAAATGCGAGCTTTCCGCAATGCCGGATTCGGAATTGTCCACTCCGGCCACCGATTCTGATTCCAACGAGGGTCTAGCGAGCACCACTCAAGCGCTGGTTCATCAAATGGCGCAATACCGCGAAATCGAGCAGGTATTCATTAATTTATTTATTTAAGCACTTGCCACAATAGCAGTTCGGTATACAATCAGAGATTTCATAATTACAATGGTATGGCTTAACTCTAAACTTTAGTTGTCTCATTTTTGTTGTTTTAACTTAATTGTAGTATTATTATTCCCCTAATTGCATTATTTTTGAAGGTGTGTGAAGAGTTTTCTAATCTGTTTTATGTTATTTGGGAATTGATTGCAAATTCAAACAGCGTGTATGTAAAATTGCCTTTCTGAAATTAATCGCTTGATTCTTAAGCAAACTGTGTCGTCGTAAGTCTCCTCTTAATTGAAGTTGATCCTTACATTAATCCCTCTACCATTTACAGATGTTAATATCCAAATGCGCAAATACGGAACCAGCTGAAGTGGAACAACAGCAGGCGGAGCGTTTTACCAGCTGCTTGGCTGCCTATCAACCCAAGCCCCACCTGTCGACGGGCGCCTCCGTGGATCTCAGCACGGCCATAGCACTGGTCAACAAGTATTGCGCCCGTTTGCCCAGCGACACTTTCACTAAACTGACCGCTCTGTGGCGTTGTGCACGCTCCGAGCGTCAGGGAGTTACTCTTTATCAGTATACACTACGTCTGCCCATTAACTCGCCCTTAAAGCATGATATTATTGTAAGGAAATTAGAGATTAGTTTTCTTATTGATATGTGTTCCTAATATTGACTTTGTACCTTTCCTTATAAAGGGTCTTCCGATGCCCACGCAAACTCTGGCACGTCGTCTGGCCGCGCTGCAGGCCTGCGTTGAGCTGCACAGGATTGGTGAACTGGATGATCAGCTGCAGCCCATTGGCAAGGAGGGATTTCGCGCTTTGGAACCGGACTGGGAGTGTTTCGATCTAGAGCCGGAGGATGAACAAATAGTGCAGCAAAATGATGAACCACGTCCGGGAACAACGAAACGGAGACAATACTATTATAAGCGCATTGCTTCGGAGTTCTGTGATTGCCGTCCTGTGGCTGGAGTTCCCTGCTACTTGTACTTTATTCAGCTGACGCTGCAGTGCCCGATTCCCGAGGAGCAGAATACACGCGGTCGCAAGATCTATCCGCCGGAGGAGGCGCAACAGGGGTTCGGCATACTCACCCTGAAGCGCATTCCCAAGCTAAGCGCTTTCTCCATATTTACGCGATCCGGCGAGGTTAAGGTATCGCTGGAGCTGGCACGGGATCGTGTTGTATTGACCACGGAACAGATCGACTGCATTAATGTCTTCCTGAACTATACGTTCACAAATGTGTTGCGTCTGCAAAAATTCCTTATGCTATTCGATCCGGATTCCACGGAGAATTGTGTATTTATTGTGCCGACTGTAAAGACGACGCAGGAAGATCGTCTAATCGATTGGAAATTCCTGGAGCTGATTCAAGCTAACGGCAACATGATGCCGCAGCCTGTACCGGAGGGAGAGAGACAAGCACAGCCCTTCGAGGCGCACCGATTCCAAGACGCTGTCGTTATGCCCTGGTACCGTAATCAGGATCAGCCGCAGTACTTCTACGTAGCCGAGATCTGTCCACATCTCTCACCACTCAGCTGTTTCCCTGGCGACAACTATCGCACCTTCAAGCATTATTATCTGGTCAAATACGGTCTTACCATACAAAATGCTGCACAGCCCCTACTGGACGTGGATCACACGAGTGCCAGATTAAATTTCCTTACACCACGATATGTGAATCGAAAGGGCGTGGCACTGCCCACCAGTTCGGAGGAAACGAAGCGAGCCAAGCGTGAAAATCTCGAACAGAAGCAAATTCTGGTGCCAGAGTTGTGCACTGTGCATCCCTTCCCGGCCTCCTTGTGGCGCACAGCGGTCTGTTTGCCTTGCATCCTGTACCGCATCAATGGTCTGCTTCTCGCCGACGATATTCGCAAACAGGTATCCGCCGATCTAGCATTGGGTCGTCAGCAGATTGACGACGATCAATTCGAGTGGCCGATGCTAGACTTTGGCTGGAGTCTGTCGGAGGTGTTGAAGAAATCGCGTGAATCCAAACAGAAACCACCTAGCAAGGAGTTGCCAAGCAAAAGCGAGGATGAGCCAGTTCAGGAGCAGGCGACGGAAGAGCCAAAAGTGGAAAAGGCCGCAAAGACTGCCATTGAACTAATAATTGAAGGCGAAGAGCAGTTGGGCAATGCAGATGACTTCATCGAGATTGGCACGTGGTCCAACGATATGGCCGATGACATTGCTGACTACACAGATGGCGATGAGGATGAGGAGGACGAAAACTATCTACCTGTACTGCCCGCCAATGTCAAGTTCTGTAAGTACGCCAGATTCTTCATTTGCAAGATTTGTTTAATTGATTCGTATTATCATTTATAGGCGATACACAGACGCGCTACGGCTCTCCCACCTTTTGGGATGTGAGCAACAGCAGCGCCTTTAAGCAATCAGCGCCTGGTCAGCAACGAACTAGCAAACCACGAGGAGGAGCTTCCATTGGAGGTCGCGCAGCAAAAGGCGAAGGAAAGCCCAAGTATAGTTACTACGAATCGGACAACTCGCTAAGTTCCAGCTATGATGATGACGATCACGTGGGACCAAGTCACCATTACAGCTCCGATGACGATGATGAAGCGGTAAACGTCGGCCACATTGAGTTCACCTCGAAGAACGAAGCGGAGGCCATTGAAACAGCACAGGAGGTTGAAAAGAGGCAGAAGCAACTGTCCATCATACAGGCGACCAACGCCAATGAGCGACAGTATCAGGAGACAAAGAACCTGCTCATCGGCTACAACTTCGAGCAGACGCAGCAAAGGAGTACTGATAACTATGATCAATCCATAGTCCGCTTCAAAACGGAGATTGAGAGCTGTGGCATGTTGGTTCCCCATGATAAGGAGCTGGCGCTTCAACGAACTGAAGCCGTCGCAACGGTGGCTGATCAGGATTCACTTGGCTTGCAGCTGGAGCTGCTGAAGGAACTCTTGCCACATGTGACGGAGGCTCAATTGTTATCCAAACTGAATAACAAAAGGAAGCTGCAACTTTCTGATTTAGTTGAGCTCAATGCGGAGTATCTGCAGGAGCAGAAAGACAGTGAAAACTATCACGTATTGGGATGTGGCGATAGCTTTGATAACTACAACGATCATAATCGACTGGACTTGGAGAGCAAGCAACTCCGGCTGCAGTTTAAGCTGGAGTTGACAATGAAATCACCTCCAGCTAGCAATAATACGGAGATGGCAATAACCAGTTGGCCCGAAGGTAGTTTTAGCTTCGATCATCAGCCGGAATTGGTGGGACATCCGGGTCCCAGTCCCAGTCTAATTTTGCAGGCACTCACAATGTCCAATGCCAACGATGGCATTAATCTGGAGCGATTGGAGACCATAGGTGATTCGTTCCTAAAGTACGCCATCACCACGTATCTGTACATCACGTATGAGAATGTCCACGAGGGTAAACTGAGTCATCTGCGCTCCAAGCAAGTGGCCAATCTCAATCTTTATCGACTGGGTCGACGCAAACGACTGGGCGAATATATGATAGCTACTAAGTTTGAACCGCATGACAATTGGTTGCCTCCCTGCTATTACGTGCCCAAGGAGCTGGAGAAGGCGCTCATTGAGGCAAAAATACCGACGCATCATTGGAAGCTGGCAGATCTGCTGGACATTAAGAATCTAAGCAGTGCTCAGATCTGTGAACTTGTGCGTGAAAAGGCGGAAGCGTTGGGCTTAACCGGCAGCCTGGAGCAGCCTCCAGTTACACAACACCTGACCCAGAACACTAGTCTAGATGATTCCAATGAAACCACCGATTTCAGTTGCTTTATTCCGTATAATCTGGTTTCACAACACAGCATACCGGACAAGTCTATAGCTGACTGTGTGGAAGCACTGATAGGTGCGTATCTAATCGAGTGCGGACCACGTGGAGCATTGCTGTTCATGGCCTGGCTGGGAGTACGTGTGCTGCCATACAAATTGCAGCTGGCCACAGAGGAGGAGCAACGCAGGCCGGGCACAAGCAGACCGAACGCCAACAACATGGTCGCGGTTTACGGTGATTGGCCAACACCTCGGAGTCCTCTGCTGCACTTTGCACCCAACGCCAGTACTGAGCTGGAGCATCTACTAAGCGGCTTTGAGGAGTTCGAAGCGAATTTGGGATACAAATTCCGAGATCGTTCCTACTTGCTGCAGGCCATGACGCATGCCAGTTACACGCCCAATCGACTGACCGATTGCTATCAGCGTCTGGAGTTTCTGGGCGATGCCGTGCTCGATTATCTGATAACGCGGCATCTGTACGAGGATCCTCGACAGCACTCACCAGGTGCACTGACTGATCTACGTTCTGCCCTGGTAAACAATACCATCTTTGCCTCGTTGGCTGTGCGACATGGCTTCCATAAGTATTTCCGACATTTGTCACCTGGACTAAACGATGTCATCGATCGCTTTGTGCGCATTCAACAGGAAAATGGACACAGCATAAGCGAGGAGGTAAGCGACTAAACAGTCAGTATGAATGCAAAATATTAATATAATCAACTTCATTTCAGTACTATCTACTGTCGGAGGAGGAATGCGATGATGCCGAGGATGTTGAAGTGCCCAAAGCTTTGGGTGATGTATTCGAATCAATTGCCGGTGCCATATTTCTCGACTCCAGTATGTCACTGGATGTGGTGTGGCAGGTCTACAGCAACATGATGAAACCGGAGATTGAACAATTTAGCAATTCAGTGCCAAAGTCACCTATACGTGAGCTACTCGAGCTTGAACCGGAAACGGCCAAGTTTGGCAAGCCAGAGAAACTGGCAGACGGACGAAGAGTTCGCGTCACCGTTGATGTTTTCTGCAAGGGCACATTCCGTGGCATTGGACGCAATTATCGCATTGCTAAGTGCACAGCGGCCAAATGCGCGTTGCGGCAATTAAAGAAGCAAGGCTTAATTGCCAAAAAAGACTAAAATGATGCGGCATCGGGCTGTGAGTAATTCTGTAGTCGTAGTACCTACATGTACATATGTACTGCATCCATGCTCCAATAATCATACATTTTTTATATAACGATTTCTATGTAGTGTCCATATCAACATATAGTTGTTTTTAATTAAAATAAACCAATTTTCCGACAAATACTAATTCACATTCATATTGAAATCTTTGTCTAGGCAACTCCGGCTATGATAAGTATAAGTATATTGATCAATTATTATTATTTTATACATACTGTTTCAAGTAATTTTATACATACTGTTTCAAGTAAATAGTTCAAAATATATTTAAAACTTACAACAACATATTTTTATTTAGAAATAGTAATTTCTCTAAGTTGTTGCTGGACAATCGTGTGCGTCGTTTGTTTAAAATGGCATTTGATTTTGAAAATATTCTCTCGCTCGTTGCCGAGCTGGCAGGAATACATAATATAATTCTGGCTAGGACTTGCAGCAACTTTAAATCGAATGCATTTTTCCAGAAATCCAAAACAGGTATTTCTAAGGGCGCATCTTTGCCAAAGTACGCCTCAAGCTCTAAGTCTATCTCAGATTTTTCCAATTTTATCATTTTGAAATTGTTTACATCTAAAAATTCAGCAAATTCACAGTCAGTATGGTTTGTGTCTTCCTTAATTTTGGTCAACATAGATTTAACAGTGCACATGACTTCCTCCTTTTTATCAGCTTCTAGAAGTCTCAAATGCTTGAACGGAGGATTCAAAAAAAGTCCAATAAGATGAACGGTTGTTGGTTGAAAGTGTTTTTCTAAGGATTGTTGTGCTTGGCTTTTGAGCTGTCTTATAAATTCGGCGTCCATAAAATTATGTGTGCAGTGTTTTTTTAGTTTTTCATACCATAACGCAATGATATGTATGGTTGGCTCTGTGTCTGAGCTTAGTTTTTCTGAACAGGTCTTAAATGGTTTAAGAAATTGTATAAGTTTATTTATAGCATGAAAATCTATTTTAGAAATGCGATTCAGCTCATTTTTTCCTAGCAAAAGACTGTGAATTTCTTTGTGTACTTCATAAATACTGTCAAGCATTATGTATATAGAATTCCAGCCAGTTTTACCTTCCTGTTTTAAAGATTTTATGAGCGTACGGTTTGGTTCAATGCGTTCGATATATTCGACAAGTTCTTTAGAATTTTCAATCATAGATTTGATCTCCTCCACTGGGTGCTTTTCAATTATGTCGTTCATTACTAAATTGAGGTTGTGACAAGAACAAAAGAGTCTTTTGTGTGCATTAAAAGCTGAGACGACGTTCTCACCGTTGTCTGTGACTATAAAACTATCTTCAAGTTTGTTTTTCAGCTCATACTCCTCCAATATAGAGTTTAATTGGTCGAGAATATTAGAGCCAACATCCTGTTTAGCTAAAAGTTCTTTGACACCAAGTACTGATGTGTTTAAATCGAAATTCTCATTAACATGATGTGCAGTTAGAGTTAAGAAACATTTTTGTGTATATATATCTGTCCAGATATCTGTCGAAAAAGACATATGTTCTTGGGACAATGAATTTTTAAGCCTAGCTTTTAAGGTGTTGTATTCGTCGACCATGACTTCATCAGTTAATGTTTTCCGCGATACAAGCAGGTCCTCAATATTTTGGTGACCATATTCTGCTCCAATGTTTATAAGCGCCTGTGCATATTCACGGAATCCGGAACCTGCAGATTGGTATGAAAGAGATGACATTGATTTAGATTGATTATACACGTATACGGGTAAACCAGTAAACTATTGAAGGGCACTCATACTATCACTTCTGTACAGTGTCCAGAAAAATGTTCACTCGGAGCAAAGCTTTAGAAGGTATTCCCCAGTAAGTTAAAGGACAACATACTTAGAAATTAAATATATGTATATATTTACATTTATGGCGATTAAAATAAGATCAGTTTTCTCTATTCTTACTTTATTCCGACACTGCGTAAAATTGTTTCTTGAATAACTTCTGTCTTGATTATCCGATCGACTTAATGGCTTCTGCCAGATTTCCTTCTGTCTGTTAAGTACTTTTTTCTTTGATGCACTTAATATAGACTTGTTACTTTATTAAAGTACAGGATCTAAACACGGACACCGCGTTTTTACAGTATGACCTTCACTACAGTAAGTTAAGCTTTTATTGTACACACCTTCCGTAATACTAAATGGACGCAAATCTTTTACCACGAAAGCGAGCTGTTTACGGGCAAGACTCTCCGACAATCCACTCGGCAGCTCTTTGGAAGTTGGTTGGCATCTCTTTGACAGTGTCAATGCACATTTGTGACGGATAAGAGTGCCTGTTCCATTTTTTGGCAAGTAAACATACACCACTTTGCATTTTGTGCAACAAACAAAATCTTCTAATTTCCCGTTGCATTTTATAAGTGCAAATATTTCCCAAACAAAGCTTTTATTACTATTGCTTTGTATCAGCTCATACTTTGGATCGTTTTGTAGAATAGCTTGTTGAATTTCAGTTTTTCTACTTGTAAACGACATGGTTGAAAGCAATTTAAGTTTTAAAGTTACAGCAACAACTGTTTAATAAGAATATCAACCGAGCACGCACGCAGTAACACGATGGGCCACGAATCGTGTATGTAATAACGATATATCGATATGTCACGAAATTCATCGATGTGTTTAAGCATCGATGTTTATCCAGCACTAACCACGATTCTTACTCGATACTACAACCTTCAATGTACAGAAGCATCGATGCTTGCTTGACGATTTTTAAATTCCTTATTCAAATCGAAATTTAAGTTGGAACAATCGAAGACAAGACTAGAAGAGTTCTGGGGAACTAGATTATTCACTTCGTAGATACGATTATTCCAAATCTCTGGAGAATCCCATTAGTTGTCAGTTTGCCTTTGTCCTCGTTCAATGATTGCCATAAATAAAAGTTCATTGAATAACATTTGTGGATGTCATATACATTAGTGGGTTATGTATTTTGTTGGTACATATGTGAATAAATTTTGATTATGGAATGACAAACTAAATCTATTTATTTATGCATGTATGAGTACTTAATTTTTTTCATTAGTAATTGTTAATATTGGGTTAACAACGCTCAATGTTTAGTTAATTGGATTTGATGAAAACTGAATGGTTTGGCCAAAATATTTACATTAAAACCGATTGGATTTTTATGGGTGGGTGTAGAACTATTCTTCAGAAAATTGTTTTGTCAAATACATGGACATACTTAATAACTATAATATTGGGGAATACATAATTAATAATATACGTAAATATGTATGTATGTATATAGTATGTGGCTAAGTGAATATTATTTAATATACGATCACTAGCAATAAATTTGATAAGTTCTCTTGTTTTTCATCCATTGACGTTTCATAAAAATCATTAACTTTAATGGTTTTACAATCAAACTGTGTGTTTAAACTTTAAAATGTGTTTATGGACAAATAAAATATTTAATTTTGGGCTGTTTTTCTAGTGTGTTTTTTTGTTGTTGTTGTTACGTTATTAATTGCTAATTTTGCATTCGTTTCACAATAAAAAAATTGTAACGCTTCGTAAAAGTTCACATTTGAGTATACTATAATTATATAATTGTTTCGTTAATTACGTTTTGTTGAATTTCTTTTTTTTTCGTTTGTTTGTGTTTTTAATAATAGTTGCATACTTTAACCTTACTTAAGTATTATTTAGTTAATTAAAATTGTTTGGTATAATTGTTAATTTCATACTCGTTATTAATTGTTCTTGTTTCTCTCTGTGTTTCTTCATCTCATCTCATTTCATTTTGTTTTTCTCATTTTCATTTCCTTTTTTCACCGCACGTTCCTGCCTACGATTTGTTCAATGACTTCTTTTTTATATGAATGTTAATGCAAGTGTATTTATTTTTTTGTTGTTGTTGTAATTGTTGTTGTAATTTACGTCGCGTTCAAATTTATTTGTTGGCATTGATCTTTTATCTAAAACTCTGTCTGCAATTGTTTCAATTTTCTCTGTCAATTGTCGTTTTCGAAAGTAGGAAAACCGAAAGAAACTGAAGAGTGTTCGAATTTTGAGCAATTGGAAAATATCTTGGGTATTTTGATAAAAAAAAAAAGTATTTAACATACCAAAAGCAATGCAAACAAATGTTAATAACTCAATGTTAAAACATTGAACTATTTGTATTGTATTTTCTAAAGAAATGATCAACATAAAAACGTTAACAAAAGGTGTTAAAAACGTGTTTATTATTCTTAAATTGGCTGTGATATGTATTCAAGTGTAGCATGAAACACATTTTAATTGTACAATAATAAATTAGAATATAGTAATAAATAAAATTGTTAAAAAAAACAAGCTGTCAAATTGAGTATGTTGGGAAAAATATTGCAAATACGAGGGGAACTTAAATATTATTACAGGGGAACTGAGAGTTGTATTACGGGACGGTATAAGTATTTTACAAAAGGTTATTTACTATATATACGTATATTCGAGTATGTCGGGTATTTAGCGATCGATCACTGACACACATCATAATAAGTAGTAGTAATCATAATTAATAATTTCATGTGATGCAAATCGGGAACATAGAAGTAATCGTTTTGTTTGAAAGCGTAATCGTTATGTTTGGGAGCTGATTTTTTTTAGAATTTGATCAAATCAATTGATATTTACGTCGAAATGGTGATTTGGCTTTGGGGCGAGTTTATGAATGATTCATTATAGTTAGGTTACATACATGCATACATGTATATATATATATATATCTGGATAGACGACTTGTTTATTTAGTGGGGATTACATAATGTGTAAATGACTATGCGATTTTATGCATTCTATATATATTAACTTCTCTGTAGTTGGATAGTTTTTGCTCGATTCTCGTTTATATATATATATATATATATATGTGTATATATGTTTATGCCACAGACAACTGACTTAGGATTGGCTACAATTTTCTTAAAATCACTGATACGATTTACGATTATGCATATATGTATGTATATAGGTAGGTTAGGTATTTTGGACACGATTTCGAGTTTATATTTGATTATATGTGAAATGCGGCGCAAGTATGTGTGTGTGAGTGTGTGTTTTCATGGGTATGTATGATATTATCTGAAAATAGATTACCTTTCGAAACAAAATGGGAAAACTTATTGAAAAACAAACATTATTTAAACTAATACCCAGTATTATGGGAAGTGGGGAGTCGTTGAGGATTAGTTTTTTTGGCTTCAAATCTTTTTTTCGATTTTAAAAATTATTTCTGTTGTGTTTAGTTCATTGTTCTTGATAGTCTGATTCTAATCGAAATTTATATACGTCTGTGTGTGTGTGTGTGTGTGAGTGTATGTATGTTGGTTGCTAGATGCTTATGTCTAAAGAACGACGTCAGGCAGGTCGTGCGGCCTTGCCTAGGCGCGCATTTGGTTTTCATGTACAATTTTCCTCTCCTTATAGTAGATCTCCTCAGATTCCTTGTCGCAGAGCAGCAGAACCACGGCGCCAAACAGGAAAATAGCTGCGCCCCAGCCAACGCCATAGGCCCAGCCAAATTCCCAAACTCGTCTGTTGGCTGTGTGCAACATGAATGATAAGACAGATACAATAAAAATAATTTATTAGCTTACCCATTGTAAGTTCGCCCGCAAAGCAAACTGGATAGACAATCAAAGCAGACAATACGGCCAGCACTATAAGTTAAAAGAATCGTAAATAATACTATTTCAACCAAAATACTTTAACGCTTACATGAGACGAGCATTACGAGCACTGCTATTCGATAAAACTTGTATTTCATATTATGATTCTGCGTCTTGAGACCCAGACCTGTCAGCACTGTGGCAATGACGTCTGTTATCAATGTGATAATGCAGAGTGCTGCGGTGGCCTTAATATAGCCTGCAAGCCAATAAATCAGATTACAGATATGTTCATAAAGTAGACTACGAGTAATTCATACCAATATCGCGTGTCCAATAGCAGCCAGGAGGATCCTGTATGTTGAAAGGCAACGGCGGCACCGAGTCCTCCTCAATGCAGTGCACGAAGAGACCTTGTCGCCAGCCTGCGGCCATTAACCAGTCTGTGGATGCGAGGGCCATGATCATCAGGACCACCACGATGACTCCGCATATAAATGCGATCACCTGCAGATGGGAAAATCATTATCATACTCTGCCGATCACAAGATACTTGTTTGTACGCACCTTGAGCGGTCTTGTGATTGTTATGGTTTCAATTGTCGTTGTCGGCGCCATTTTGTCCGCCCCGGGACGTAGTACACTATTTTATTAATAAACAAATCAAATGTAAATATGTATAGGTGCATGTGTGTGTTGATGATAGAGACAAATACAATTGTAATGCATCAGGTGCTCGGACTTACCTTAAAAACTAATCAGGCAAAACGTCTGCCCGCGTAAATACTTAATTGGAATGCGTTTCAAATGCTTTTGGTTAGTAGTATATGGAGTATGTGGAGTATTTAGGGGAGTAACAATAACTCTGGCTTGGAATATAACAGTTAAAATAATTCAATTTTCTCTTATATCGTTTAATTCTTAGCGCTCAGCGGCTGCGACTATGATTTCGAAAATGCGTTTCAATTCAATATGCTGGCGGCTGTCTTTTCAACATCTGTTTGTTAAATCGTATAGCGTGGAGGAGAAATAGAATTGGTAACATTCGATTAGTGCACCTGGTTGGTGTTTAAAGTTTGTGTCTGGGTATAAAGCATAACAAAAACAAAATACAAACTAAAAACTAATAATAATCAGCTGAGAAAACAAAATACATACAGCAGCAACATGCAAAAGCAACATTCCCAAGCGCAATCGACGCCTTTTTAAAATGTATCTAAGGAGAGCTTTCAACAACAACTGGTCAAATTTACGAATAGTACATATTAAAAACAGGGCAAAATGCAGCAACGCTTCAATAACTTTTGATTCACGTCGTCTAACACAACAACACTAGTCAACAAAATTGGCGACAAAGTGCTTTAAAGCTAAAAAAAATAAAATATCGATGTATCGGACATCGCTGAGTTTTTGAAGGCATTACCTCGATGTTTCTGTTGATTCCGATGTGTACCTATGCCTCGATGATTCTGTTATCGAACGACCAAACGATAATGGGATTCAAACGAACGAAAAAACTAGTTGATCTACAATTAGGAACCTAGTTCGTTCTCACACTGTGGAGATTAAAATTTTTGCTATTGATAAATGTTTGTTTATAATAATTTGGCTTCTTTTTAACAAAATACAACTAGAGCTGTATTTAATCGTTCGGATTAAGATCAATTGAACTAATCACTAAAGTGAACGCACGAACTAAATCCCTGATTGTAGCGCTTTTAGTTCAGTTGATTTGAGTTCCATTATAGTTCGTTCAATGACTCGAATCAATTTTAGGTTTCCATTAAAATGTACATCCCTATTCAGGTCTGATCCGGTTTTCACTTATGAATATATTGCGAATTTGAATTTAATTAAAATATAAATTAAAAGAGCAAATCTGATAAAATTTGTAGGCTAGATGATTAAAAAATGTTTTAAAAATCCAATGAATTATTTAAATTATATCTGATAGTGCAACATTACTTCTAAAACATTAATGTATTTAAGGCAATTTATGTTTTGACTTTGCATTCATGTTAAGTGTGTACAAAATTATATTTAATTCAATTCACCAGCTTAATGTGAAGTGAAGTTCAATACACAAAATCCTGCTGAGAGTGAAAAAAACCGGAACTGGCCTGTCTTTTAACATAAAATGCTTTTGTTAAAAGTTGTTGACTGTTCTTAATTAATGTAACTTGATAAATGGTAGAAACTATTCCTTGTTGTCTGGTGTTATTTAAACTTATGTCATATTATTTGTATGTAGTTGTATTTCCACATGAAATATTAATATTGAAATTGGAAATACTTATAAAACAAATATGACAGTTAAACTGCAAACAAATATGAATACATTTGCTATGGTAAGAGTACAAATGTAACTAAATAGAATGCATTGCTGTCGGCAACGGAAAACCATTAAAGTGAAGTGAAATGAGAGGAGACGACGTAGGGGAATGTGATAGATGAAGAGGCGTGCCGAGTGTGGGCGGTGAAGTCAATGCACATTCTACACATTCCATTAATTATGCATAAGGAAATGTCAGGCAGGTTCACATATATGTACATAGTACATATACACTTGTATGTGTCCAACAAAATGAACTGTCAACAGACATTTAAGGAATCCAGGGGAGGGTTTTACGTAGGCGGGTGGTATTTTTTTTTTTTTTAATACTAGACAAAGCAAAATTTGGCCAATTTTGAGATTCTATCGCACAGACGGATGCGAGACAAAAGAGATGTGGTGTCTGGACTATTTATAGCTGAACAATCGAGAGAAACTCAAAAGATTTGCATATGTACTGTGAATTTCTGAGCATGTGCGATGGGCATGGCAACAGGATCAGCATTAAATGGGTAGCGAAATGAAAAAAAAAAACGTTCAAGCACAAACAAAATTGGGGCACGAAATCGACAATAACAACAACTATAGCAGTAAAACGGAATCAAAACAAAATGTAGACAAAATACGATTTGTCGTTGCTTTTGTTGTTGTTGTCGTTGTTGTTGTTGTTATTGACATTGTTGGCTAAATACCTTTCCTTGTAATAGTCCAAAGTTACCGATTCGGAATCAAATTCTGAATAATCAGGCAGCGATTCGGCATCAAAGGAGCTCATTCCGCTCAAAGTGTAATTTGGTATAACGTTCATTTTGTTGTTATAGATGCCAATGCTGCCTTGCTGCTGTTGTTGTTGTTGATGTATTGCTTGCTGTTGTTGTTGCAGCTGCTGCGAAGGCTGCTGTTGCATTTTAAACATTTCCGACATTTTGCTATTGTTTATTAATGTCACAATATCCACACGCACACACACACTCGGTTGGGGAAACCTTAATTCTGACACAGATATGGAAAAATAATGCACTGCTATTTTCTCTATTCTGTTTTCACAGCTTTTCACTTTCGTCTGCTGTGAAAATGTGTTTGTCGTTGTGTTTTCAACAAACTCTCACTTACTCTCTTGCTGTGGGAAGCGCTTAGCTATCGTCGTTCACATTTTTAATTAACCATTTTGAGAGTATTTTACATTAAAAATAAACAAAAATAATAAAAATAATTATTTGCAGAGGGGTTGACAATAGAGCTGCAAAACTATCGACGGTGCTATTAATATATCGAATAGAGTATTATCGAATCATTCGAACCGTAGTTCGAGATTGAACCATATATCCAAATGAACGTGTTTATGTTTTGCCAACAAACAACAGGTGGCGTCACAACTTTGATACGTCTGGCAGCCTTTTTCTCCAGAAATAGATACAATTTTCGAAAAGTATCTTTTCATGGCTATTTTCTAAGTTGTATGCATTTTCATTAAAATGATCACTTTTATTTAATCTAAGTTATGATTAAAATCCTGTAACATATGCACTTTAATAATACGACTAGTTACAATTTAAATTTCGCGCCTAGTAAATGCGTTTCGGTATTTTCTATGCCGTCCTTGAATTTCAAAAGGTGGCATCTTTAATTATGCGATTGTCCGCGAATGTCAAAAGTATCGAATCCAGCAACATTCGAATAAGGAGTTGAATTTATTACTCTATTATTACAATTAATAATTCAAATTATTTACTATATTATTATGTTTTCAGTAGATGCGATGAAGAGTAAAATAAATATAATTAAATTGCAAATGATCTCAGATTCCATGTCAGCTCTTAGCGATTTAAATTTCCAACGATGAATCCTTTTTGATTTCTCGATCCTACGATTGTTTAAGCAATTGTGTTTATTTTCAATTCAACATTCATAGATATTTTAATTATATTTTCCTTTTTAGTTTTGTTTTTTTAAGCGTTTTGTTACCATGACAACAACCACAGGGGGATTTGCGAACGCGAGGGACGCACTCCCCGCAATTCATATCACAGGGCGACCCAAGGTTTGGGTAATAGTGGCTGACGACCTTGTTTTCAAGAACGGTAAATTATTTTGCGAAATGATGAAAGAAACACAACAGATGCATACCGAGCTGTCCAAAGAGAATCCTCTGCGGCAACAAGCCCTTCACGCAGAAGCCGTAATGTCCGACGAACTCAAGAAGCTGAAGCATCAAGAGTATGTGGACCGCAAGCGGCGTCAGCAACTGCGAAACGATTGCGAGGAACTACGAGAACTAGCCGAACAATTGCGACTGGCAGCAATTACAAAAGATCTCGAGGAGCGGATGGCAGAACGCAACAGAAGCCGACAGCTGGCCAAGGATGCCAAGGCGAGGGGCTTTGAACGCGCCGAGGCCGAAAGACTTAAGCAGTTGGCTAAGGAACAGGAGGAGGAACTGCTCAAAAAGGAACGTCAACAGAAGTTTCGCGAAAGCCTATCCTCACAAATTGAACAAACACGGCAACGCCGTCAGCAGCAATGTGTCCAGACGGCGGCAGAGCGTGAGGAGCGAATTGTGATTCAAAAGAAAATCGAAGAGGAAGACAGAGCAGAGCAATTGGAGCTGACACGATTGAAGCAGAATAAGCTCCTAAGCCAGCTGGAGTTTATTGAGAGGGAAAGAGAGTACAAGAAGCTGCAAAAAGCACAGTCCAATGAGAATATTGCCAAATTATTCGAGAAACAATTGGAGATGGCGGATCAGAGGGAAACGATGGAGGCGGCAAAACGGGAAGCGCAGCGCAAACAACAGCAAATTAGTTTGCAAATTGGTAACCAAGTGCTGGAAACTGAGGTTAGTGTGCTGTGGAGTCTAGACTCTAGAAAACGCAAATAGTTAAAATAAGTATATTGCTTGCAGAATCGGAAACGTCAGCGCGACAATCTGTTGCTGGATCTGCTGCAGGCAGAGTACAAGGCCAAGGATGACGAACGCTTCCGGCAGCAGCTTGAGCAGGAGCAATTGGAGCGACGGCGTGCCAGACAGGAATTGGAACGCTATCGGGCTTATATGACGGAGCGCAACTTGGAGGAGGCCCGTCTCCGGCAGAAACAAATTATGGAAAGAACCCACGAGACCACCGACAACCAAGAGAGTTTACACATATCGAAGGCACGTGAACAACGAAGACAGCACGGTGCCCTCCTGTTGTCCATGATTGAGGAAAATAATCGGAAACGTGCCGAGGCAGCGGCGGAGAATGTACAGTTCTTTGATATGAAAGCCAGAACAGACGCCGAATTGCAGAATCGTATTCAGGAGGAGCGTCTTCAGATGCTTAGCTCTGTGCCGGCATCGGTGCTTCAATATCTTCCCAAGCAAGCGCTTTCGGATTCAGATCGCGAACGTTTCAACATACAGACAATAACGACAAATGCTACAACAACTCAACCTGCGCGGAAATTTAAGACCAAAGGGCAGATATTCAATTAATCAGCACCTTGAGAATTATTGTTTCGAGGTTATTTTAAACTGTACGCATATTTATGCTACGAGAAAATCCCTTATTAGCTGACATTTCAAACAGCGACACCCAAACCGCCCACTCTGCCTACGTGACGTGTATCAGACGATGCTTAGAGTTGCCGGACCTAATTATAAAGTGGTAAACAAGTGCTGAGCCCAGTACGCTAATCACAATTCACGAGCATAAGTTGTTGCGTGAAGTAATAACTCAAATATTTAATGCAATTATTATGTATCTAAGAATAAATTCACAATAAATAAATACAAATTTCCTAAAACGTAATACAGCACTGCATTCGTATATTAAAATAGCGATTAAACTCCAATATATTTAATCGATATTAAAAAGTAACAGTTTCGCACTTTACACGAACAGCATTTTGAGGATGCGTGACAACCCTGTTGCAGGCCCACGCAACAGAGCGTATGGCAACACCAGCACGTCACATTCGCTTCAGTTCAATGGCGGACGGTAATGAAAAAAGTGGGAGTGATCTTTGTTTTCCTTTTGCATCAAAATAACTCAATTCAATCGTGTAAAAGTAAGAAGCAAATGAAGTCGACAAACAATTCAGGCATTCTTCAAATTGCAGTGTTTAATAAAATGCCCGAGCATGTGTTAATAGATAACAATAGTGCATAGAGATAAGTGCGCAAACAAAAACAAAAAAGAAAAATTCCACAGAATACAATTACGAATGGGTGGAGAATACGAATACGCGGAAGCAGTGTAATATAGAAAAGACAAAACAAAAACGAACTTTGTACGTTGCAGTGCCCATAGAGCCAAGTGCAAGTACACCAAGTGAATGTTAAAAATGTCCGCACAACGTTTGAATGCGGCCGAGAAGGACCTGGAAAAGTTTATCAAATTCCTGGCGCTGAAGTCAACACAGGTTGTGGTTCAGTCGCGCCTCGGCGAGAAGATACAGACGCAGTGCAATCCTCTAGCTGGCAACGATTGGTTCAATATTGTTGTTCTGGATCATCCCGATGTCCTGGACGAGACAAAACGAGCGCTGGCCCTCAAACCAGGTGACAGCATTATGCAGCGCCTGCCCCTGTGCGTTGAGATATCGCTGAAGACAACGGAGGGCGATCAAATGATACTTGAGGTGTGGTCGTTGGATCTACTGCCAGTTGACAACAGCAAGGCTGGAGGAGGAGGGGAAGAGTGCAAGGCCGAGGGAGGCGTCAACAATATCAATATCAACATCAACACAAACACCTGCAACGAGAACCAAACGCTGAAAGCATCCCATGCCATCTACAATCGCATGGGCATCATGCTCAAGTCCCTCATTTCCCTTACCCGCACCACACCCGCCTATAAGTTGTCGCGTCGTCAGTGTCCGGACTCGTATGGCATCTTTTATCGCATCTATGTGGACAGACCGCAGGTGCACACACTGGGCGAGGGCCACAAGCAGGTCAAGATTGGCCAGCTCAACACAATTGTGGGATCCCTTATCATGTCTGTTGCCTATCGCACCAAGCTTACGATTTCACCCACGGCCGGCCATCAGGTAGCGGCTGCTTCAGCACATCCAGCGGATCAGCAGAATACCATAATGCTCAAGTCGGATCACTTCCGGCCAGCGAGCGATGTCAACTCGCCCACGCAGCAGCTGTCGAGTGTTAAGCCGACAATGGGCGGCGGAGTGGGAGCTCTGGGCAATGGAGTGGCGAGCGACAAGCGTTTCATAGACATTGAGAAGCCCTTGCGTCCCGGCGCATTCACCGATCTAGGCAAGTTGCGTCAGTTTACGGAACACGACTTTGTTCTGCCCGAGACGCCGCCGTTTGAGTGGCTGCTGCGACGAAATCGCCACGAGAGCAACGGCAGCGGATCCGTTGAGTCGCTAAATCGCAAATGCGAGTCGCCAGTAAATAATAACAATATTAATGCGAACATCAATGCCAGCAGTAACAACATAAACCATAATAACAACAACAACAATAACATCAACAACAATTCAACGGCATTCAAGAGCTTTGAGAAAGCAACTGGAGCACAAGGTGCAACGTCACCCATCAAAAGTCTTCTTATACCCGCCAGCAGTGCTGCCTCACGCCACAACTCGGTGCCAACGTTACAACAACAACAACAGCAGCAGGAGTCAATGCAGCAGCAATCAATGCAGCAGCAGCAACAACAACAACAACCTTCAGATGATGACAGTCTTTTAAAGGAACTGCACTTTCCCTTCGCCTCGCCCACATCGCATGTCAATGATTTGGCCAAGTTCTATCGGGAATGCTATCATGCCCCGCCGTTGCGCGGACTCAGCGAGTTGCAAGCACCGAACATTGCCAGTTGTGGTGCCACGGCTGCGGCGTCAGCAACAGCAGCAGCGGCGGCAGCAGCTGCGCTGGCCAACAACTCGACTGTCGATGGCAGCATGGACGATTTGTCGCGGCAGCTGGAACAGTTCGAGACATCGCTGGAAGATTATGATAAGCTCGTATCACAATTTGGACTGAGTGGCTCCTCGTCGACGGGCAGTCGCAGCAGTGGCGGCCTGCAGATGAGCAACTGAGTGGGGAAACTCTCGCGAGCGAGGGTTGCTTGGGTAACAGTAAAAGTAACGAGTTGTTTAAACATGACTTAGGTTACACTGATATTGATATTACGATCATGTCTCATTGCATACATATGTACAATAGATACATAAGTACAATATGGTACATTGATCATATGTTTCCAGTTTTGTATATTCATTAAATTTACACACATTATTCATACTCATACACATACATATGTTATTAGATTGGGGCTTTTATTTCTCTTTGTTCTTCATGTGCCTTAAGTGTGCTTTCATATATAGAAGTATCAATGTGTCGATATATATATACATATATATATATATTTATATGTTCTACAGTTTATGTTAATCATAAGTTAACTATTGGGACTATCAGATCGGCTTCAGGCTCAATTTATGCGTCAAATTTAGTTTTAAGTGCCTTGTTTTGCAAAAATTGTAATTGTTTAGCATTTTATATGTAATTTTGATGAGAAACCAACTATTAGCATAGATAATTAAATGTGTATGTGTCAAAGGAAAGACTTAATAAGCATAGTTAAATGTCGTACATACTTATTTGATAATGATGTATAAATTCATATTAATTTATCATATATGGTTACTTTTTTTCAACTATTTTAAACTATTCATTAAAGGGACAAATACTAGTTACAAGTTCCAATTTGTAGTTGCAAAACCTGTAAATAGTGCGAAAGAAATTCGAAGAAAAGCTGCTTAAAAATTGTGAAATAATCTTAAACTGTTTACTCTTTAATTTTAATAATGCGCTTTGTTATTTATTGCGAAATTTTGCGTATACATATATACATATACTATGCTTAACGTATATTTATAACAATTAATTTGTAATACCATATTGATAAATACTAAGCAAAATTCATAAAGGAAATGTAAAATTAAACGAAATTGTTAATCAGATCACAAATTGTTTACTTATTTACATAGTATGTGCGGCGCCGTTGAACAGATCACGAGACCTGACTACATATGAGTATTATTAACTTAGTAATTGTTTAAATAATAAATCAAATCTTATCACATTTGCCCTACAATTCACCTTGACAACTTGGCAACATTTCAGCGGGGAAGCTGTCATATTAATACATTTAGCTCAATTTGCATATATATATATTCATATGTAAATTTAATTTGTAGTGTAAATAGCGTATATATCAGATTAATATTGCCCCATCCCATCCCCTCGGGCATGACAAGGCAATTCAAAAATGTAACTGCTTGGCGCCTGTTGGTTGTTGTTGATTTTTGATTGCCTTCTATTTCAATTGTTTTGTTGTTATTGTATTATATAAACTGTACTTGTTGCACTTAACAAGAACAACAACAGAGAGTAAATAAACTATCACCAGTGTTGCCATTCCAGCTATAGCCTTTATTTAAATCTTTAAAACTACTAATAACACTAAATATATTAGTTTTTTGATTGCATATAGGCTTTGTCTGTTTAAACATTTGTTTTTTTTTATTTTACTTTGTTTCGATAAATTATTTAAATGTAGCTATTTTTTAGCTGCCAAACTCTGGCAACTCTGACTTTCATCGCTCCCAGGTGTTGCACTCTCACTCTTCCTTTTGTTTTGTTTTGCTTTTGGTTCTGTGAGTGCCCTGCAAAAAGTTTTTTGTCTCCACGCAGAATTAACGTCACTATGGCAACGACATCGCTAAGGTTAAATAGTTTTATTTTTAACTACATACATACGTATGTATGTATAAGCATATGTGATTATTTTTTTTAGCTACTATCTGTTGTTTTTGCTTAGTTGCTATTTTTTTCTTTGAGTGCTAATGACACTGCCCCATACATATGCACATATTTAAGTATGCATACATACATTGCCAGGTGCGCGGGTGGTCACACAAGTTAACCAGCTGCATTTGGGAGGTCGGGGAACTTTTGGAGTGACCGTCGCCCCCCAACAGGTCGTTGGTTGTACTACTACACACTGCACCTGTCACATTGTGTGTGCATTAAGATTTCTGTTGCTAGTCGTCTTTGTTATTGTTGCCAAGCGATGTGATTTTCGCCTTTTGCTTTGTCGTAGACTTCGTTCGACTTCCAACGGACGCAAACCTTACTCAATAGCGTAAAAGTACACACACGCACACACATACATATGCATATACAAATGGTAATTGCTATGGCTAGCCAACCACGGCGCTCCACTTTGTTACCCCTGTCCCCACTAAGGCTGTACACGTATGTACGACGACAAACGGCGCCGTCGTCGACGACGCCGACGCCACGTCAGTTTCAGCTCACATCCGGCGGTTTGGCAAGTTTTATGCATACAAGCGTCTATTTGGTGGGTTGACTCTCACTTTTGCCCCCACGTAGTCAAAATTCAATTAATATTAATTCATCCAGGCTCAGGCCAATACGATAAGAGTATACAAATGATATGTGATCCAAATATGGCATCCAAATCTTTAAATAAACTTGATCTGTCAAGCTCTGGTTATCTCTGAGATCCTTTAGTTCACACGGACATGGCTATATAAACTCGACTACTGAAGTTTATCAAGAATACATATACTATATGAGGTCAACCACGCCTACTTCTGGCTGACAAACTTATTATAACCCCAGAGGGCATACAAAAATAATAAGCCAGGCACCTTAACTGTTATATGTTTAAAAAAAAACAATGACGATTTAACATATATTTTTCAATTTTAATTATACAACTTTAAAATAAAAAGAACACCTATTTTTATTACAATTTTAATTAAATTTAAACTATTATTCAAAGGTTATCTTATTTAACACTGGATTAACTTTGCCTTTTAAGCTCCTTAGTCTTAGGCTCCGTATCCTTCTCTGTGAACTGCGACGTCTTCTCATTTTCCGCCATCTTTTGTTTACCGTTTTTTTTTCAAGTAGTACAAACTCGAAGACAAGATAACAACAAATCACATTGATGATTATTAGCGCAACAACAAAACATATGAAAGTGTTGTTACTAAGCGATAAGAATCGAAAAATGCTAAAAAGTGTTTGTATATATTTCATTGACTTATGCTAAAACAATTGCATTTAGTATATGAATGAAATACTCACTAAAACAATTGAACTTAAAGCTCGGGCACCTTTCCCCTGGAATAATCTATTAGTGGACGAATATTTCTGTTACTTTCATAAAAATATGGTCTCGATTGAGATGTTTTTCCTAGTAAATGAGAGTGTCTAACTCTAACAAGAAGAAGATTGGAGATTGTGATTAAAAAAGACATAGTTTACATATTTATTTGCTAACAACTGAAAGCAATCGACAAAGAACTATTTTAAGTTACATATATTTTTAAATTTAAACTGTTGATTAAATAAAAATGTTAAGCTATCAGACTATAAGACTGAGTTAGCTTCTTTTTTGATTAAAGTAGACTGTCACTGTTCTATAAAAAGTAGCAAAAAGTAAAGAAAACAAAATGCACAACAAAAAATCTCAATACAAATGTACAACAATGTAATTGGGTTTCGAAATTGCCAGATAAGGCAAAGCTAATAAGAATTGCAGTTACAGCAATAAAGCATGATACAGATAAAGCCACCAAGTGCGGTTACTTCTACCCACATTTTTGGAATTTTTTTGTGAACAGTACAAGAAAACGATCAATGACTGAACAACAGTTTGAAAGCAACTGGTTTGACAAGCTCAGTATGCATTCAGAAATATGTTTATATATGGAAATGTGCACATGTAGTATGTGCAATAGGTATTTACATGCGATACACTGAAACAGGGGGCGAGTTGTTGTTTGTCTGGTTTGCCGGTTTTGCGCCAGCTGCAATAATAAATAGCATAATTGAAGTTAAATTTAGACACCCACTGTATCCGCTTGCAGTAGACAATTGTCTTGTTTGAAATACATTTTTGTTTCTATCTCAATATCTTAAAAGATTTTAATAATAACGTTACGAGCATGAGATGTTAGCCAATGCGTATCTTCTTAAGTTTACCCGTACATAGATAACACGAATTTCATGTATGCCCAGAAAATGCTAGAAATCAACAACATACTAGAATCGTAAACGAAGTGTAATTTAATTATAGAGTCCCAACTGCTGTTGCTACGTGCCATTTGTCTCGCAGAACAAACACCGTTGTAAGGCGGCGCCCGACGAAAACAGTGTTGTTGTCGTTGACACCCATTTTCGGTGGCCTCGTCGCCGCTTTGTTTGTTTTCATTATGTGGCGATGATGCGAGCAAACAAAGCCATTGATCGAATCACGTCTGGCAGCTAATGGCGATGGGATAAAAAGGTGAGTGAGTGTCATTAAATTATAAGGTTTGCTGAAATTACAAGCTTGTTATTAATGTATGTATTTACATAAAAAAGATACACACATATACGTAGAATTTTACAAGGAAGAATCGACTGTAGTAACTGAAATGCAATTAAAATAATAATGCGGAAGTTGCAATACTGAAATTGCAAGCCCCCCATCACTTTGTGAGGCGGAAGTGAAATGCACAAACATGACAGAAATTATATTAGAATTCTGAATATAGAATATTGGGAAAAATGTGCAATATAGTGTAAACATAAATAACAAACTTAAGGGTATATAAAAATGCTGTAAATAAACAAATTACCTTGTGATTAAAATTGATAGCATATGCGAGTAATTTGTTAGGGTGTTCCTCCTTCTCTGTGTATGTATTCAACACTAAAATACATGTACACACATAAGTTAGGTGATAAGAACTACTGAATGAATTAAGGTTTTAATTTGGTTAGGCATACACTGACCTTCAAATTTAAATAAT
Organism: Drosophila histrio; assembly: GCA_958299025.2. Taxonomy (NCBI): domain Eukaryota; kingdom Metazoa; phylum Arthropoda; class Insecta; order Diptera; family Drosophilidae; genus Drosophila; species Drosophila histrio. The sequence goes on from OY282581.2 coordinate 14,844,987, forward strand.
GGCGCGCATGTCAATCGATAAATCCAACGCAGCACTGCGCTCGCGTTAAAAACAGCAAATGTTAAATAACAGTGACAAGGGCAGTTCACTTTCTGTTAAGGCTGGACAAGAAAAGACACCTTCCCCCGTTTAATTTTTGACGTAAATTCAATTCATTGTATATGTCATTAATGCCTCTTTTAATTGCATTTACACATTTAACTTTAAAGAACATAAGTTCTTTAGTTCACCAGATGAACGACAACCAGGGACTCAGTTCTGTAGTTCTGCTCAGTGATTCGTTTGAACTTATTCCGAATGACGTGAGACAGCCAGTGTCTTCTCTCTCTCTAACACGACTGAATTTAACTACGTGAGATTCTTAATTAAAAAGAGAATATCAATCAAGGGAATTTGTGAAAAGGTGTTTGTTATAGGTAAATAATATAATATGTATTTAAAGCTGTGCACGAATCAGTTGTATTTATTGAACGATGCCAGATTGGCGTCTACGCCCAATTTGGCAAGACCTGTGTTGTCGTTTGCCTCAAATACAAATACAAGTGATGCCCATTTTAGCTATCAGCATGGGCTAAATTGAGAGAAATTAGCTTTAAATATCGCTAAGAACCGGATTTAGCTTGCAAATGGCCGATTTGGCAACACCGATCCACAGACGACACAGTTTTACGATATTTTGTTTGCAGTTTTCAGCCAAGCTAAACGTACGTAGACGTTGATTGACGCGCTCTGCAAGTGCAACAAGTGAAAGCCAATATCCAGAGAAATGCCACCCGTTCAGTAAGCAAACCGAGCAGAACGTTCCCAATTGAATTTAAACTAAATTACATCATCGTAACAATTAATTGTGGTCCAATCAATTGCTCTCTGCCATTCATCATGCTCTTAGCCAGGATATCACCTCGTTAAACGCATTTTAACTGTCATTATGCAAATCATAAATGCTATTGTATCCATTGGGGCTCGTTTTTGTATCTGCTGCCCGCATAAGTTGCACTTTTCATGCTGTTAACGCGCCAGATGTTTACTACATCGATGACGTCATGGCAACATTCAAATTTATTTTTAGACGCCGCCGCCGCGCACTGTTCTCTATGTGTGTGTGTGAGTGTGTGTGTGTTGTTTACCTATTTCTGTATGTGTGCGTGTGTACTGTGGCGGTAAATTCAACTTATTGAAATCAGCTATTAATGCACTAATTAAATAATCGCGCCTTTTGCACATCCGCACGGTTTAACGGCTGCACATTAACTGCCTAATCTCTCTCTCTCTCTCGGTCTCCAAAAGTCAATGGAGTCGCTTTAACTCAATCTCCAAGGAATGCAAAGCTTTTTTCCATATTCGTCAGAAATATGATTCAGAAACGTCAACATCGCTTGATAAGCAATACACGTAAACTCGCTGTAGCCCAAAGTCAGCGTCAACAACGAAATCAACGTCTCCACTTGCAGTTGCTTTTTTCAGTTGTGCTTAAATCACCATTAAATCATGATGTACTCCAAGGCTGAAGTGTAATCGTCTACTAATTGTGCTTTAACATCTAGTACTATGATATACTGATCTTGTATCTTCTTTAAATGAACTTGCAGAGTCCAGGCCGTCAACATGTCGTTGGGTGCAATGCATTGCACGAGATGCGCGGACGGTTTTGAGCCCACCGAGAAGATTGTCAATTCCAACGGGGAGCTTTGGCACACACAATGCTTTGTGTAGGTGTACAGTATACATTCGATATGTTCGATCGGTTAATATATACTTTCTTTTGCCTTGCAGCTGCGCTCAGTGTTTCCGCCCGTTCCAGGATGGCATCTTCTACGAATTCGAGGGCCGCAAGTACTGCGAACGGGATTTCCACGTACTGTTCGCGCCATGCTGCAACAAGTGCGGCGAGTTTGTCATCGGACGTGTCATCAAGGCCATGTCCGCCAGCTGGCATCCGGAGTGCTTCCGTTGTCAGCTGTGTGCCAAAGAACTGGCCGACAGCGGCTTCATACGCAACCAGAATCGTGCCCTTTGCCATGAATGCAATGCCAAGGTGAAGGCTGAGATAACTGGCCGTTATGTGTGCCAAAAGTGTCAGTAAGTAGGCGTGGCACTTTGCATAAAACTTCACACTAATTTAACTACAATTACAGTGGCTTAATTGACGAGGAACCGTTGCGTTTCCGGGGCGAAGTGTATCATGGATATCATTTCAATTGCTCGGCATGCGGCACAGAACTGGATGCCACAGCGCGCGAGGTCAAGAGTCGTCCAGGTCTTGCCGCAAATGATATGGTGGGTGTTGGCCACGTTCTGTATAGTCAGTTTATACAATAATATTATTCACTTTGCTTTGCAATAGAACGAATTGTATTGTCTACGCTGCCATGACAAGATGGGCATTCCGATTTGCGGTGCCTGCCGGCGGCCAATTGAGGAACGTGTCGTCACAGCGCTGGGCAAGCATTGGCACGTGGAGCATTTCGTGTGCGCCAAGTGCGAGAAACCCTTCCTGGGTCATCGGCATTACGAGAAGCGCGGTCTGGCTTACTGCGAAACGCATTATCATCAGCTCTTTGGAAACCTGTGCTTCGTATGTAACCAGGTCATTGGAGGCGATGGTATGTATGATTAAATATCTGCATTTTCTGATAATTAACTTGTTTGCCTTCTCCCACCCAGTATTTACTGCTCTGAACAAGGCGTGGTGTGTACATCACTTCGCCTGCTCCGTGTGCGACACAAAGATGACGCAGAAGTCAAAGTTCTACGAATACGATGAGAAACCCGTATGCAAGAAATGCTACGAAAGATTCCCCAACGAACTGCGACGTCGCTTGCGCACTGCCCACGAGATGACCATGAAGAAGAGTGTCTAGTGACGGATTTCCAACACACAACTCTACGTTAATAAATGTCTAAACTCAAGTGCCTTTTGAAAGCCAATATTCTGACCGCTTAGTTCTCTGTTTGTAGTTGTCCACTTCTAACATTCAATGTTAATTCTCTAAACTAAAAACTTTTCATACTTCTGCAATTTTGTAATTATGTTGTACTATTTAATTTCTAAAATAACAAATCTGTATTGTTAACAACGAAGGCAAACGACCATCAATTTATGTATTCGGCAGCTATTTATGTTGTTATTTATTTGAATTTTATTTATATATAATCGTACATAATGTTTTTAATATAGAAGAAAATATAAACAAGTTGCGCTAATATCGAACGTGTTCCTTACTTTTTTTTGGGCTGTGCAATTTTTGAAATCAAGTGATCTTGAAGTTTAACAGTTGCTACTTAGTAGAGACAAGAACCAGCATGTTAACGCAAAAGCGAGAGTGCTAACGCACTGTGCAGCATCTGTTAAATCAATGTTATCTTCGCTGTTATGATGTCGATACTTTTCTATATCGATATTATGATTGCATATCGATAAGGTGCTCGTTTTATTTGAATTATGCCTTTTACTTCGATTACTATTTATCAATTGGAAACTAGTAGTTAATCTGTTACAAATAGCTCAATACTATCATTTTATTATTGATTCTTTTCAGTGACTAATGCCATTATTTTCGTTCATTTGTCTTCGTCTCGCTGTCTGCGGCGCGCAGTTAATAATTTGTTTTTACTGATAATTGGCTGCTTTAGACTTGCTAGCCCGGCAACTTGGGATGTCTCTATTCGGATTGGAGGCCTGCAGTTGCAAATTTATGGCATGCATTATGGTCGACAGTTTAATTGCGTATCGACGTTTATTAATTTGTCCTGGCCCAAACCAGACTGGCCATTATGTATCGTGAATTGGCGGTGGAAGGTTGAATCCTTTGGGCACATGACTTTTCAACACGTTAGGCAAATTCCGTATTTCGACTTGGGTCGTAAGAAACGAGAGCTACGCACATTAATTAGGCCCCTTCATTAGACACATGCCCATCAAGACTGAGCAACAATGATGAGTGCGCCGGGGGCCAACAACAGAGACGTGGCTCTTTTTGCATTGTATTGCCCGTTTTATGTAATTAAGCCAGACGCGTTCACAATTTAAATTGCTGCCGTGCCGCCCGTTCCCCATACGCGCCTCGGTGTGTATCTGTATCACGAATTGGCAATTGAGCAGCCCATCCAGACTCAGGCTTGGAGTCAGAGTCAGAGTCAGAGTTTGAGCAATTTGTGCTAAGGGAAAACAGAGTCGAAGAGTCCAAGTCTTCTCATCAAGATCCCGATCCTCAACGGGCACCAACAACATTGTCTTCTTCGTTACTGCGTCTGCAGGGCGACGTTCGCTCGTCAGCGTTTGAGCCAATAATTATGGTTATTAATCGGCTGGAGAATTGGCTGCTAATTTGCAGTTTAGTTACAAATTCTGGCCGCCAGCGTGCAATTACCCGCTTAAATTATAGCTTCAAAATAAACAAAACGCCGCAACGCCCGAAACAGTGCAGCAACAGATCGGGCCAAGACAAAAGGGCCAAACGTTGTTGAGGCTAAAGGTCATGCTGTCTGGCAAACGCACATTTGATTTTATGTGTTTGATTTATCAGATCCATCGGAGAATGCTGCTCATCAGCTAATGATTCCTGTTGCTTCTGCTCTTGCTCCAACTCCTGCTCCTGCGCCTGTTGCTGTTTCTGTTGCTGATGAAACTGATGCTGCAATCTGCGTCCACTGCATTGGAGTCATAATTAGACGCCCCAGTGCCAGTCCTGGGCGTTACTCAATCATGGCCTGATGGCACAACCCCCAAGTTGGAATCTATCGCCTGTACTTGGGCACGATCAGTGCAGCTACAACATAATTTTGCAGAGTTACTCGGGTCCACAGCTGCTCGATGATCCTTCTCTGTCCAATTTCAGAGGCGCTCGCATTTCACGGCCAGGGCAACACTTTTGCTCAGTCAAACCAAATCGTGTGCTGTTTATTTAAATAACCATAATTTACGATTGCTTCTCGTCTCAGATCAGGGGACTGTGCTTCATGTATTAACCCACACACTGTTTCAGCAGTGGCCTGGACTTTTATAGCTGATCCGTTCCCATTGCTGGTCCACGCTTTTCCCTGCTTTTGTGAGAACATAAAAATTCAATTTAATATGCTCTCGAGGTCGTTTTCAACTTGTTTTTTGTTTTTGTTTTAGCAGGAAAACGTTTTGTCTACGGGCCACAGTTAATGAAAATTTAGTTCAATCAATGCGGATAACCATGTTATTCATGATCTGTTTTCCCGCTCTATCTCGCTCTGTGGCGAAATACGGTACCCACGCCCATATGTAGCTGCATGTAAGCCCCCTGATCTTCTATGTTTGATATTGTCACTGTGATCATTAACTGAAAATTATCACATTGTGCTTACGATACAAAGCGATTGAGGAGATTTAAATGTAGGTTATTGCACTCGTACTAAGTGTATAACAGATTTCTATAAACGTAAAAACAGATCTCAAATACTCTAGCATATGTATACATGTACTCTTAGCTTAAAATGTATAACTATGTACTTATAACAAGTCTGCAAACCTTCAAAATTTTGAAGAAGATTCGATTCGATGGCTCAACAGAATATTTTTTATACCCTGTGCCCATTAAAAATGAGCAAAAGCGGTATAATGAATTTGTGTGAATGTATGCAACAGGCAGAAGGAAGCATCTCCGACCATATAAAGTGTATATATTCTGTAACAGTATCAATAGCCGAGTCGATTGACACCTGCACGTCTGTCTGTCCGTCAGTGTGTCCGTCCGTCTGTATGAACGCGTCGATCTCAGCAACTATAAGAGCTAGAGACTTCAAATTTGGAATGTGGGCTCTTGAATACCATACGCAGATCAAGTTTATTTTCAATTTTCGATAACAAGTCCCGTTTCTTTTAAAATAAGAAAAATCACCATAACATAAGCAATGTTAAAGCTAGAGACTTGAGATTTGGCACACATGATAAGAAGCTTGGGCTTAACGTGTCCAGAAAATTGCATTGCGATGCCACGCCCCCTTCGCCTATAACTCGAAAAAGCTAAAAACAAGAGCCGTTTTATAGCTTTGAGATTTGGTATATATGGTAAGTATCCTACTCTCAATGTGTGGATATTGAACTCAGAAGTTATTCTAGAAACAAACTTATGCGGCGACGATATAACGAACGAAAAGATAGCCGCAGTCCAGTGTTGCCAGACTATCGCAAGCTACCTACTCTCGATGCAAGCAAAATCGACTTCAAGCGATATATTTAAATCCCATTATAATGAAAATACTTTTCTTTGAGGACCTGCACAGGGTTTCCTACTATCGCGCGCGCTCGACTGATCGGCTTGTTTATTTTCTAAATTGTTTTCTAATTTTCTATGATTTTAGAAGACTAAAAATGGACGATCATATTTTGTTTTTAAAGAATCTAACTTAAGATAATTGTTTTATTATTATAGAAGATATAATAATATAGATAGTACAATTTAAAAGAGTCTAAGATTTATGTAATAAATGCTTTTCGAACCAAACCCTTCTTTTTATAAAGTATCGGTTCATGGTCTGGGTCAAGGAACTCTAAGACACGATCCTTACCGGTTGTAAGAGTTATGGTTCAGAATTATAGAAAGTTATTTTAGAAATGTTGTAATTATTAGTTAAATAATTAAATGTTGTTGCTGATGCCGTACTATGATCAACAAAAAGACATTCGACATGTAAATTTGGTTAGTTTTGGCAAACTTATTACACATTATTGAAGTTGATTTTTTTTCTTTTGGTCAAAAGTTAGTTTCTAATGGATAAATTTGCTTGAACCCCGCAAATGACGATGAACTGCGTCCGCTTGTTCACTCATCGCGTCAGCTTTAGAAAAATGAGCTTGTTAACGCTCCATGATGAGCCTAGTTAGTGTCTGCTGCCATGATCTAAACCATATAACCCGGAGCGTTGAATCGATCGATAGATGGATGGGTGTATGGGTTGGAATGGATGGATGTTTGGATGGATGGTTAGCTGTGTGGTTGTGTACACTGCAGCGGAGCAGAGTCGTCATTAGAGTTTTATGTAAAATTACAACACGATAACACGTAATCATTAGCGATGGTCCAAGTTGCAGCCTTAGACGGTGTGAGAGGCAACAACAACAACAACAGCAATAGCAACAGCAACTTCAATTTGCAGTTTCATTATCAAGCAAGGCAAAGAACATAATTTGACTAAGACCAAAACATTTGGTTGCAGTCTGAGTCTGTGTTGGACTAAAAGAGTCCAATTTGCAGTTGTTGCTGTTGGCCAGGGCCTACGATGGTTGGTAGTCAGTCTATCGATCACGTTTCAAACTGAAAGGCACGACCATGACGACGATGTGGCTCCGATTATGGCCACGCTTGTTGCTATTGTTGCAATTGTTGCTGTTGTTGCACAGTTTGCACAAGAGCTCCACCAAAAACGCCATTGTTCTACTGTTGATGGGAGGAGCAGCTGGTTGGCAAGGGGGGAAAATACTGACGACTTAGAACTTTTATGCAATTAATTGCAACAGTTTTGCGGCTGGAATGCGCCATTCTGTTTGCGTTCGTCTTCTACCCGTCTGTCCGTCCGTCCGCCTGTCCGTCCGTCTCCTGCTGCTGCCGTTGTAACCACTTGCCGTTAATTTAAAAATTGTGCTCACGTTCTGGCAATTTGCTGACCACCCACATGCAAATGCAAATCAAAGCCACTTCACTACATCTCCAATCTCTTCCTCCCTCCACAACTTTGATTCGAATTCGATTCGTTGAAAATTAGACGCCAGTTTTTACCTGGCCGGCAGCGAGGTTTCAAACTGTAAATTGTAAACTGCATTTGAGCATTTCATTTGTTAGCTGCAAGTTTGTCTCTAAGTTAGTATTGAGTCAGCGACTGCGCAAGCTCTTTGTCTAATTTGACACTTGGGGCAGTTGCACAATTGACTTGCAGGCGGACAGGTAGTGCAACACGAGGCGCCTCCTTTTGTGGCTGTCTTGCATACAAACGAAGTTGCCACAATTCTGAATTCTGTGTTTGGCTTTTCCTATTGATAAATTGCATTAACAACAGGGTGTTAATGTGTGTGTGTGGGAGGTTTTGAGTTATCGAATGTGATGTTTTGAGTAGGATGGCCATATTGATATTATATCGATATTTACTGGCGATATTCTAGCAGGAGACGATATGATATTCAATGCGATATCTTTTAGATGTATCGAAGTTTAATTCGATATATCGAAAAATATTAATCATCTCCAAATATTAGTTTTCCCCATATTTTTCTGTAACCGGTAATAGTGGATGCATAGTGCATGCACGTTACACATTTGAAATAAGGCAAATTAAGTAAATTTGAAGCATTTTTAAACGTGATTATTTATTTATTTCGATGAAAAAGTGATGTTTTTGTTGAAAAGCAATAATGTATCGATTTTATCGATATTCAAGGCGATACTGATGATACTATTCGGATATCAATATCGTCACTTTTTTTGGATATCGCCATCCCTAGTTTTGAGTATATAAAATATGTGAACATGCCACATTATAACGGATTTAGTAGCTCGAACCCTAGATTCCCAGAATATATTCATACATTTAACATGTTGGTAAATTTACTTTTAAAACCTTGTTTATAGGTAAATTTACTATTTAATTAAGTTTAACAGAAAGATGTATCTTTGATATGTGCATGTGGAATTCATTTTCTAATCGATCTAAGTCGATTGATCTGTCAGTCAAGTGCCACAAAAAAAAAAGACTTCACAAATTGCATGCATTTAAAAAATGCACTAAAAACGAAATTTCATGACAAATTAACAGGAGTAGAAAACCAAGCGTCGAAGTGAAAAACCAGAATGTGCCCAACCCACGACAAAGACAACGACACGGACAAGGAGAACGTTGTGGCATTGGGTTAAGCTTCCTTGTATGGTTGTCAAAGTTAGTCCGAGGCACGTACATACATACGTTGCATGGCTTCCAGTTCCCAGTCGAGTCACAGTTTCGTACTGCCAGTGACCAGTGAGCAGGCAGTCTGTGCTGCAAGTCGCGAGTCAATATATATTCCAAAAGGAATTCCGCAAATAATTGCAAACTGGCCACAAAACTTATGGCAATTGTGTGGCGGGCAAAGCAAAAGCGGACACTGGCCGGGCGGCCAGTGTTGCATACATCACGTGCAGCAGCGGCAGCGGCAGCAGCAGAGACTGGGGCAGCAAGCAAACATTTCGAATGCAAATAAAAAATCACGCCAATAAACTAGACATTGCGACGACGCAGGCAGCTCAGTTTGCTCAGCAGATGCAGACAGCGAGGCAGACAACGAATGAGGATGAGACAAAGCCAATGCTAAAGCTACAGCTACAGCTACAGCTAAAGACAAAGACAATAGCAATGAATGCAGGCAATACTCTGCCTTAGCTCTCTGTAAATCCACGACGTCATGATGTCTCGCTGGGATTTGGATTTCAGCAGTCCGCCTGCCCCTCCCTGCCCCCCCTTACTGTTCATCTTTCGACGATCGCAAAATTGCATACAAATCGCTTGTTTGGTAAATTTAACATAAGCGCGTCAGTAGCGCCTCTGGTCCGTGTCTTTGTGGCAAGCTTGGAATAATTTAAAGCAACCAAGGCTCAACAACAACAACAGCAATGGGGCGCGGGCTTATCTTGTTCTTGTTAAGCCAGCAGTCCGTCCGGCTTGCCGCTCCTGTCCTGTCGTGTAGCCATCATGTAAAACGCATTGGGCCCAGCCCAAGTTGCAGTCCAAGTCACAGTCCAAGTCGCAGTACCAGTCCCAGTCCCAGTTGGTTACCTGGTTGTCTCTGCCCGATGCATCCACATCGCCGCGCCTGTTGATCAGTGTCGTTGCCCGTCGTTGTCGTCTGCCTCGTTGTCGTCTCCGTCTCTCAGTCAGGCGTTTGCAGGCGGCTGCAATTTGTTTGAGTTACGGCGCTTGTAAGCACACTTTAAGGATCCATTGTATTCCAATCAATAAGCCGGGCATGACAATGAGACACAAACTACAAGTCCGAGCCCCATTGAATGTCACCCAAGTGTGTTCAAGTGAAGCGCCGTTTGCCGCCGTCCTTTGGGTGCTATAGATTTGATTTCTCCCTCTGTTTTGGACATAGGCTAGGAATTTGCGTTATTTCTTGGAGAATCTTTAAATTTGAAATCAGCTTGGCTTATAAACTGACCTACATCGGAACAGAGACTATTAGTATTCGTGATTAAATTGATTTTAATAATTTACTCATCATTTTGTCAATCAAATAATTATTTATTTATAGTTCTTGGATATGGAAACGGTTGAAATATCGCAGGAATGGCATTCGATCAGGGAATATTGATTTTCCAAATAATATAACTTATTTATAATATACAATATATTATTGTAAAATAACTAAAATAGAACTAATTCTCTATTGGCATTGGATACACAAATAAATGCATTCGAGCATTCAAGTTTAAAGTCTTTATCGTTAAATTTACAATTACAATATATCATATAAACTATTAATAAAAACAATGATGATGATGAATCTATGGATAATAAAAAAAAGAGAGAAATCGCTAGTTAAATTTAGGCATTCATACATAATTTTAAATATTCCCCATTTGCCTTGAAACTCACTTGATTATAATCAGCAGAACAATTTAGCTTAAAGCATATTCGTTGACCTGACGATTATTATTTGCATCTGTAGCAAATCTGCGCTACAGTATCTCACTTCCTGCAAAGCAATTGACTTCCAATTAAATGTGTCAAACAGAACAGACGAAGCAACAACACGCAACTTCAAGACGAAGTCCAATTCTCGTTTGCCACATGCAAAGTGGCGCATGCCCCAAGCCAAAAGGAGCTGCGGACTGTGTTGCATTTCATTAGCATATCATTGGAGTCGCGGGGGCGGGGTGACACCTCAACAGCAACAACAACAAGAAGGAAGTTAAATTTATGGCAACTACATGAATGCTGAGCTGAGCAGTCAAAAGGATTAACGAGGATTAGCCAAGCGACTCTCTGACTGACTGACTGACTGACTGACTGACTGACTGGCGAATGATCCGACAGAAAGGCATGTCGAATCTGGAAAGGAGTTGGAGCTGGAGTTGGAGCTGGAGCTGTGTCGCTACCGTTGATGGCATTTACGATAAATTTACGCAAGTCATTTGACAACGCTGTCGTCTGGCGATGCTGCCTGCTCATCATTATAAGTTGAGGATGGATGCACAATATGCAAAGCAGAGTCTACAGAATAAGTGGAAACAGTTGACATTCAAAAGGCTGCCAAAAGTTGTTAGCAGTTGGCAAAAACAAACAAAATGTCGCACATTAAGCGGCTGAACATATCTCAAATGTCACGTATACGTCATGTATGCCACAGACATCATGAGCATCAACTGCATCCACTGCAGCAACTGCAGAAACAGAAACAAAAACAACAGCTGGCAATTAATTAATCCTGCACTTGGTGCAACCAGACAACGTCCAGCGGGTCTGTGAATCCCACGTAAACGACCTGCCAGGCTTACCATGTCCACGTCTCCATTTGGCTAGAGCTCGTTCCCATTCATGGCTCAGTCGTTGGCTTATTAAAACGTGTCTAGGTACAGGTGAATATAGCCACATAAATTACCACCTCTTCATTAGCCTTGCCCACTTGGGCCAACTAACGCACAGTGGTACAAAGTTAGTCGGAAGTTGTATTCGGTTTTGCAGCTTCTAGAAGTAAAACAGCAAACAGACCAAGTATTTTTATGATATGAATTCTATCTATTGTTTTAATTTTTTCTATGATTGATAAATCAAATAATGAATCTACATTATTATTTCATATTTAAGGAGTTTATTTAAGGAGTTTATAACCGATGAACTAACCGATGTTTCAATATTCTCCTCTGTAATTTCAGCTGTGTTACCACTGTGTTGGGTTGCTTAAGCTTAGACTTACCCCAATGCCAGCTCTGGGCAATTGACTTACGCGCGCGTAATGGAATTTAATTTCTTGTTAGCCAGGTTAACTGCAGTTGCAATTCCATCAAGATAAACGTTTAACGTTCAACGTTCTCTCCTATGCGTGCCTGACCCCATAAGCAACACGTACGTCAGGTCTGGCGGGTTCGCCTGTCAGTTATCAGCTGAGGAGGTCCAGGTTCAGGTTTAGGTCTAGGCTCAAAAGCCTCAACCGGCTCGTTACTGGGCTGCCTTTCCTGTGACACACTTCTGGCAATTAGTCATAGAAATCGTGTAGACGCCTGCGTGTCTGGCAGCCATATTTGTGGGCATAGCGTCATCGCGGGCTTTGTTATTTTAATAACTTCCCTCGGTCAAAGAGTTATTGGAGCAGAGGCGAACTAAGCTCTGAACTTGTTGGCCAAAATGACGGCTGATTGTTTTACAACATAATTAAGCAAGGTTGTTGTTGCTTACGCATTCTTAACATGCACATCAGAATGGTAAGAGAATCGGTTGAAGCGTGTTCAACGGGGATTGGAAATCGGGAGTGTCGTTGGTCAAAATTATGAAGTGCAGCCAAGTGCATGTTTTGCGTATGTTTTTGTGATAGGGGCTGGCATAAAAAACGTTGGTCATAAAACCAAATGAACGCCCCTGTCATTCTCTGACGATGGCCAGGCCAAGAAAGAAGTTTACGTTCTTGTTTGCAACTTTATTTTTCATGCCCAAGGCGCGAGAACAACAACAACAAGAACAACAACAACAACAGCAGCGAGAACGATAACAACATTGAGGCAGAAGCAAACGACAACTGCAACAAGTCAACAACAATTCGACACACACACTTGCCAAGTTGAGGCTGCCTGGTGTGAAAGCGTGTTCCCGACTCCCATCCATTGCAATCCCTGATCCCCGTCCGATCCCGTTCCCGTTCCCGATTCCGACTCCGATCCCTGGCTCCTTATGTCCCTTGGTGTTGGTGTTGGCATTCAGTAAAGCGTTCAGCATCGATTCGTTATGATTGCATGTTAAATGGCTCCCGCTGAGTTATTACGAGACAAAATCCTTATTTATCGCTTTCTGATTTATTTGTAAACGATTTTTGTGCCCATCTCGTCCTTACGTTAACTTAACGCGCCTGTTAACTCTGTTAACTCTGCCCTGGCCAATGGCCCCCATCCAACCCTCTACCTCTATCTCTATCTCTTTCTCTGTTTGCTCAGCCCATGCACTCCTCCTTAAACTCCCTCGGCTATTTTTACTGATTTCAACGCCTTTTTTATGGGCACAAACAACAAACTGGCCGAGCAGAGTTTCGTGTTCTTCCCGCAACAAATACACATAAGCATGTCTATGTGTATGTGTATGTGGCCAGCATGTTGCAAGTTTGTTGCTTCACTCCTGTTGACGGTGTGCGAATTTGTGGCTGCTTACTTAATTTTGACATATTTATTTTTATTATGTTATGGCTAAGTAATTGGCACAAGCGAATTAAGCGAATGAATCTGAGGGCAGAATGGATCTATATACTTAGATCATAATTGCATAATGAATATCTGATTGATAAATGATTGATATGTGTATGGATAGATAGAAGAAATCAAATATCTCAACGTTTAAATGCTAATAATGGAGTTGGCCTAAAGAGCTGTATAGTTAATAGTAGATTGGACATTTAATCAGATGTATCTCTTCTTAAAATCAGTTTCCTTATAAATATAACAAAAAGGAACACTTTTTTATTGTCTGCAAACAATTCTTGTTATATTTTAAATGTCTAAAATAAGCCTTAACATCTTTGTTACACAAATACATTTATTTAAAAACAAAATCAAGTCCCACATTATTATGTGGGAACTATTCTTATTACGACTATATATTATTTATTTTATTTATATTTGTCAGATAGTTTTTAATCAGGCGTTGATTGATAACGTTTGTTCCATAATGCAATGTCACTCAATTGACAAATTGCTAGAGAGACACACCAAGTCAGAGTCCGGGTGGAAACTGAGATTCGTTATGGCCAGGAATGCGTTGGGAGAGAAAGAGAGAGAGGGATAGAATTGCACTGCTGGGTTAAAGCCAAATGAGCAAATGACCGAAACGTCGTCAAGATCGACGCCTTATGCTAACAACCGAAAAAGAAGAGGTAGAAGAACGGAACAACTGCTGCCGCGTGTTTGGCATGGCTTATTAAAACGCAAACGGCTTTTTACGATGCGCAATAAATTGGTGCTGCTTGGCGATGCTTGGTTGGGTTGTATGCAAAAGGAGTTACCAACAAACAAACAAGCTAAAGCTGCAACAACAACAACAACAACAACACGAGGGCCATGCCAACGTTTATGGCTTAAATTAATAAAATAAGCTTTGTCAGACAATTTACAACGCGTCTTCAGCGAGCAGATTACGAGCACGCGGACACGATCCAAAGTGTGTGTAGAGCAGGAAGGAGACAACGCTGTTGCCTGTCTGTCTGCCTCGGTTCTCTGTTTCTCTGCCCAGTTAGATGACTGCAGCAGCAGCAGCAGCAGCAACTGCGATTGAGGGGGAACGTGGGGAGTGTCAGGCTGTTAGCTGTTACCTGTTGCCTGTTGGTTGCGGTGTTTGTTCGTTAATTAGCGAACATATTTCGTATAATCGGTGTCATATTAGTTATAAATTGGATAAAAGCGCAAAACGACAACTTAATTAATTTTAAATTCCAATTTATAAGCAACAAAAAAACAAAAAGAAGAAGACAACAACATAAAAACATAGCAATAAAATGCAAAACTCAAGAGGCAACCAGCTTGTTCCTCTTGTCTGTTGGCTGTTGTCGATGATGGTGCCGCTGATAACGATTATGGAACCGCATCTCCCCCAGCTAATCATCTGCTGTGCATAGAAATGCCCGCCAATAAGCCAACAGACAAACTGCAGCCAGTCTCAGTTCCAGTCGCAGTCGCAGTCTCAGTCTCGGTCGCAGTCGCAGTCTCAGCTCGATACCGATCCTTTAGCCACAGCTTCATTTAAATTTTTTATGCAGCCTTTGCCCATTTGGCCGAACCAATTCCGAGAATTCTCTGTAGTTTGTGCCTTTTCCTTTTTGCTTTTTGCGTTTTTCCTTTTTGTGTTTTGCTTCTGCTTTGGCTACAATTCGATTCGATTAGGTCGCGACTTGGGCCACGTCCGGAGTTGATATATTGCAGCGATCAGCAGTGATGATCATTTTGCTCAGCAGATTGCGTTTCGATCAGCATCAACTGTAAATTATCTTATAACTTAATTCATTAATAAATTTATGAATTGCCCGTTGTAAATTGTTCACAATTTATTGGCCTCAGTTGTGACATTGAAAAGCCAAACTTGCCCTTTCCCTTCTCCTGGTCTGCGATCGTCTACTTCGATCGCTTTGTCTATTCCAAGTGATAAATCTGTGTTGTGGGCAGCCAACGGAAATCTTTTAGTTTATTTTTGTTGCTCTCTCTGTCTCTCTAACTTTGTGGGTCGTTATAAATTGTTGGACCATTTGTCAGGCACTTTTTAAATGCTTCTCTAAGACGTTGTTATTAATGTGGCATTTAAATTTAAAGACGATTTGCTTAATTTATTTTGATAAATTTCAATTATTAAGTCATCATCATCATCAACCAGCCAGTTGGCTGAATGAATCTCTTAGATTATGAATGAGAAATTTCTTGGGCTTCGACCCAAAAAGAAAAGACACCTTAAGAAATTGATATTTTAAGCCGCAACATGAATGTCACAGAAATCACAACAAATGAAATAATGAAATGAAAGAAAGTATCTACGAACGATTAATATCATCAGACATGAACTCTTTGGAAACACTTTATTTACAGACAACGTGAATATTCAAATAAAAAGAGATCTTAGCCTGAATTTAATATTTCATTTTTGGCTGGTCTCCATTAAGATTCCATTGCAAATTCTGAGAGTGATGAAGTGTACACTGAAAACATACCAAAACATATGATTGAAGAAGCAAAATTGTTTGATTATGGTGAGCTGATAAGTTGAGGGCTCCAATCGCTGACAGCTTGAAACGCAGCTTCCTTCCTTGAGGAGAGTGTAGAGAGATCTTTTAAGGCAGTTGCCGCATTCATTTTGCTAATCCTCTTGAGCTGCTCACGTTGATGATGATGATGATGATGACGATGACGATGAGACGATGACGATGAGACGATGGACAGAGCAGAAACAGATAGGGATGGCAGAGAGGCAGCTCAATGGTCATGCCGACTGATTTTATATGGTTATATTTCTGACTTTTGACAGGAACAAGGCTCGTTTGTCGCCATGGCGGCTGAAGTGTTGTTGCTGCCGTTCCCAAGGAATGCCAACCCGCTGTCGTTGTCAAATTAACACACAATGCGCCAGCTAATACATTATACAACAATATACCAGACAGACGGCTGGACATATTTCCCAGAAGTTATAGACACTTTTTGTCTCAGTCTCAGATATACTTATATGTATACCACTATATATACCGAATATGTATATACTGCCCGTGTACATATATCAATTGCCAGTTCTGTGCTCACAATCGTAAATAATATCAATCTTGTAAGTAGCTGCCAACATTTAAGAACAATTCTGTTAATCACTTAATTTATGCAGCTGCTACAAATCGCAACCTTGTTGCATACAACACAGTTCAGTTCCGAGGGGTCTCAGCTAATCCTTTGGCAAGACTGCAGACTGTGGACTGGGGCCTTGGCTAATAAACGATCATTTAATAAGCGTTTTAATGCCAAATTTACGATCGTTTTATTTGCATAAATTACCAAAGTTGCCAACTGTATGCACATTAATTTTCCAACTAAATTGCCAATAAAATATTATTTATGTTGGACGCTACAAATTTTTCAACGCGCAGGGAGCAACAACACCCCAACAAACACAACAACAACAACAACAACAACAACAACAACAACAAAAGATTGAGATGACTCTATATGTAAGAAATCAGTTGGTAGAGAGTTGACGGTAGTTAATTTTATGAGCTTTGGTGGCCTTTGCGTGATCTTCATAAGATGCCTGCTAATAGAGTCATAAAATGTGGCATTTGACTGAGACCTGAAAGTATTCCCAATTGATTTGGAATTTACTTTCGATTCATTTACTGAAAAAGTTATCTCTCTTTTGTCATAGTCAAGTTTCTTGGCCCTAATTACACTTTATTCCTTATCTTGGTAAATAAACGTGACAGAACTTAAGTATCATCGTGTTGTTAGGAAAATTGAAATGGGAAATGGAGACTATAAATACTTCAGTTGAGCTACTAAATAGTTAGTTTAATATTACCCCATCAACATGGTTTCAATTGTAAAGCAAGGACTTTTACTTGTGGTAAGTGACAAGTACTTTGGATACTAAAGTTACTTCAAGGCACAACCGATCCCTTTCAGCTGCTGATCCACTTGGCAATGCCACCCGCTGCATCTGGAAATGAAGTTAAGCTCCTTGATGGCGTGGTTGGAAGTGTTGCTGGAAACTTACTCAACGGGATTGTTTGTCTGCAGGACAATACATTGCAGATTGTGGTTGATTTGGTTAATGCCATTTCAGGTGGCACTTTGGGAGATATTTTAGGTCCTGCCCTCAAAAACTTGTTGAACCCCATCAATGCTTTGCTAATACAAATTTTGAATATTGTAACAGGTCTTGCAAGTGCACTGAAACTATAATATCAATATTAATGCCACTGCATGCATAGTAACAGCTTATACTTAGTTGTTTTTTTTTGGGAAATTTGGGTCTAGGACTGTCATGGGGCAATTAACAAAAGTCTGCAGTTCTGTGTCATTTATCTTTAGACAGATCTGAGATTTCTTTTTGAAAAGTATGTTACACATCTGATGAATTCATTCACGCGCCTTTAATCTCTTCAACATTTCCACAAACTGGGGTGATACCTTATTGCAGCAACTTAATGTTCATTCCGATTAAAGAAAAATGAACAATTTTGACAGCATTTACTGGGAAACCTCATAAGAGGATTCCTAGACGTGCCACTTGCTACTCGGCCGCAGGACAAACTCAAACGACGTCGTACATTATTTCAGATAAGATTTTAATGCCCCATGGATGATGCAAAGTGATAAGGCCGACATGGAACTGCGTTTTAACGAGCGCAGAATCATAAAAAGGGATTTCGGATCCAGATTTCAAGATCTCAAAGACAAGAAGCTGCAACAAGTGACATTCGGAGCACAAGTCGAGCAGCCATAAAGCATATTAATGTTTAATGTTCCTCAGTTAGTTCATTAAAACTCGACGCGGTTCTCTTTAATTACCGGTCAACTATGGTTGTTTTTAGGCCAGGAACTGGTTTTCAATTAGAAGGGCGTACCGCTGCCATCAAAAGGGCCTAGAACTGGCGCAAGTTTAGTTTGAAATTTGGCAAACAGTTTTTGGCGGCTCTATGTAGATGCGGACGTTGTGTGGTCGTCTCACGTCTGGCATATCTGGCGGCCAATTTGCGTTGAAAATGTGTGCCACATGACAAGCAATTAAGCTTGGTCCGACCGGGAACGGGACAGTGTCAGAGTGCGTACGTGCCCTGTCCCCAGTTCGGTCAGGTACAGTGAACCCGTGAAGAGCGCGAAAGCTATAAATTTATGACAAATTTTCAAAAGAAATGGACGACGCGCTGCGTGTGGCTCTGCATCATTTGCACAGCGTCTCTGCTCTGAGACGTGGCGGCACTTAACACCACGCATCATTTTAATTATTTATTTGGCCATAAAACAGCCAAACAGCCAAACAGACGAACAGCCGAAGCAGGAGGCGGCGGCTGGGCAGACAGCCGGCCGAACGTTTTGACCATTTTCGCCATTTTGGAGTGCTCAACTTTCGGCACAGTTTTCGCTCTTCTTCTTCTTCTTGTTTCGTTTCTTGTTGTTGTTTATGCTGAAAATCGTTAAATTTAACAAATTGCCAGCGATTTTTATCGCGCCCGGCCCTGGAACGTCCATAGATTGTAAGGTTTTTGTTTTTTTTTTGTGTATTTTTTGACTGTCAAATTTATTTATGACCAGTACAAACATATTTCAGCTTTTGCTTTGACCATAACGCATAATTGGCCCTCGAGTTATGAGATGAGCGAAGTAACCAAATGACTCACGTATTCCAAATGCCCGATTAAAATCATTTTAATTAAGCCAAAAGTCAGAGTTAACTTTAAATTATATTACAATTTTATTATTCTTTTTTTAACAATATTTGTAAATTAAATGTTTCTATTTCCGCTTGCGATTTACTGCTTAATTTCATATTAAGTAGTGTTGGTAAATTATCTAAATTTCATGATATTTTGGAAATCTGCCAGATAAATTAAACATTTTTATAATTTGTTTACTTTGCTTTAGATTCAAAGTTACCTTATTTAGTAAAATGAATAGCTAGTTCGTTGCCTAAGTCTTTTGATTTAAATACAAATTTAAATGCTTTATTATTTCTTAATATTAAATTTAAGTAAGGATATGGTAAGTTTCCATTTCATTCCATCACATCATTAGCTTTAGAAGCTGGAAAGTTGATGCCAAGTTCGTTGTCTAAGTCTTTTGATAAGCGTGAAGAATTGAAATACTTCATCATTTTTTGTTAGGATAGTTGACCAACTTCATATTAAGCAATACGTTAAGATCATAAATACATAATTTCATGGCAAATTACAAAACCTAATTAAAGCGTTAAAATGTTTATTTTTATAATTTTGGAACTGAAATACCAGCTAATTGCGTGCCAGTTATACATATGCAACAACAACAACAAAAACAACAGCAATAGCAACTGGCATAGTAAATAAAACTTGATAGACGCCGGTGGGCATTCGAGCAGCAATAGCAACAGCAATAGCAACAACAACAACTAAACAACCACGCGCAGTCGCAACAACAACAACAACAACAATTGTAGCAAATACTCGGACTTGGACTCGGACTCGTATGTTAACTGAAAAATAACCTGTAATTATAATAATTATCTGTAAATTATATGGCGCATTTACAATTGCACACGGATTCATGAGCTTGTCATAAAAACTTAAAACATTTAACTTAGCTTCTTTTTATCTTTGCCAGCCAGCCGCCATATTGTGCTTATATGAGGAGTCGTTCATTTAATGGATGCACTAACCAACTGACATTTCTATCGCTACTGACTCTCGACTTCATTCGAAAAGTTGCACTGTTAAAAACGGTTAGATTATTGTAAAAGATTATGAGTTTAGAAATATATTGATAACCAATCTCTAGCTGATATATTAGAATCGCTTGAGTTTGTTCCTTACAGCATAAAATACATTAATATATTGCCTTTTTCTTTGGCCTTAGACATTATCAAATTGAAGTTATAGTATCCTCCGTTTTGTTGCAGTGTGCTTAGCGGACTACTTACAATCACACAATTGCAGTTTATACTGTCAGACATAAAAAACGTGGTCATAGCTCCGTTTAGACAAAAATGAAATCAAATCTCATTCGCATGTGGAACTGTCGGGCACTTCTGGCCCATCCGGTTGGCGGTTGGCCGGCTGTTGACGACGAGTCCAGGAGTTGGGGTCGGGGCTTGGGGTCGGAGCTGGGGTTGTACCTATGTTAAGCACTCGCTAGACCGCTTGATTCCCCATAATTGAAACGAGTTTGCCACAAGTGAGCATGTTTTTTGAGTAATTCGACTTTGTTGTCAGCGTCATGGACGATGTTTCGCAGTTGAGTGTCGGTTATAAAGTAATTAGCCTCAATTTAACGTTTATACTTTGTTGATTATGATTATGTTAATTATATTATTTTATGCGACAGTTTGGCGGACGTCATTCAGTCTTACAGTGAAAACCAGATGAAGGAAATTCAGGTTTGCCGCTTTTTTTTGCTTGCTGCCGGCTTTGACTCTGATGAACTCGAAAGTGTGACAAAACGGTTGTTAATAACGACTTTTTGGCCAATACTACACATATTTGCCAACACTAAACGTACCGCAGCGTATTTCTCTAATGATTGAACGAAGCTCAACAATTCCCGTGTGGGCGAGAGAGACCGCACATATGTAAGTAAACAGCAAGTGCAGTGCAAATAAACAACAGGTGAGACACAGCGGGGGGTGGGTGGCGGGTAAGCGACTATTGTGAAGTATTTCTTTAAATTTCGTCAGGTGGCAAAGTCGACACTTTTGCTAAAGTTGGTCATAAGTTTAGCAAGATTTCTGACTGCAGATTGTGATCGAACATTTTCATCAATCAAGCAGCAAGTTTGTTGCCCAAGTCTTTCGTTTGCTGCTGGCTGGCTGCCTGCCTGCCTAATGGCTTTCTATTAAAAACTACTTTTATTAATTAAGCAAACAACATAATTTTGTTGTAAATTGCTGCATCAGCGCCAAATCATGGCAGCTGCAGTCGCCGCAACGCAGCCGTCTGCCACGCTAATTATACTGAAGTGCATCTGCATGCATCTGGTGGCAGGGGGCAGATTCGGGAGTGGGGAGAAACTCAGAGACAGGGCATGCTACCCAATGTGATGCCCCGTCGTCGTCAGACACCTGATGCTGATGCTGCTGCTGGTGCTGCTGCTGCTCTCCACTGGTTGCTGTTGCTGAAGCTCAACGTTAAAATTAAAACACGATAAATGAGTTTAATAATGGCGGCAATTAAACGGCTACACAACCGCACCACGCACCATGCAGCATGCAGCATGCCCCATGCAACACGCTTCAAGCTTCGAGGCTGGGATAAGAGTCTTCAGCATCGGCATCAGCATCAGCGTCTCAATTACCGCTGCTCTGCATGGCGCTTCACGGTTGAGAAATTCGACGCCACTTTCAAAAACGCATCACTCAAATGCTGTAAGGCGTTGAGGCTTGTTATGTGCCCACAGTCGTTACAGATACCCAAAACAAGTACGAGCCGAAGAAGAATCGGGCAGATGTACAAATATATCTATATCTACTGCTGTTGTGTTCGTTGTGCTTGGGAAACCAAACGCGCTTGAAAACTCATCAGCAATTTATTAAAACTCATCAATACTCATCAAAATGCCTCAGCTAAAAGAACTGGACACGAAAACCGAAATGAATGCCCGCGGTTAATTTAGCGCAGTTCAATATGAGTTGGGCTAACAACGAAATTGAAATATGTTTATATATCTTTATTTTATTTTTTTAATGCGCTACACAAAACTATGGCAACAGGGCATATAGATTAATGTATAAGTTGATTATTAAATTAAAATTACAGGTAAACACCGAAAGTTTCTCTAAAATATGTAGAGAACTATTCAATTAATCAAGCCTTTAAGTTTCAATGCCTTTATTAATTAGTATGAAAATAACTAACTATAGACTAAGTGAATGTAACAAGTTTAATCCAAAGTGATTGCCACCTTTGACTAGTATCATTTAGTTGTTATCCATTCGCAGCTCATTTACGCGTCGCCTAAGCAGACTTGTGCCCATATTAACTGCCAACTTCTTCACCTTCTTGTTAGTCATTTGTCTGGATTTTCAGCCCATTTGTTTGTATACTTGTTCCCCGTTTGTGGCCTTGTTCGCCAGCGTTCAACAAAATGTTTTGCATATGTCAGTGGTCAGCTGGATAGACAGCCTGAGTCAGTGTCCAACGCCGCATGCCCCATCAATCTGGGGCATCAATTTGGGAAATGCATCAAAGTTGGCAGCCCGAACAGCTTGATTAGTTATTCGGCTCTCAGGCAGCAACAATAATAACAACAACAACGACAACAACATTAATTTTGGCAGCCAAGTGCATGTGGCTCATTAGTTTGGTGCCGCTGAGGAGGCTGTGAAATTGGGAATCGTCTCGAGATGGAGCTGGAGATGGAGTTGGAGATGGAGTTGGTGCTGGTGTCTACATCAAAATTAAGTTTTAATAATTGGCTCACATTTATATGCTGCCTTAATTTGATTGTGCCGTCGAATGTTTTTCCAGCATTCGACTGATCAATTAATCATCTCTCGTTGATTATTGCTGTTCTTGTTGTGGGCGTGGCAGCCCTAATGAAGTTGTCTCGACCCGTGGTAGAAGTCATAGCTGAGTCGAGCATTCCCCTAAGTGCTGCCAATACGAAATTTCAATTGGAAACTTTCCCCAATTGCCTAAGATAATTCCCCCACCCCCCTTTTTAGCTTACGTAGAATATGTGCCAAATTGGACTGGAATTTTAAGACGAGGACTCGAATCTTTGGTAGACCTTTTGTCGCCGATCCCAATGAAATTAAAAACGTCTGAAGTTCAACTCCAACTCGAACTCGATCCCCAGTTGGCTTGTTGGGATTATGCTAATCTGTGTCATCGCATCAGCGGCAAAAGTGTTTGGATATTTGTTTAATGAAAGCGAAACGCACGCAGACACAGTCCAGTTTATTCAGGTTGTTCAGGCTGTTAGGCAGGTAGTAGTCTGGCCAGAAGAAGCAGTCTCCTGGCCTCCTATCGTGTTGCTAAAATCAAGTCATTGGCTTTGGGCCTGCTTACCGACTTGTCCTATTCCCTTGCGTCAGGACCATATGCAATTAATTAACTTGAGCATTTTTAAATGTGTTTGCATGGCTTTGACTTTGCGTTCAGGTACGGGTGTTACCATTTTAATGCCCCACAGTTCACAGTCTCACAGCAACAGCAACAACAACTACAATAACTTGAACAAGTTCTTTAACATGTCTAATTAGTTGTTGGGCCCTGGACAACCGTTGTCGGAACACTGTTGTTGTTGTTGTTGCTGCTGCGTGCGATAAAAAAATGCATGGCACTCATTTAGTGTTTTCTTAAGCAGAGACATAAATTTGCAAGCAGTTAAAAGGGACTGACTGCAATCCGATGTGATGTGATGGCTTTTGCGAATTTCTGCACGGATAAAAACCCGCCATCGAGTCGCATTCATGTTGCTTGTTTTACTGTTGTTTGCTTCAGCAGAAAAAAGACCTTATTTATATTAGGTATAAAACACTTAGCAAGGTTATGCTCCGTAAGAATTATTGATCTGTGGTAATTCGTTTTATGTAAATTCGCTTGACTCATTAAATTCCATTTCCAAACGTATAATTCATAATTCAATTTGTGTGAAGAAAAACAATACACATTTAATTAATCTTAACTCGACTATTAATCCTAAACTCATTTTTTACTGTGGATACAATTCCATATAGTCAATTTGAAAGAAATCTGTATTAAATAATTTAAAAATCAACTAATATAGAAAACATATTTAAATATTTATTTGCTTAAAACGATCGTTATATGTATTCTGGAGCATGTTTCTGTTTTAAAGAGTTTGAAAAATTAAGAAGTATTTAGTAGAACTTATTAAACGCTTGAAATCTTTACAAGCCGATATTTAGACCCTTTACTTTAAAAAAAAAAGTAAAAAGTGTCTATTAAGTTTGTCAAAATGCAGACTCAATAGAGTATATATATTCTTAAGCAGCATCACCAGCCGAGTCGATATAGCCATGTCCGTCTGTCCGTCCGTCCGTCTGTCCGTCTGTCTGTATGAGCGCCTAGATCTCAGAGACTATAAGAGCTAGAGTCACCAAATTTGGTATGGTGGTTCGTCTATGGGCAAAGCAGATCAAATATTAAAGCTAGGGTCCTGAATTTTGGTAAACAGGACGAGTATCCGGGTCTCAACGGTCTCGGATAATAATCTCGGAAGTTATTCAAGACTTAATATTACTCAGAGTCAGGCCAGAGGAAGAAGAAGAGCATATTGACGTTATAACGCGCTATGGGGTACTATTAGTGTTACTCTTATTTCCATTTTGAAGAATAAGTAAAGAGTCTCTCATAGTCAACTTCGACTGTAGCCTTCCGACTGGTTTTTATTAAATATGTCAGAAACTTTGTTTTGAAAATTAAACATTTAAAACTATATTATTATATTCTACTTTACACGACTGCAATCGTAACAATTTCAACAAAAAATCACTGCAAGTTGGTGATCTAAAAATAACAGGAATTGTACTTAAGAATTCTGATTGACTTCTGAAAATAATAATAAATATATATTTATTATATTGATTATATTAATTCATCATTTCAAATTTGGTCGCCACTTTATTATGCTCGTAATTTAACAGATGGAGATTTCAGTTAGAAAAGTTTTACTGTAACTAGAACAAATCTATAACTTTTAACATTCAATGATGGCTTAAAAATGTCTTATTCGAAAGTAGTTTTGTTACAATTGCAAGTCCATAATTTGTAGAAGACAAATACGTGTTTATTTTATGATGATATTGCATACTTTTAGGATACTCTTCGATATTTTTTATAATTATGTTAAATTTGAATGCAAAAACTTGCATTATAATTACCAATTGAATAGCTGTTACTTTCCGTTAACATATGTATATCTAGACCGTCAATAAGTATAAAAATGCTTTATAAAAATGAGTGCGTATTCAGTTATTTTAATAGTTTTGTTGTTGCTTTGTATAAAACAGTGTATTAAGGCAAATAAACAAATTTAATTGGTTGCCTAATGGAGCTTTGTTTGTGTGTTTGTGCTAATTTGTATTTAATTGTTGTTGCTGTGCCGCACATTAACACATGTCCATGTTGCTGCTCCCCATGCCATTTGCCATGCCCGTGTCGATGAAGGCGTCTAGGCTCATTGCGGGTCCTGGCCAGGCTTGGGTATCGTTCAATGTGTTTGTGTTAATAATTGTGAGCCGGGAGCGCGCACGCCTGGCATATGCATAATCCCGTTTCGAGGTCTGATCCAAGTGATCCAACTGTTGGACAGGCAATGCGCAAACTTCGCTTCAGTGCGTGCAACGTCTTTGGCTCTATGTCATTTTAATGGCCGGCGCTGTTGCCGCTGCTGTTGCTGTTGCCGTTGCCGCTGCAGTTGCAAATGACCAATGGCGTTTAAACTGGTTGCCGCAGCTGTGCCCACTCAAAATGCGTGCAAATTGCACCACCGAGCAAACCGGCAAGAGCAAACCAGACGAGTCTTGCCTCCCGGTAGCTGGACAGACTGACAGGTCGCATTGCCAGTCGGAGTGCAAGTCGAAAACGCCTGCCTCATGGCTGGCAGCTCGTTTTTTTTTTGGTGTAATTAATCATGCTGCATAAATTAATGTAGCCAGAAGTTAATTAACCCCAGT